>CM052711.1:69315091-69325091 GCA_028551405.1 Uromys caudimaculatus | reverse complement strand
GTGATGACATTAGCTGAAATACCCCACAAAGGGTAGGGAGAACCTGCCAAGGCCATATCTAGAGGTTAGACATGGCTCCCCAGATGAGGGATGGGGCCACCCACCCATCTCCAAACTTTTAACTCAGATTTGCACTTGTCTAAAGGAAATACTGGGACAAATTGTGGAGCAGAGACTGATGAAAAGGCCATCCAGAGACTGCCCCACCTGGGGATCCATCCCACATGCAGACACCAAACGCAGACACTATTGCAGATGCCAAGGAGTTCTTGCTGAGAGGAGTCTAATACAACTGCCTCCTGAGAGGCTGTACCAGATCCTGACCAATACAGAAGTGGATGCTCATAGCCAATCTTCAGACTGAACACAGGGACCCCAACAGAGGAGTTAGGGGGAGGACTGAAGGAGCTGAAGGGCCCTATTTGGCATCAATGGGAGGGAGGTTTGATGTTCCAGTGTAGAGGAATGCTAGGGTGGTGAAGCAGCAGTAGATAGGTGGGTGAGGGAGCACCCTCATAGAAGGAGGGTAAGAGGGGATGGGATAGGGGGTTTGCAGAGGGGAATCCATGAAAGGGGATAACATTTGAAATGTAAATAAATAAAATAGCCAATTAAAAAAATAACTAAAGAAAGAAAGAAAAAAGAAAAGAAAGAAAAAAGAAATAAAATAAAGAAAAAAGGAATTATTTTCTACCTTTTGACAAATGAGATGGTAAGGTGACTCTGGAAGTGACTTGGTTGAGATTCTAATCTGACAAAATAGAATCATTAAATAAAAAGACATTATGTTAACAACATGGTATGAGGCTAGGCCCTTTACCGTAAAGGTTTCTGGTATGATTGCCAAAAGATTTAAGGTAACATCTGCAAAGAGAGAAAAGCCTTACATATATACCATTAATTGGTGTGTGTGTGTGTGTGTGTGTGTGTGTGTGTGTGTGTGTGTGTGTGTGTGTGTTTGTGATGTATATTTGAGTGTCTATATAGTGTCTGCATACACGTGAACATTTTGTAAATATGTTTGTCTGTGTGTGCATGTATGGTACCAAATGGTGGATTTGGGGCACACTCCTGTAAACCTGTAAACTTATCTTTTTCTTTCTTTCTTTCTTTCTTTCTTTCTTTCTTTCTTTCTTTCTTTCTTTCTTTCTTTCTTCCTTCCTTCCTTCCTTCCTTCCTTCCTTCCTTCCTTTCTTTCTTCCTTTTCCATCCTTCCTTCATTCCTTCCTTCCTTTCTTTCTTTTTGTCTTTTTTGATTAGATATTTCTTTATATACATTTCAAATGTTTTCCACTTTCACATGGGAATACTGCACACACCATTGTGATATTGTCATTTAACCATAAAACAGGAAAATAAACACAATGTTCTTGAGTAGCACCACTCTTTCCTGGCCTACACTAGGCTAGGTACCAAGCTTTCCACGATATTATGCTGATTCTAAGATAGCAAAGAGAAACCCAGGTCATGTCAACAGCCATGTCATTCAAGGATATGCCTTACCCAGAGATTTCCTAACGAGTAAGCAGCTGACCTGCCCTTGTTGCACTGCTGAGAATATGATACCTGTTAAGCAAATACATGTCTGTAAATTTTCAGTGTGAAGGTCTTTAATTATAAACAGGAGATACCATCATTTATGTATAAAGCATTATAATTATTTCTCTTCCATCAAACATATACAATTTTACTTGAAAGTAGAAAAATAGACTACCTAAACAAACAACTATGAAATGAGAAAAGCTCAAAGTAACATTTACCTCTAAACAGTGAGATTTAGTTCAGTAAAACATCACACAAGTAATACAAGTGAGTATCTGATAGAAATGGAGAGAAATACATTTCAGAGCTCATACTCCATCTAAACATCTGCAAAGTCCTACTGTGTGTTTTCAGAAATGTTTGAAAACAACATAAACACCTACCCCAGATTAATTCTATTTTGCCCAGAACACAACATCATAATCTTTCCAAGTCTGTTTTCTTGCTTACACATCTTCATGCTTTTGGGAGAGCTTATGAAAAGTGGAAAAGATAAAAAGAACTCTTAAAAGAGAAATTCTTGTATGTTAATAACACCACTGTAAGTGTAGTCTGGGCTTTACACACATATGCACCTGAATAGAAACAAACATGTGCCTGCACATAGGCAAGCAGGAGAGCATGCAGACATATACTTTAAGTTTCCCCAATGCCTTCCTGGAGAGATCCATATTTACCTGTTGGGGCTGCCATTATGAAACCCTGTGACCCAATATAAAGGTGGTCTTGGTTACTTTTTCTGGTATTTCTCTGTGAATTAGTCAAGTCATCAAGTCATCATGTATGTACTTTCTTCTACTCACTTGTTGAAATAAATATCCCTGATACATCTTTCTGTACTTCTGTGAAAATTTGTCTCACTAGATCAGCATCCCATCCTTATGAATCTATCTAAACTTAATTGACTCTATACTCTCTGTATCTACATAAATCCTATTGATGCTTAAAGCTTCAATGCATATTTTTTCTGGTGGCATGGGACTATTTAATTTATAACAGGATCTTTCCTAGGATGTGGCAAACCAGGATGATAAATGTGTAGTTGTAAAACAGCCAGGCTGATTTGGAGCGAACAACAAAATTTATTAAATGTATTTGTGTATATGCATGTAGGTATGTTTGTGTGAGTAAAGGCAAAGTTATCCATGCCACAACAGTCATCTGGGGCTCAGAGGACAACTACCCTGAGTTAGTTCTCTCCTTCTATTGTGTGGGTTCTGAGTTCTGGGGATCTGGATCAGGTCAAGAGACTTGGGAAGGAAATAATTTTACCCATCAAGCCATCTTAATGGCCCAGAAATCATTTTTTATCCTCATCCTGACTTTAGGGCTATAATCATTTGCGGGAACCTTTAGTTCTTCCTCTGGGTAAGGCCATGCCTTATTGAGAAGTAATAGGTAACAAGTTCCAGGAACTTTTTTATTTTTTTATTTTTTTATTTATTTTTATTTTAATTTTTTTTTTGTGTGTGTGTCTCTGTGTGCCCACATGTTAGTGTGCATACATGCATACAGTATGGAATCAGAAGATTCCTTCCACCATGTGAGTCCCAGGGATTGAACTCAAGTTATCAGGCTTACTAGCAGGTGCCTTTATCTCATAACTCATCTGTTCAAACCTAGAATATTGTCCTAATGCAGCTGTTTCAATAGGTGGCTTTTATCATGTGAAACATGGCATTTGATTATTATTAGGAATTATTAAAGATAAAAGACAATTCTGTAAAGAGAACATCCATTGCACTTCAGAGTAGTGATAACCTTAAAGAGGCAGGCAGTGTGTTCTGTGATAGGTCTTCAACACCTATGGTTGCTCTGTCAGAAATATAGTAAGGAAAACAGGATTTAGTTTAACATCCAACTCCTGTAGTGTGCTGGAAGCAAGGTTGACCACCAAGACAAACTTGGTCATACATCAGACAAAAGTTTCATGTGAGTCCGGGCACTGTACTGCAGCACATCTTGGGGGGAGTGGACCAGCAGAGGTAGCATGTGTACCTCACGGTCATGGGCAGCTGTTTTTAAAATGTTCTTTTTTTATTATTATTAATTTTTGATATTTTATTTACATTTCCAATGTCTCCTCTTTGGAAACCCCCTATCCCTTCCCCCTCCCAGCGTCTATGAGGGAATTCCACCTCCCACCCACCCGCCCTTTGAAAGCTTGTGCTGACTCTTGCCTTAAACTTCACAAAAGGTATGATGAGGGTTTAAGCAAGATTGTTTATTTACACTTCATGTCACTTAAATTGGGTAAAATAATCAGGTAAAAGGGTAATTTGATGGTGCTTTACTAAGGCAATTTGATAGCCTAAAGGTTAATATTGCAATACAGGCATGAAGGAAACTCTCAGCCATTTAGCACTCTCAGTGGGAGCTCTGCAAGTAAGCCAGCATGCAAGGCAGATACAGATGGATGATGTCACTTGAGCTACTTGAAACATTTGGGCTTATAGCTGAGAGTGTAATGTCATCAGGCATGCTAGTTTAGTCAGGGTTCAATATTCTTTGTCAACAGCCCCTCATCACCACTGCATCTGAATGAGATTTCTCATTCTCCCGTTCCCCCATTGCAAACACATTAATTTACCATCTTCTCAGGCAAAGCACCATATAAAAATAAACTTTCTTCTTCTGCAAAATATATATATAGTATTTGCTATTAAATTAGCTATGTGCCTGGTGTTTGATCTTGAGAAAAACATATTGTCTGTGTTTTTGTTTTTTTTCCTCTATCCATCAACCGAATGGGAAGATGGGAAGTAATATCAATAGTTAAATAAATAATGCCGGGGAAAAGCTTGCTATCAAATCTCATAACAAAAAATAAGAATACAGGTTATTTGGTTGGTAGAGAATATTGACAGAAAAAGTCTCTACAGAGTTAGAGGAGAACTAGAGAGGGGGAAGGAGAGAGGGAGAGAATTTTTAGGTAACTTGTATCTTGATTTCTGGGAGAAAGCAAGAAAAAGTTGGAAGAAGCCCATTTTATTTACAAAACTTTAAGACTGGCACATCATGATACAGAAAATCATACATCATACATAGCAACATGTAATTATTTTCATATGTATATGTGTGTGTGTATGTGTGTATATGACAAAATATATGAACTATTATATTTTGTATGTGAATATATATGAACATATGATATATTCATATATGTGATAAATAATTATAAATAATACATGAAATACATAATAATATATACTATATATGAAATATATGACATATAAATAATTTATACAATATGGTTCAGCATGTTTTCTCTACTAACTCCTCCCAAATCTACCTTACCTCCCTACCTATTCTACATTGTGTGCTATCTGTCTCTCAGAAAAAAACCCTACAAACCCTCAAAAACAAAAATCAAAACAAGCAAGCAAAAATGCCAAGGTAAAATAAACAAATAAGAAGAATAGAAAATCTCTACCAAAACACAGTGTTTATTCTGTGTTGGCTAACTACTCTCTGCATACAGCCTGCTTGGTATACGGTTGGTACCTCTAGTGACACCCCATAAAAAAATAAATAAATAAATAAAACCAAAAAAAAAAAAATTTTCCCTTTCCTCAAACACACCAGTTACAAATGGCTTCTTGGCTAGAGGTGGGATTTTATGTCCACATTCTCTTCTTATTGCTGGTTTCGTTTGGTTTGAACCTGTGCAAACCCTGTGCCTACTGCCACAGTTTATATGAATTCATATGTGTATCAGTCCTGTTGTGTCTGGAAGATGATGTTTTGCTGCAATCATCTATCACCTCTGCTTCTTACAGTCCTTCTGCATCTTCTTTTCAGTACATCTGTGAGCTTTAGTAGAGGCTTAAAAAAGACATCTCATTTAGGTCTGAATGCTCCAAAGTTTCTCATTGTTTACACATTGTCTAGCTATGGGTGTTTCTGTTGGTTCCCATCTACTGTAAGTAAAAGCTTCTCTGATGATCACTGATCTATGTGTTTAGCAATATGTCAATAGGCAATGCTTTATTGTTATATTCTTTTAGGAAAATAACTATGAGATTTTTTACCCTCAGGTCCATAGCATATATAAGATCATTTTCCTGGATTTTATGGTAACACACATATTAAAAACTTAAAAAAATAGCATATCATATGATATTTGTATTTTTTTTTTTTTGCTTTAGATTTTTCTCACTGGGAATTATTTTTTTCTAGCTCTCTCTGTGTGTGCCTGCAAATTTAATCATTTTATTTTTTTCAACATGTGAAAGATATTCTGTTATATATGTGTACAATATAATTATCCATGCATTAGTTGGTGAACATCTAGGCTGTTTCCAATTTCTGGCTACTATGAATAGAGCAACTAGGAACATAGATTATCAAATATCTCTGTAGTAGCATGTAGAGTCCATGGGTACATGCTTAACATATGTATAACTGTACCTTAAGGTAAAACCATTCTCAGTTTCTCAAGAAACATCCTCAGTGATTTTCACAATGGCCATAGGAGTTTGTACACACACCAGCTATTAATAAGTGGTCTTTTTCTGGCATCTTCACCAGCATGTACTATTATCATTCGTTACATTGATGCTGATTGGGGAAATAACATTTCAAAATAGCTTTAATTTGCATACATTTCTGTTTTGTGTTTCAGTTTTTGAGTCCTCACTACTTAGTTTGATATGCCAACTTTTAAATAGATGTTTTATTGATGTTTACATTTTAGCTGTTTATACTGACCTTATGTCAGACACATAATTTGTAAAGATCCTTTTCAATTACTCCATGCCCACTATGATATCATCTCTATTTAACTCTTCTGCCCATTTTCTCCCCTCTTATCATCTGTCAAATTTAGCCATTTTGTTAACATTTGACTAAAAAGAGCAGACACTCTGTTTCATCTCTACAGGTTGATTTATCTGCTTCAAAGATACATTTTTACTGTTTTCAATAAACATATTCCAGTTTAGTACAATTCTCTATAAGGAACAATAATACAAATAACAAGCCAACATCTTCTAAACACAATTTTTATTAGCTCTTAGTACTACATCTCTGGATTAGACGACCATACTTTTCTTCCAGGAATGTGTTATTGTTTTGATTACTGTTTCATTTTGTCCATTTTTCCAAATAAAATGATGCATGGTTGTCTAAAAACAGATGTATGCATGTTTATGGCTGCATGTACAACTTATAAAGAACATTTCTGCTAATCAAATAATTAGAGCTCAAAACAACAGGGTTCACACTAATTTTATTACCCATGATAATTAGTTACATCATGCAATTATGTGTGCATATGAAACACATATACAACAAGAGTCTTCTGGGTTCCTTCTGCTCCTGGAGCTGATCCTCTGCCACAGTGCTCCATACCTAAATTGCTCCCAGAGAGAACTGGTCTCCCAGGAGTACTGACAAACAGGATTGCATGAGGGACAAGCAACAGTCAGGGACAGCAAGACAAGCTAACACCTGAGATAACCAGATGGCAAGAGGCAAGGGTAAGAACATAAGGAACAAAAACCAACACAACTACAAAATATCAGAACCCAGCTCTCCCATAACTGCAAGCCCTGGATATCCCAACACACCAGAAAAGCAAGACTCTGAGTTAAAATCACATTTCACGATAATGGTAGAAGACTTTAATAAGGAAATAAATAACTCTCTTAAAGAAATACAGAACACAGGTAAACAAGCAGAAGTCCTTAAAGAGGAAACACAAAAACCCCTTAAAGAATTTCAGTAAACACAGTCAAACAGGTAAAAGAAATGAACAAAACAATACATGATATAAAAATGGAAATAGAAACAATAAATAAATAACAAAAGGAGACAACCCTGGAAATAGAAAACCTAGGAAAGAGATCAGGAGTCATAGATGCAAATATCACCAGCAGAATATAAGAGATGGAAGAGAGAATCTCAGGTGCAGAAGATACCATAGAAAACATTGACACAACAGTCAAAGAAAAGGAAAATTGCCAAAAGCTCCTAACCCAAAACATCCAGGAAATCCAGGACACAATGAGAAGAAAATAACCTAAGGATAATAGATATAGAAGAGAGTGAGGATTCCCAACTTAAAGGGCCAGTAAATATATTCAACAAAATTATAGAGGAAAACTTCGCTAACCTAAAGAAAGAGATGAACATAAACATTCCAGAAGCCTACAGAACTCCAAATATATTGAACCAGAAAAGAAATTCCTCCTGTCATATAATAGGCAAAACACCAAATGCACAAAGCAAAGAATATTAAAAGCAGTAAGGAAAAAAGGTCATATAAATCCAGACCTATCAGAATTACACCAAACTTCTCACCACAGACTATGAAAGCTAGAAGTTCCTGGGCAGATCTCATACAGACCCTAAAAGAACACAACTGCCAACCCAGGCTGCTATACCCAGCAACACTCTCAATTATCATAGATGGTGAAACCAAGATATTCTATGACAAAATTTACACAATATCTTTCCACAAACCCAACCCTACAAAGGATAATAGAAGGAAAATGCCAACACAAGGAGGGAAACTACACCCTAGATAAAGCAAGAAAGTAATCTTTCAAGAAACCGAAAAGAGGATTGCAATACAACCATAAAAATAACATAAAAAATAATAGGAAGCAACAATCACTATTCCGTAATATCTCTTAACATCAGTGGACTTAATTCCCCAATAAAAAGACATAGAGTAACTGACTGGTAGAACCCAGAATTTCGCTGCATACAGGAAACACACCTGAGTGTCAGAAACAAATACTACCTCAGAGTAAAGAGCTGAAAAACAATTTTCTAGGCAAATGGTCCCAAGTAACAGGCTGGAGTAGTCATTCTAATATCAGATAACACCAACTTTCATCCAAAAGTCATCAAAAAAGATAAGGATAGACACTTCATCCTTATCAAAAGAAAAATCTACTAGGAAGAACTCTCAGTTTTGAACATATATTCTCCAAATTCAAGGGCACAAACATTCATAAAAGAAACTTTACTAACGCTCAAAGTACATATTGTACCTCACACAATAATAGTGGGAGACTTTAACACCCCACTCTCATCAATGGACAGATCTTGGAAACACAAACTAAACAGAAACACAGTGAAGCTAACAGAAGTTATAGACCAAATGGATTTAACAGATATCTATAGAACTTTATATCCTAAATCAAGAGAATATACCTTTTTCTCAGCACCTCATGGTACCTTCTTGAAAATTGACCATATAACTGGTCACAAAACAAACCTCAGCAGATATAAGAACATTGAAATATTCCCATTCCTCCTCTTAGATCACTATGAATTAAGGCTGGTCTTCAATAATAACTAAAACAACAGAAAGCCCACATACACATGGAAGCTGAACAATGCTCTACTCTAAAAAAAGTTTTCAGGCCTCTGTGGGCAATTACAACTAAAGTGCATACCTAAACACACTAACACACAAAATTAAAACATGAAAAGAAAGGGCAAAAATAAGAAAATGAGAAAAAGAAAGAAAATAGAAGAAATTTTCATTATGTGTCACACAGATCCAATATTCTAGGAATTTAATTTTGGGAAAATATTGTAAAGTTTATTTCAAATATTCTCTGCTAAAAAACAAGAAAGGTGAAACCCAAATTGAATAATTATCACTAGACATATAATTTTTTTGTAATCTAGATTAAGTAAAACATCGATTTTGATGAGTGGTTACCCTACTTGAACTTTGAGTTTTTGCTTTCAATGCTCAGACAGGTATAAAATTGTAAACACCATTCATTGTTTACAGCTAGGTATCACATATCATATTAACATGTGACAAGCTTAGCATTAAACCTTAAGTTTAAGCAATCACTTCCATTCCATCTTTCATTTAAACCATCTTATCTAAACCTTTAATATTTTAGAACAATAGTTCTGAGCTTCAGGAACACTTGAAGTTTTTGTTACATAATATATATATATATATATATATATATACACAATAAAATATGTATATATATATATATATACATATATATATATATATATATATATATATATTTTTTTTTTTTTTTTTTACTTTTTTCTGGGAAAATGAAGGGAGCATCTCCCTTTACATAGGGTGCTAGCAGACCTCTTCACCACTATACACAGTACACTTGTACTTGTCTGCTCACTTAGCATACAACCCCAGCTTCGCGAGATCAAAAAATATGTTTGGAGATTGTCAATTACTCTGAAATCCTAATTGGTGTTCTTCAATAGTTTAAGTCACTGAACTCTGAATATCATTATTTATTTATTTTTTTTTTTATTTATTTATTTTTTTTTGATATTTTATTTACATTTCCGATGATTCCCCTTTTCTTTAGAAACCCCGTGTCCCCTCCCCCTCCCCGCCTCTGTGAGGGAATTCCTCCTCCCACCTACCCGCCCACCCATTCCCATATTCCCACCTTGACATTCCCTTTTACTGGTGCCCCTAGCACCCTCAGGCCCAAAGTCCTCT
>CM052711.1:69295545-69314591 GCA_028551405.1 Uromys caudimaculatus | reverse complement strand
CATACTTAACAAAAATAATTTTTAAAAATGTAATTACTTTGTATAATTTTATTCTTTTGATTACATTAAAATATAAAAATGCAGGTATATAATTTTGTTTTCAAATTAGTCTATTCTCTTTGTAATTAGGTGAATTATAATTCTTACCTTGATTTATTGACTTACAACACTAAAATAATAAAGAAGTTTGTTTTTCTAAAAAAGAAATCAAATTTAACGTGTTGTCTGAGAGTATGCACTTACATTTCTCTGACTTAAAGATCATACCTTTAAAAAGTATTGGCTTTGTTTTTCCCTACAATCTTAGCTTGAGACCCTATAAAAGATCTAGTTTCCAAATCTCTTACCTAATGTATTCATTTCTAGTATAATAGTATTTTAGAATGCTAAGAGAGAGCTGTGACCTCCAGAGAACTTCTCATTGTGCATACTGTCTTCCCTAAGACACTCTGACTTACTCCTTTGAAGCAAGTTTTCTTGGTGAACCTGAAGCTGGTGTTATTTTCAGCTTGTCCTTCTTCGTGTTAGAGTTAGAGGTACATGTAGCCACACTCAACTTTGCATTTCTGCCTTTCAAGTGGATTTTGAGGATCCAAATACAGCTCTTTATGCGTGAACAAAAATTGTATCTACTGACTTAACTCCACAACCAATGACTATGTCATAATTCTTTATGTTAAAAATATAGAAGAAATTCACAGAAACCTATGAAGTTGTATTTAATGTTTATATTCCCCTAGCCACAAAACATTACTAGCAAACTAACATGCAGTAATCTTATTCATACAATAAGAAAAGGAATAATGCAGAAACTAATGATTACTTCATCACTTAGACTATGTGGAATTCAGTAGCCAGCAGGTATCAAGAATGAAGGTAAACTGAATCCCACATCTCTGTTCACCAAGAGAAGCCCAAATATCTGAAGGCTCCATTAGAGGATAAAAGTTCTGTAACATAATTGTAGCCATGTGGTGGGAAAGCATGCATTTGGACTACTGATGGCAGGACATTTAGAATTTACATAAATTAAAGAATTTCTAAAAATGATTAACAATGTCCAAAGCCTTGATGATGTAGCTTTAGTGAATAAAAGACGGGCTTCGGCTTTCTGGTCAGAAGGAAGAGAAAGAAGGAAGAAAATGGAAGAAGAAGGGAAAGGAGAAGGAAGAATGATGAATCATTCTAGAGCACTTGAACTGACAGCTTGCGTTTACTACTGACCCTGAGTCATTATTGAATCAGTGCTGCTCCCATTCCCCTCTTTCTCAGGATCCTCCTCATGGTGAGCCTGGGACTCAGCCTATTTCTACTGAGATTTTACAGCAAGTCTGCAATTTACACACCAAATACTCAGTTAAAAGGCTTTGCAAGAATTTGCACAGGTTTTTTTCCACCAATTTTGGTGACCATTATCACCTTAAGAACTGGGAAACATGATCAGGTATTCGGTGAGAAATACAACTGAAGCCCTGAGGGTCAGAAGAAAGAATGGAAACAGGCAACCTCAGGAGGTAGGAGATGGGGGGACGCTCTAGAATTTACCAGGGACCTGAGAGGTGAGAAACTTCCAGGACTCAAAGAGAGGGGTCTTGGATGAAATGCTCTACAGTGGGGAGGGGGAACTTGTAGAGTCCACCTGCAGTGGAGGGACAATCAAGTGGAGGGTTGTCATCCCACAGTCAAAGCTCTGACCCAGAATTGTCCCTGTCTGAAGGAACTGCAGTGACAAACATGGAGAAGAGCCTGAGAGAAAGAAGGTTCAGCAACCGGCTCAAATCGGGATCAAGCTCAAGAGGAGGCCCGGGGCCCTGACACTATTAGTGATGCTGTGGTGTGCTTGCAAACAGAAGCCTAGCATTGCTGCCCTCCGAGAGGTCCAACAAGCAGTCGTAAGAGTCAGACGCAGATACTAGCACCCAACCAGTGGACAGAAGCCAAGAAGCCCAGTGGTTAAATTGGGGGAAAGCTGGAAGAAGCTGAGGAGGAGGGTGGCTCCATGGGAAGGCCAGCAGTCTCAACTGACCTAGATCCCTGAGATCTCTCAGATACTGAGTCACCAACAAAGCAGCATACACCAGACAATATAAAGCCTCTGATACATATACAGCAGAGGACTTGGTGGTTTAGTCTCAGTGAGAGAAGCTGCACCCAACTCTAGAGAGACTTGAAGCCCTAGGGAGTGGGGAGGTTTGGGGGTAGGGTGGGGGTGTCAGGGTGGGAACATCCTCTTGGAGACAGGGTGGTGGAGGAGGAGGTATGGGATGGGGAACAGTTGGGGCCAGACCTGGTGGGGGATGAAGACTGGACTGTAAATTGATTTAAGAATAATTAAAATAAACAAAAACCAAAACAAAACAAAAACAACAACAACAAAAACCCAAACCAGTCTTTTGACTCTCCAGCCATGCACTCCCATGTGCCTAAGAAAGAGCAGTCTTTCTGTTGCTGCTTCATTTGAACACTGTACAAATGGAATCCCAGAATGAGTCACTCCTTGTGATGGCTAACTTAGCATGTTTTCAGGGATCATCAAAGCTCTACCACAGTCTAATTTATTGCCTATTAGCAAGTAGCATGGCTATTATATGTTTTTCCCACTTATTTTTCAGTGGGTAAATACTTGAGATTTATTTACCTTTTGATTATTATGAATAGTGATTCTAATAACACGAGTGTGGACCTAAGGGAACATTTCTCTTGGATTCCTATTTAGGAGTGGAAATGTTGGGTTACATAATGACTTTATTTCTACTCATTTGACTAGCTGGCAAAGTTTTGAGTAGTCATGCAGCCATGTTACATTCTTACCAGCATTTCATATGGGATTACATTTCTCTACGTCCTTGCCTGCACTCATCATCACTCTATTTATAGTGTGTCCATAATAGTGTATATGAAGTGGCATCTCATAATGGTTTTGATTTGCATCAGTGTTGCAGTAAGCAGTTTAAATTCACTTTGGTACTCAAAGCTATTCCCTTTCTTCTGCTATATATGTGTACATACATGTATGTCTATATACATGTATAAGAAATAGGCTACCTTTTAAGTGTTGTTGGTCAGAACTGTCACATAGACCCCCAAACATTATTGTTTATTTCCATTGCTCTTGTTTATCACCAAGAACTTGGTGATAAGACTATCACAAGAATGTCGTAAACAAACAACATACTTGGGTTGCAGAATATGACCAAACAAGTAGACAATGCCCTGGAAACCTCACCCTGTAGGTAACTTGAATAGTGCTGGTGAAGAAAGTAACCATCAGCCATACAATAGCTTTGAACACTGCGACCTCCAGTAATGACTAATTGGTAAGACATGACACTACTTACTACTGTTTCTCATTATTCAAAGCTGTCCAGTTTGTTGCAATTAGTCATTAATTTCCATGTCTATTATTTTAATTGTTCATTTGAGCACTGAAAAATTTTAGTTCACAGTTTTTCTCTACATGCAACCAAGATCTTTGGCAAAATCTAATACCTTGTTTAATCCTTTTAAGCTTTATTCTCATACCTGTCAGTCTAAGAGCATAGAACTTCCCTCTCTCTTCTTCTATAATAAAGCTCTCCTTGCTCACAGATGAGGAACAGAACTCAAGCACTACTTCTGGTCTATGCTTCATCTCTGTTCTTCTCAGTTCAGTTGCTGGTCCTCTGTGTTCTTTGTGTCCTTAATGTATTCTTTGTATTCAGTTGGTGAGATTTATTTTAAAACAGCTTCCCATTATCTATAATGCTCAGGGGTTTTATATAGCCATGTATGACTGAACATGACCTTTAAGAGTCCACTCACTGTTGAATGAATTTTTTCTTACTGCATTTGATTGTATTGAGTAAGTGAATGTTTTCTCTGTCCTTGGTATCTTATCTGCTTACCAAGGTGCAGTTAGTAGCTAAATAACTTCCATCTTCAATACATCCAATAAAAGACTTCCCCTTTATTTTGTGATAATGAAGATAGTATTCATCTATATTTTTTATTTTCTAAGGTAGAATCCATCAAATCTCTTTGAAGAATGACATTATGGCTCATGGTGAACTTTTATTTCATTAGTTAAAGTGCTTAGGAAATATGTAATAATAAGAATCATAATGATAAAAATAATGAAGTACAGTTGGTATTTATTAAACTTTGTTAAGATTTATAGGCTTTCCCAAAATATGTTCATCTATTTCCTTCTAAAGCCTTATTTTAAAAGTTTAATTGAAAGTCTACAGATATAGTACAGTGGTTACGATCACTTGCTGCTCTTGCAGAGGATAATGCTTTGATTTATGATACCTACATGTTGGCTCACAAGTATCTATAACTCCAGTTCTGACACTTCCATCTGACCTCTGCATGTACCAGGCAGGCACAAGATACACAGATATACACGGAAGCAGTCATATATATATATAATTATTAATTATTAGTTATTTAAAACTGTTAAATTGAATATTTTAGTGATAGAAATAAAATTGATGACTGATCGGTTTTTTCAATAATGTTCCTAATTTCCTTTACTTGACATTAGCATCATTTTAATTATTTCATAAAGGTTAAGTGTTTATTGTCCTTAATACATTGATGTAGTACTTAAGTCCTTAAAAACTTAATGGAAAAAAATCATAAAGAATAAAAGAGCCACATTAATTAACTAAGTGGGTTTATACCTTTTTCCTTAAAGTAAGAAGACTTCCTTTATCTTTTAAAATTAACCATGTGTATGTGTTCATGTGTGTTTGTGTGTGTCCGTGTCCGTGTCTCTGTGTGTGTGTGTGTGTGTGTGTGTGTGTGTGTGTGTATGTTTGCTAATTTATGTGAATTCAGGCTGTGCATGTCACCCTATGCCTGTAGACGTCAGAGAATACCTGAGCTGTTAGTCCTCTTTTTTCTTCTTTATTGAGACATGGTTTCTTGCTCACTTCTGAATATGTTAGGCTAGCTAGCGTATAAGCTTTTAGAGATTTTCCTGTCTCTCCCTGCCAGGGCCAGGTCCTCATGCTTTCATGTCAAATGCTAGACCTAGTAACTAATCTTTAAGTCTTTCTTTATCCTTTAAAAACAATCTCCTTCCTACTTTTTTTAAAAAAGGATTTATCAAGTAACTCAAACTTAACTCAATTTTTAGCAAATCATTTTTGATTGGGAAAATAAAGGAGACTTATTTCAGTAGTTTGCACAATGTGGAATATTCCTGCATCCCTTATTGGCTATCCAAAAAAAATGAAGCTAATCATTTCTTTTTGCTGGTTAAACCACACTGTGTATTGAGATTGAGCCCCACTGTTTCTCTCATGTTTGAAGCTTTGACAATCTTATGATTATCTTATTTTTATTCCTTGTCAGGATCCCTTAGTGCCAATGTTTTATCATGACAAATGCAGACTTAATTGTCAGGCCTCCCTGGTCTTCTCAGAGAATTTGCACACTTCTTGCTTCTTTATTTTGTTTTTACTACACTGAATACTTGTTGCCTGAGGGTAGTCTGTGTCCAACTGTTTCCAAATGCCTTTCTTGTTCATGTTTAACCCAAATAATGTGGCATACCCTTTCATTTATTTCTATATACTCAATAGTCCTTATAGTTCTTTTATTATGGTAAGCAATAAGTACTCATTGAAAAAAAATCAATACATAGTTCAAGTTTATTATGCTGGATGAGTTGCTCTTTAGGGTACATTTTGAATGTTTTAGATTGAGTAATATTCATGTTTTACATTTTTCCTTACACATTGGCCATTTATTTCCATTTGGATTTACATTTTGCATGCCAATGCTCAAGATTATACTTATAAAACAAAAAAACAAACTAACTAAATGTCTGGGTTGTACAGATACTTGAAAGAATAGAGAATACAATTATGTGGTCATATAAAAATCTCATTAAGAAAATCAGTCCATTTCTCTCCAGGAGGATGATGTAACCACGTGTACTGAGTCATATTTTCCTGTTGTTTAATGCCTTTGTTTAACACTGCAATCACGCAATATTCAGGAATGTTTGTTGGATTCTTAAGTTAGACCAATGTTCAACGTTTCAAAGAGGGTTGTTTAGTACTAGAGTTTTGTGGGTTGTGCCTTTCAGTACACAAAGGTTCTTACACTACACAAAGATAGGGAGGCATCTCAATTGGCAAACTGCTTGTTATGTAAATAGGAGGATCTGAGTTCTAACCCCAGAACTAGAACTCACAAGAACCTTCCAGGGTAGTAGTGGTCCCTTGTGACCCTAGCTCTGGCCACCTGCGAGGGCCTACTGATGGAGAGCCAGGACACTGTCAGTGTGTACACATGCACACATATGTTTGCACACTGGGTGGGGCAGGGAAAGGAGAGGGAGGGAGAACAAAGACCACAAAGAAAATGTGGTGTATTCTACATTTTGGAAATTATGTCTTATATGGTTCCTGGGGGTGGTGGGGGATCAGGAAAGAGTGAATATTCTATTTGTAGCAAAAACACAAAACAAAAACAAAAACAAAACAAAACTAAAAAAGCTCTTGTCCTCTGAAGGTCAAGAAAAAAATGTTCAACTATATTAAAAGTAATTGGAGCTAGGCATGATGGCACAACCCTTAATCCCAACACTTGGAAAGCAGAGACAGGGAGATAATTGTGAGTCTGAAGCCAGCTTGGTCTACACAGTGAGTTACAGATTACCCAGGACTTCATAATAGAACCTTGTCTCACAACAAACAAAATAAAACAAACACAAAAATTTTGGAGGATCTCAGTAATTAGGATGACTAGAGTTTGGTTTTAAAAACCCATGCTGGGTAGCTTATAACTGAAGTGTAAATTTCTGGTTTCTTTGGAGACTCAGTTGTGTCATGGGATATTTTTCTGGGCACCGTCTGTAATGAGAGAATGTTTTGCTGAGAACAGACATGTGGTGTTTTTCTGGAAGCCGTATGGAAAGGGGGCATGTGATATTTTGCTAGAGGGAATACTTGAGAAAACTCATGATGTTTGAAAAGAGTATAAATATAACATAACAGACATTGGATGATGCTCTATGGTATTGATTTGTCTTGCCATTCTTTGCTGGTCATCATTTGTCATGACTTCAGAGAAAGAAACACTGGTGGTGTTCTGGCTGTGTTTTGCCACTTCTTCTGAATCGGGTCAATTGGCAAACTGCATGGTTTCTTCTGGATCAAACTGCCTTTGCTGATTCGTGATTGGTGTTTGCCAGAAGATCAAGATGGCACCGCTGATTCATCTGAACTGATGTGCTAATATTCTGACAGTGCAGACTGGATTTGCTCCAAAGAACTATTTCTAGACAGGTCCACATCCTCCTCAGCTCTTTTAACCTTTCCTTTTCACTACCTCTCGTGTGTGGTGGGCTATAAGGGAGGTTAAAGCATTTGGGAACCCCTATTAAAAGTAGTTTTTGAAAAATTTAAACCTACATACAACTATTTGTGCTGTAGCTCCAGGGGTTTCAAGTTCTTCTCTATCATGTTGTTCTCTCTCTCTCTCTCTCTCTCTCTCTCTCTCTCTCTCTCTCTCTCTCTCTCTCTCTCTGTGTGTGTGTCTGTCTGTCTGTCTGTCTGTCTGTCTCTCACATGCACCAATATACCCAAGAAATAAATACTTGAATTAAAAAATGAAATTAAGGAACCTTCGACACTGACAGGCCTACATATGCCACCTGTATGTTATTGTACAATTAAACACTATCCCGGTGACACTCTCTCTGAATTGATTTAATAATAGACTATAGAGTTTATCTATGATTTTCTTTTTGTCTCTACACATTTTAAATCATGGTGTATTCTGAGTAGTTTGTATGTTGATTTCCCAGCCTTATGTCATCATAGGTTAAAAACAGTAAGTAACTGTTTAATTGGTACAGTTTTGCACATTTGGGAATTCACTGTTCTTTAAAACAATTAACTACTATGGTAATTTTATTTTATTTCATGTTTTATTCAGACATAATTATTTTTAGTGAAGTGTAAATTGATAGCTATTTTAAATTTCTACTTTGTGTATTAAAATAGATAACAATTTGATAGGCAGAAAAGTTTAAGTGGATTTCTTTTTTTAAAATATGAAATGAAGGAATATTTTTCATACTATTTTAAGATTTTTGACAACCTTCAGTTCTGTAGAATCTCTGATGAGAACTTCAGACACATTCCTATTGAAAAATAATAGGTCACAGTACGTAATGACAGAATACTTAGGGATCTGTTTGTCACCCAAATAGTGAGCTGACACAGATGGCCAGATGCAGCTATTTTAGAGTGCTGGAATTAAACAGAATTATAAAATATACAGGAGATTACGTGGCCAAGAAAATGATGTATTTAGGGTTTAGAGAGATGTCTCAGGCCTTACACTGGCTGTTCTTTCAGATTTCCTGGCTTTGATTCCCAGCATCCTCAGATCTGAAATCCACCTCTGGCCTGCATGGGGAGTGGGCATGTGGAACAACTATACATAGAGAGCAAACACCACTACACAAAACATACAATGTACATAAACATTTCACAAAGTAAGTGTGTATGTTTTGGTGAATTGTAGAAATTAAGCACACCACACAGCAGTGTCTACAAGTTCTTGGTCTTTATGTTCCCCATGCAGAGATATTTTGTATACTGGTTCTCTGTCTATAGCTCCTCTGCTTACAATTCCACATTCTACAGATTCTCTGTCTAGAGATTCTCTGTCTACATAATCCTGGTCTGCAAATTAACAAACTGTGGAACAAAAACAAAACAAATATTATTGCTACACCACTGGACATGCAAGAAGATTTTATTTGTTATTATTTAATTTAGCCATACATTGAATGACTATTTTTATGACATTTGCATTAGTAACCATATGGTACAAACAAATTTTAAGGAGTGGAACTGCATGTGGAAGTCATATACATATGATATAATAGTTTGTAATAAGGAGTTGAGCAGCCATATACTTTCAGTAGAAGAATCCTGGAATGAAGATTCAGGTTATTATTTTTCCTTATCCCCAGCTTTGCTGCCAGCAGCTGTGACAGGCATGGCACATATCAAACTTAGATTTGAAAGATGCAAGGATTCTGTCTTCCCAAAATTAGTTTGTGTGTGTTTTGATTGTTATTCAATGTTCTTTATTAGTAAATTTAAGGCATAGATGTCAATAATTTTTGAGAACTGGTAGACCAAAGCAGATTTTCAGGTAATGTATGAGTCAGGGTCCTCTATAGTCACAGAACTTATGGAATGAATGAATGAATGTATATATGAAATTTATGGAAATTACTTACAAGCTGCTGTCCAACTAACTGAACAATGGCCTATTGTGCTGGCAAGTGCAAGTTAGATGAAGAAGTAGACTTCCTTCCCCCATGGTCTTTATGTAGGCCTTCAGCAAAATGTGTGATCCAGATTTAAGGAGTGCCTAAAGATCTGGATTAAAAGGGTGTGTGTTGATGCAGATTAAGAGCTTGTGTTATCCCACCTCAAGATCTAGAGGTCCAGATTACAGGTCCCATTTATGGGTTGTAGTTCATTCCAGATATAGTCAAATTGACAATGGAGAATAGCCATCCCTGATGAGAAAAGACTAAAAGGACGGAGACCTTTAAAAGTACCCAACTAACTGCAAGATCAGTAACATGGTAACATCAGTGACATTTCACATCAGAGACTATTTTGTTAAAATTATGTTGAGAATTTGCATATAAACAGTTTAAGTTCTTAAAAGGAAAAGATGTTATGGCTAACAAGATGTCTCAAGAGGTTAGGACACCTGCTGACAAGCTTGATAACCTGAGTTTAATCTCCATAATAGAAGGAGAGAAGTAAATTTTGTAAGTTCTTTCTCCACTACATGTGAATTGTAGCATGTTCAAATATGTGTGTGTGTGTGTGTGTGTGTGTGTGTGTGTTTGCACATGTATACATGTGCACATGCGTGAATACAGATACACACTCAACTAAATACATGCAATAAAATTTATAAAGAAAAAACACAGAACCTGCAAACTAAAGAATTATGTATCTTGAATTTCCAAGATATATTTAGATTGTTTGTTCCAATCTAAGACAACAAGCACGCAAAGTGATAGAACATAAGAGAACATGCATCAAAAAAAAAAAAAAAACTTGAAAGCATTATCCTTAAGTAACCTCATTTAGTGTGAAATTAAGTTAAAATAGGTATCTGAAATTTAGCTTAAGTATACTATGAGAAATGATGAACTAAAACTGAAGGGATGCCTGAACATATAAATCTATGAACAAATAAATAAGTGGGAGCATTAATACTTAACATTGATATTAAATTGAAAAGTTTTTAGTGTTATGGAGAAAGAAGAGGGAATCAATGTATGTTCAAAGAGATTATCTGAAATGCCCCAGTTCAGGAATAGAAAATAAAACATGAAGAAAGATGAGCAGAGCAATTGCAGTGCAGGCACCATGTCTCTACATATACTCCAAGAATCTCAGGAAAGAAGAAAAAGATGAGAAAACAGTTCTTAGATTTTACATCACTGATGCTTGTTTATTTTTAGTTACCACTACCAGCATCAATTGTTCAAGTAGTCCCTTCTATTTTTGACTCTAAAGCCAAAGCCACATGGATAAAACTTCCAAGTTCTGCTGATTGCTGGACCTGGAACATGGCTTCTTTTTCTATTACATTATCACCAACTCTCTGTTTTCCTATTTCTTTATTGCCTAAGCTTGGCTGTCCTGTACAATCATGTCTGAATGTTAGCTTTTCTGCACTTGCCACTTGCTCTATAGTAGGCTGGTCTTGAACTTAGAGATCTCTTGCCTCTGTCCCCTGGGAATAAAAGTGTGTACTTCCATGTTTGGACATACATTTAACTGGGTGGGATATTGCCCCAATGTTACCTCTCCGTTAACCTGTTTATCTCCTTGAAAGAGGATTCAACTCTATTTCACTTGCTGTTTAGAATGACTAGACCTCTCCCTCAGGACATCACGGAAAGGGAGGGAAGTTCTATTTTTAAGTTCCACTCTGTAGGTTCTTGTAGGCGGAAGTAACTAAGCAAGAAAAAGAAAGAAAAGCCACTGAATTGAAGAAGTGAAAGTAAAGTCATGGATGACTGAAAAGGGCATGCCTTGGAATTAGAAAACTTCATAAGTCTGCTAGAGTACATTAGACATTAAGGAACAAATTTATCTGCTATCGGTGCCAGAAAACACACTGAATAATTAGAAAGGGCTTTTGAACAAACATGGAAGAAATAGCAAAAGCAAAGAACAACAGATTTCTAAATAATCTAAACCATGGATGAGAAAGATTTGTAAACCAATTTGTTAAAAGAAGCTCTCTAGTAATGATGGAAGACCTGATACATGGAATGATGCTCTGAGACCATGGGTTGCAGGCTGACACTGAAGAAAGCAATTCAGAAAAGCGGGAATACTTTTTCTTTTCTTTGGGCTTTTAGAACATCAAGAAGTTAATTGTTGAAGCAGAAGGTGCTCATGGTGACTAGAGAGTACATACTTAGATTCTTTTATGGATATAGGTGATGGTTAAAATATTACTGTATACACTATTCAAATAATCTTACTGTCTCTGCATCTTTGGTGGGTTCAGTGGGCAGCACTCTGATTCTCAGCTTCCCTAAAGGTGCATGCTTCTGATTCACCATGCCAAGATTCTTCTATCAGATAACATAACAGAGGCAAAGTTTTTGCAATGACATTTGGCACTTGTTAGTGCAGAATCATTTGGCATATTGTTATAATTATTAAGTTATATGACAACAGTAACAGTAATATAATACTGTAGAAAATATGGATGAGAATATTAGTGATGAGAATATCTTTAAGATATATTCCAACTCTTCCTGTGTGCTAGGTAGAGGTTTTTGTCTTATAGTTCTTGAAAACCAAATAAGAAAATGTAAAGATACATGTTTCACTGGAATCATATAATTAACAAAACTCATAGGAATGTGCAGATCACTCACTCTGTAAACTTCTTGCAATATAAGCAACATGATCTGAATGCAGACCTCCAGCATTCATATAAAAAGGCAGGAATAGCTGTGTACATCTACAATCTCAGTCCTGGGGAGGCAGAGACAGAAAGGTCCTTCGGTCTTGCTGGCCTATTGATCAACCTGAAATAATGAGCTTCAGGCTCAGTGAGAGACCCTATCTCATAAAATAAGGTTTAGAAGAGACTGATGAAGATGGCAAATGTTGACCTCTGACATTCTCACATTAATTCTCATACACCCACATTTAAAGAACCCACATACATGGATATGTGCCCACTCAAATGCACATACAAGTAAGCAATGAATAACTGTTCTTGGTGATGAAGCAGGCTTCTACCTTTACTTGCAAAGAAGAATATTTCTGTTCCCAGGAGATATCTACAGTAGCTTCCACATCACAGATATATTTTAGACTAAGGAATCTCACATTTCAGAACTTTTATGAAACATCTGTGAGCCTGTGAGATGGTTTAGTGTGTAAAGGTACTTCCCAGCATGCCTGACAATCTGAGATTAACCATCAGGACCCATGTTGTGGAAGAAGAGAACAACTTCTGTAAGTGTCCTCTGACTTCCAGACATGTCACACACACACACATACACACACACACACACACACACACACACACACACACAAACACACACACACAGTTAAATCATCCATCTGTGGAAAAATGTCATGCTCCTATTAAGCCCTCTATTAAATTCCACCTGGGATGATGGGCTGTGTACCTCCCTCTTTTTCTCTGACCTCATTTCCTACATCACTTGAGGAGCTAGAGGGAAGCAGACTAATGCAATATATGAATCCCCAAATGACACATTTCAACAAGGTTTTTAGGCAAAGAAATTCACTCTTTCATTAGAATAGAGTTTTCATTACCTAGTATGAATTACTCCAGTGATTCGTCCCACCCAGAGGGTCCCGCATTCCTAGTCTTTCATTTTTGATTCTAGATAGTGATAAACACCTTCAGACCAGGACATTTTTAGTATAATTAGCTAAATAGAAATCTATCCTTTGCCTCCCTAAGGCTACAAAAGCAGGATGAGTGAAATACTATGAAATATAACCATTTCTTCGAAAATAAACAGGAGAAAATTACATTTATCCAACTGTATTTCCTATGGGTATCAAATAAGCAGTAGAATATGACCTTGTCTGTCTAAACAACTACATATGTATGAGAAAAATACTCATGCATTGCTTCTGAAGAAAATAACTGTTTTTCATTTGCTTATTCAACTAATATTAGATGAAACTACATTATAAATTCAAGGCTTTCAATATTATAAAATAATCACCTCAATATTTTTCATGGCAGAACTTACAGATTAACAATCAGGTGTCATACCACATAACTTCTCTAGAAAACCTTAATAATGGCTTGTGTGAAATAAGTTGATGATGTTTAAATTGCTGGAAAACACATTTTAAAGGTAAGGATAAATCCATGACAGTGAAGTGATCTAAATTCATCACCAGATTCATTGTTTTTTTTATAAGTCTGTATACACAGCAGAAGCTTCACATTTATTTATCAAGGTTCCCTTTTGTGCAGTTCTGTGTGCATTTGTGTGTGTGTGTGTGTGTGTGTGTGTGTGTGTGTGTGTGTGTGTGTGTGTGTTATATGTGCACAGGAGTGCCTGTGGGGAATACATGTGTACCTATGCATTCAGAGGGCAGAGATCAAGTCCAGGTGTTGTTTCTTTCAGTGGTTATCTATGTTGTTTAGGGACATAGGCTTTTATTAGTACCAAGAGCTCTCTGACTAATCTAGTTGAGCTAGGCAGTAAGCCCCAGATGATATCTACCTCTCTGGCACTAAGATGATAAGAATGCACCATTATGCTTGCTGTTTTCACTTATGTTCTGGGGATCAAACTAAGGTCCTCATGAATACACAGCAAGTATTTTACTCACTGAGCTATTTACCCAGTCCCAAATTTTTAGGTTCTTATTGTGACAAGTCTCTAAGACCTTCTTCCAGATGTAGAGGACAAACCTCTTCCATGTCATGTGATCTACCTTAGTTGACTTCTTCATTTATGACTAAAGAAAGGACAGAGAACCAGTACTGTGTATTCAAGTTCCAACACTACTGAATAAAAAATGATTATTACACATTTACCTTTTATTATGTGTTATGAGTCAGATAGAGATGATCTATAGTTGGCCTGCATTCTGGGAGCCTTCCTCAGGGATCTCTGGCCCGGCCAAATGCAAGGGTTCCAGCAAAGGGGAGAACATGAGCTGGGACAGAGTCTCCTCCAGCTCGGTTTCCGCAGTTGCCACCTTGGTTGCACCAAGACACTGCACCTGCCACCCGGTGCTGAGTTGGGCCCTGGCTGAACCCACAAGAGGCCGACTAGCCGGCGAGGAGTGCGGGAAGCTTCTGGTGGCGTTCAGGAGAACAGACCTCTTCCCAAGCAGCAGTATTACAACTCTTATGATAGAAGCTCTCAGACAACGGAGTAGTTCTCACACCTTTATTCCTTCTGGATGGTGGGCTCCTCTACACAGGTTGGAACGGTCTAATATACTGTTTAGGAGGGGTCAGGGGTTTGACAACAGATACTTCCCATTGACTTGGTCTGAGGGCTTTGGGGCACCTTATTTGCATGTGGGAGGGCTTGGCATTGCTCCTATGTGACAAATCTCACATGATAGGCCTCTTTGTAGGGGTTGTGAAAGCTGTAGGTGTTTTTACAGGAGTCTTCCAGTAGCGTGAGCAAAAAACGTTTTCTGGTCCCAGTGGGTCTCCCAGAGTTTTCAGCCTGTGCTCAACCAGGTGCCAGATTGCATGCCACAGACCACTGCCCCACAATCTATAGTATAGGAAAGGATGTACCTAGGTTTTATGCAGATACTGTACTATGTGACATAAGGGCTTGAGTATTTATGGATTTAGGTAACTATGCAGATCCTAGAACCAGTGTATCATGGACACTCTATTTCCTCTACTCACATTTCTGTGTCCTGCCACCTCTCTTATTAATCTTCCTTTTCTGATATTTTCTAAGTCCCTATTCTTTTCCTCTAGTGACTTTCTATATTGTTTTTCTCATTCACTTTCTTTCTTTTCTAACAAACTCTATCATGAGACTTTGCTGTAGTATACTACTCCGTGTGATATGATTTAGTTATCTAATACACAAAAGGCAAGGACATATTGGAAGCTCAAGCTCATTCTCTCACTATACATATCAACAATTTAAAGTATCTGCTAAGAAGTGTTATAACAAAGAGAGAGAGAGAGAGAGAGAGAGAGAGAGAGAGAGAGAGAGAGATATTGAGTGGTTGGTTCAAGAAAAGAGCTGAAACAAAATTCCCCTTTAGTGAGGGCGTTATTCAACAAGTCACATGACTATGGACAAAGAGCATGGAGAGGCATGATCAGGCCTTGAAGTGAGAAAGCAATAAGGTAAAGTATTATACCAAAGAAAACATAATGAAGCCTGGAAAAAGAGTGAAAACCTTCTGGACCCCAGAAGTGTTCTTATTAGGACAGACAAGGCACTGAGAGGGCATGTCTTTGTTTCACATGAAATCTGGTTTAGTTGAGAGAGTCACTATGAGTGACATGGAAGGAACTGAAATGAACATAAAAGCTTTCACATCACGTGAATAAAGGGAATTTCTGACTTGTATTCATTCTCAGATAGTAGCAGACAGTTTGACAATATTGGATTTATCCTAGCCTAGTATATATGCCAAGGAGTAAAGGGATGCCTAAGTACTCAAAGCAGGAGCTCCTCGTAATTTGTTCTAGAAACAGACTGTAGAGAGACAGAGCCTTCTTTGTAGAGAATGAAGTGGGTAGAGAGTCTGTGATCTAAGGAGAGCTGGTTTTAGAAATGTGACTAGGAGTCTGGTATGGTCCCTGCCTAGGGCTGCCTCTTTAGTAAATAAGTCCATTGTTATCTCCTGGACAGTTTCTTCATAATAAGGGGAAGTAAGTAAGTTGAGTCAGTTCTATACTCTTCCCAGCTCTGAGATGAGCAGCTTCTTTCTTTCTGTTTGCATCTCAAACAAGGGTCTTTTTTTCTCCCTCATGTTCTGGGGAGAACATCTCTTCACACAGCTGGACATCTGCAGTTCCAGTGGTCAGTTTCCTTCTACCTCCACCCACACCATAGCAGTCTTTCACCCCTTATTTAGAATGTGCTTATTTATTCTCTTACTTAGTACAATAAGCAGGTAAATATTGTGCTTGCTTCCTTCTTTTTATATTGCTGCGAAGAAGCTTCCAGAATCGTTCAATTCTGCTTTCAGATCTGTGACCTTTCATTTATTTCTGAGTCTGACTAGTCTCTGCTTCATGCCTGGAAGGAATGTTGCAATTCTGGTGAAATTTCAATACATGCCTCTGAAGCAAAGACACAAATTTTCAAAACGGACATGTTTCTAGCAGACTAAAACCTCACAAGGACTGTAAGACAATTTCTTTGTTTGTTTCTTTTAGAAAAAACAAAAAAACAAAAAAACAACTGTTCTCCTTTGTAGTATGTTGAAATATTTTCCATTACTTCATAAATATTTCTGGTTATGGTCCAGACTGCCTTTTTCCTTGGATGTGGGGGAGGTAGGTGTTTATACCTGCACATATATACGTGTATATACATATGTTTTAGGCCAATATGTAAACCCAGATGTTTTTCCTCTAGCATACTTTATCTTTATTTTTATTTTTATTTTGGTGATTTTATGATCCAAGGTTTATAATTGGCATAGAATTTGATAAATGTGCAATGTGAGTTCATCTTGAAGAAAATGTTGCTTGCACTGTTTGTATTGTGTGATATACACACTTTTTTATACTTAATTGAATATATAAGAGGGACAGATGATTAATCTGGAGTAAAGAAGAATGTGACAGTCATATTGATTTATTCTAGAAAGATTTGTACCTTTATGTGGTGTAAGTTTTGTACAACTTATTAGTTTCTGATTTATTCAGATAACAAAACATTTAATTACCAAAGTGATTATGATTAACTAAATATATATGCATCACATTAATTACACAGAATAACTGCCCACTCAGTTGTGCATTCTACAAATTTATTAACTTACTCAGCACATTCACCCATCATGAGAAATGCTTTGAAATCTGAACTTAAGGATGACAATAGGTTACGGAAACATTACAGCAAATGTAAAGTTTCATACTCTCAATTGATTCATGGTCAACTGAGGAGTATGGATGATTGAGAAATTATCATATGTTTACACACCATAGTCAGAGCACTGATTGCAGATCAAAGACAGAGTTCACCAAAGTTCACTGGGTAAGCCAAAGTAAAGGCAGTGATATTGGCACAAGACATTCCTGAAACCAAGTTCTCAGTACAAAAGGAATTTATCTGCTTTAGAGGAACAAAGAGCAGGGAATTAAAGACAAAGCCAGGAGATAAAAGACCAGGGAAAAGGGAAAAGAAACCAGACGAAGGGAAAGGGGTATTTGATCCTGGAGGACAAAGGACTGACATGGCCTATAGACAAAAGGCAGGTTATTAAGCTAAAAGAAGAAACCACATGTTAGGATAAGTTGGTTTGTTTGGGTAGGGCATGCTAATTAGGTGAACCAAAAGGAGGCTTCTGATTGTTGGACTTTGATATTTTGATAATGGCACCTTGAACTTCTCAGGAGGAAGAAGTGACAAAATAAGGGAATAGACCTTTGTGGCTAAGTTTAGGAATGTAGTCTAATTGTTGCAAGACAGAGGAAATGGTGGAGGCCAGCCAGAGCCATGTTTGCCAAGCTCAAACCAGCTAGATTCTCTTCTCAGAGTGTTTACTGGCGTCACTTATAGGTGTATTGAAAAGACTTGAATCATGAAGCCTAGCTGCAAGCTCTTGCTATTAACCTCCCCTTGTACTCAGAAGGGCAGGAAAAAGACTCCCTTCTCTGTCACACAAACTCTGATTCTGATTCTCTTTGGTAACCCTATTATGCTATCTGTCTCTGAATTTTTTAAATAGCTTCCAAAAGGAAGCTGCTGCTACTTTGTCTGCTCATCCATTTTATTAAGTCTCATAATAAACTCCTTATTCCTTAGTATTGTGCTTCAATGTCTTTGTGAACTAGCTGTTCTACTGCATATATGAAAGTCATGCACAGGGCCCTGGGAATTTTGTCTCTTATATTGGTGTATACTGAGTGTAAATATATTATACTTAATATAAATACAAATGATGGATTAATAAGGTAACTATATTTCTTTACCTTATCCTGTTGCCAAATAACCACACAGAAGCAATGTGATTTACTGAAAACTGTACCTCAATTACTGAGCCTTTAAATGATCCACCTTTATATCCAATGCTAATGTAGCTAGCTCCCAGCCCTATCCTGCGATACTTGCATATTATTATTGATCTGGCTCATTGGGCCCCTTCTTCACGACTTCAGTTCCTCTATGGTCCTGCTGATATGCCTTTCCGCATCTCCCTCCCACTTTCCCCTGCTGACAGATGTCCTACCCTATTCTCTATTCTGCCCAGACATTGGGTGATCAGCATTTATTGACAAGGCAGAGAATAAACCATAAGAACTGTTTACACAAACTTGAGACAGGAGATTCTCAGTATAAGCATTACAATGCTGTGACCGGATTGAAACAAGATATGAGGGCAGAGAAATCAGCATTTGAATAATGCTGAGGTAAACTTTACACAGCACATAAAACATTGTGCCTTCACTTGAACTTGCTGAGCCCTTTAAATTTCCTTAGCTTCTTAAGTTCTATGTGTTCCCTTCTACCTCCATGAGGGATCATTTTACTTCGGAGAAAATAGCTACACAGAAGGAAAGAGTTATCTTGTAAAGCAAAAAAATGTGAAAAGAAAATTAATGAAGTTGTTAGTGCTAATGGGACTTGTACAATCTAAGTTGTTTTATAGTTCACCAAGATAGTTGAAAGAGTTCTCTGGTGAAACAAAATGAATACAGTTATCCGGAAGACAAATTATTGTGTTTCTAAAGGTTTTAAATAATGATATTTGAAAGACACGCCCCACAGCTCACCAGGCCACAGAGACTGACCGCCAGCAGCTTCCGGCGAT
>CM052711.1:69254885-69295045 GCA_028551405.1 Uromys caudimaculatus | reverse complement strand
ACCCATGGTTCGGACCACATATGTGGCAGAGGATGACCTCGATGGCCATCAGGGAGAGAGGAGAGGCCCTTGGGCCTGAGGGTATTAGAGGCCCCAGTAAAGGGGAATGTCAAGGAGAGAATATGGGGATGGGTGGGCGGGTGGGTGGGAAATGGAATTCCCTCATAGAGGCGGGGATGGGGAGGGGATAGGGGGTTTCCAAAGAGGAGACCCAAAAAAGGGGAAACATTGGAAATGTAAATAAAGTATCAAAAAAAAAAACCCCAAAAAAATAAAAATAAAAAAAAATAAAGAACATGGTGGCTTTACTTTAATAAATGTTTTATGTCATGTGTATAATTCTTTATGTTTTCCTTTATACAAAATTAGATATTAACACAGTAATATGATGAAAGCATGGGAAATAGTTCAGTGTGGAAAAGTACTTGCTGTGCCAGCATAAGGATCTGACTTTGAATCCCTAGAAACAGTGTGAAAGCCAAGCATGGGAGAGGGAGTCTGAAAGAGTTAGGACACAGACAAGAGGATCATTGGCCTTGCTAGCTGCCAGCTTAGTTCCAAGTTCAATGAGACACCTTCTCTCAAGGAAATAAGATGGCAAGTAACACAATTGGATGCATGTTGCTGACTTCTGGTTTCCACACAAACCCTTGCCCAAAGGCACACTATCATGAAACCACAGAAGGTGTGTCTTTCTATATGCAGATTCTGAAAAAAGGCAAAATTGTAAAATTTCTTATTTCTACAAAACTACCACTTGAACCAATCTCAGGCAAATTAATTTCATCATGGAAAATAATTGTTAATGAATAAAATGAGACTCTGGACTCATATTTCGAATTACAGCACTAGAATGGTTGAGGGAACAAGGCTCCAGAAAGAGATATTTGGGAGCACTCCCCAACCAAATAAGAGTCTGAGAAAGAAGGCTACAGAATCTGCTCCAGGCAGCCGTTTATCTCTATTAATTCAGACTATCAATATTAATGTATTCTGGGAGAGAAAGCCAGGGACCTACTATTTTATACTGTGCAGAAATTGAATATTGTATGACCTTGAATAAATGGAGTATTACTGATGCCATTTTTGTCTCAAATGAAGAAAAACCAGAGAGCCATCCCTTATCCTCTCTCTTTTGTCTGGTTTGAGTTTTGGCCTCAAAGAAACCAAAACAAACCCACAAAGTCCCAGGGTATAAAGACAGACAAGTATAGTTTAGGATAGTGTGGCTGGTGAAGAGCTGATCTTTTCTGTTAGCAAGACTATGCTCTCTGAACTCGGCAGAGAGGGAGCATGTTCCCTTTCACTGCCATTTGAAGATGATTTAAGAATGAGAAGACTTACGAAACACAACCCCACCCAGAGGTGTGTACTCCCTAAGGAAAATTAGGCACATCATGAGAAAAGACTGCCAGGATTCATTAGTAGTGAAGTGTTCCATGTTTTTGTGAAGTGCTGTGAGGCTGGATGATTTCATAAAAAGGTCTGAGTATATGAGGGACGAGATACTAAAGACAATAAAGAAAAGTGGATTCATCACAGAGGAGGTGCTGTTTGTCTGAGGGATACAAACTCCCCAGCAGTCACAGCTCTGCAATAAGAAAAGGGCTCACACAGTCTTAGTATTTCTTGTTTTCTATTTTGTTTTAATGATTTTTTTTAAATTTGGAGATGTGTTTTAAAGCATCTTATTATTAATAAGCTTATTCTTTGACAAATTTATACATGAATCTAATGCTGTTTGATTACCCTCTCTTTCTACCTGTGAGACCAAAACAGGAATATACATAATAATTGAATGAGAAACCAAAGCAGTAAAAATATATCTTGCAGGTTGAGGGTTTTGTTTGTAGTTAAGATTATGTTTCTGTTTGTCCTATGTTACATCCTTGAAATACTTAAAGAATAAGTTTGTTTGTCCTGTGTTAAGTCCTTGCAAGTTAAGGTTTCTATTTATAATTAAGAATAAATTTATGTTTCTTCTCTGATGTAAAATGTGAAAACTGTTTTGAGGTATTTATTTATTTATTTATTTATTTATTTATTTATTTACTTACTTACTTACTTACTTACTTACTTACTTACTTACTTACTTACTTACTTAAGACTTGATTTTTCTGTATAATTAGCCCTGGCTGTCCTGGAAATAGTTCTGTATTTTTTATTGGATATTTTATTTATTTTCTTTTCAAATGTTATCCCCTTTCCCAGTTTCTCCTCTACAAACCCACTATCCCACCCCCTCCCCCTGCTTTTAGGAGGGTGCTCCCCCACCCACCTACCCATTCTCACCTCACTGCTTTGGCATCTCCCCCTACACCAGGGCATCGAGCCTTCACAGGACCAAGGGCTTCTTCTCCCATTGATGCCAGATAAGGCCACCCTCTGCTACATCTGCAGCTGGAGCTGTGGGTCCCTTCAAGTGCTATATTGAATAGTATAAGCAGAGTGGACTTGTCTTGCTCCTTATTTTAGTGGAATTGCTTTGCATTTCTATTCATTTAACTTGGTATTAGCTATTGGCTTGCTATAAATTGCCTCTATTATATTTAGGCATGTTCCTTTTCCCCTGTTCTTTTGAGTACTTTTACCATGAAGGGGTGTTGAATTTTATTAAAGACTTTTCAGTATCTAATGAAATGATCCTTAGAGACTTTTCTTTTACTTTATTTTTATAATGCATTGCATTACTGATTTTCTTGTGTTTAATCATCCCTACAACTCTGGGATGAAGCCTACTTGTTCATGGTGGGTGATATCTTGGATGTATTCTTAGATTTGATTTGCAAATTTTTTATTGAGTTTTTTTTCATTTGTGTCCCTAAGGGAAATTGGTCTGAATACTCTTTTTTTGTTGGCTCTTTGTGTAGTTTTTGTATCAGGGAAAATATGGCCTCATAAAATCAGCACTTTTTTACACCTACTGCTTCAGATTATTTGTCCAGGTTTCTGTGCTGGGCTCCTTCCCTGGCTTCCCTAGATGATGGCTTATAACCTGGAAGTATAACAAGGAATCCACACTTCCCTCATGAACTTGGTTTTAGTAAATGATTTATCATGGCAACTGAAAACAAATTATAGCATCTGCCTTTTACATAAGTTTTGGGCATTCAAACTCAAGTCCTGATGTTTGAACAGTAAGAATTTACCCAACCATCTCCCAGTCCACTTCCAATTCCTGTGAAATGAGAACATTTATGTTGTAGGATATCAGCTTCCTCCAACTTGAACGTGCACACTACCAGGAAAGAGAAGACCAACAAGAATTCCAATGTAAACAAACATCACATAACTCGAAAGGTGGAAGACTGACTAAGTCTAGGCACTCCCTACCCCCACAAGTGTTAGGGAAGTTTAGAGGGAGGTCACTGTGACTAGGATAGCTGTGAGGGGAGATAAATCTTTTTTTTTTTAATTGGACATTTTATGTTTTTACATTTCAAATGTTATGTCCTTTCTAGGTTTCCCCTCTGGAAACCCTCTAACCCATCCCCTCCCCCTGCTTCTATGAGGGTGCCCCCTACCATCACTCACCCATTCCCACCTCAACACCCTGGTATTCTCCTACACTGGGGTATTGAACCTTCAAAGGATCAAGGGCCTCTCCTCCCATTGATGCCAGTCAAGGCCATCCACTGCTACGTAAGTGGCTGGAGCCATGGGTTCCTCCATGTGTACAGTTTGGTTGGTGGTTTAGTCCCTGGGAGCTTTGGGGGTCTGGTTGGTTGTTATTGTTGTTCTTCCTATGGGGTTGCAAAACCCTTAGGCTCCTTCAGTCTTTTCTCTAACTCCTCCAATGGTGTTCTCATGTTCAGTCCAATGGTTGGCTGCCAACATCCTTCTCTGTATTTGTTAGGCTCTGGCAGAGCCTCTCAGGAGACAGCTACATCAGGTTCCTGTCAGCAAGCACTTCTTGGCATCCACAATAGTGTCTGGGTTTGGTGTGTGTATATGGGATGGATCCCCAGGGGGGGACAGTCTCTGGGTGGTCTTTCCTTTAGTCTCTGCTCTACACTCTGTCCCTGAATTTGCTTTAGACAGGAGAAATTCTGAGTTAAAAATTTGGAGATGAGTGGGTGGCCACATTCCCCAACCTGCAGCCTTGCCTAACCTCTGGTTCTCCCTTCCTTCATTGGGCATTTCAGCTAATCTCATCTCAGTTGGGTTCTGGGAGCCTCTTGTTTGATCTTTGACTCTCAAATTCATTTGGAACAAAAAACCCAGGATAGCAAAAGCTATCCTTAACAACAAAAGAACCTCTGGGGGAATCAGCATCCCTGATCTCAAGCTGTACTACAGAGCAGTAGTGATAAAAACTGCATGGTATTGGTACAGTGACAGGCAGGTAGATCAATGGAATAGAATTGAAGACCCAGAAATGAACCCACACACATATGGTCACCTGATTTTCAACAAATAAAACCATCCAGTGGGAAAAAGACAGCATTTTCAACAAATGGTGCTGGTTCAACTGGTGGTCTACATGCAGAAGAATGCAAATTGATCCATTCCTATCTCCTTGTACAAAGCTCAAATCCAAGTTGATCAAGGACCACAACATAAAACCAGATACACTGAAACTAATAGAAGAGGTAAATCTTTAGACCTATAGAGTCGCATTCAATCTGTGTTGTTTTTGTGAGTCGTCTACTGTGTTGGGGTGGGGTGTTTCGGTAAGGCAGCTGTTTCTGTGTCAGCAATGCTCTTAAGTACTCTCTACTCATACCCATGCTCCTGATCCCAATAAAATCTCATTGCATTACCAAGTTGGACTTTGGTGCAGTTGTCACTTTGGTCTGTCATCGCTTCTCTCTCTCTCTCTCTCTCTCTCTCTCTCTGTGTGTGTATGTGTGTGTGTGTGTGTGTATGTATGTGTGTGTGATTATTTCATGTCCCCAAGAAAAGGCTTTTACAAATTTAGTAGAAATAATTGATATATGTAGTATTCTTGCTCCTTAAGAATTAGAAGTATATATTTTATTAAATTTCATTTACTCAAAGATCCAACAAAATATAAGATTGGTTTTGTCCTAAAGGTGTAGATAAATTAAAATGATAATGTTCAAAATTACACACAAAACTGCTACTAGATCTGATTGTTCTGCTTTTGTTTTATTGATGTCATTAAATATCAAAATAAATTGTGTGGACACATGTGCATACATGCACACACACCAGCACTTACAGAGAGGTTTTTCCTATTTTAAACACTTAAACAGCTCTTTAAATCACAATGCTAGGAAAGTTTGCCCCATTCTGAAAATGTACAATGTAAATAAAAGCTGAATCCAGTCCTGGGGCATTTCTTTCTGATTTTTCCTCAAAATGTGTAAGACTATGCTTGAAATCTCTTCCAGTGTACAATGTGGCTTTCCACAGGTTTATGAATATCTTTCATTGCCTAATCTCCTGGATATAGCAGTAACTAAACATGAAGCCACCCCATGCCAGAAATATCATAACCCAGGGGACTTGTTACAAAGTTCTTACAATTATTTTAGAAGCTATTACTTTTGTAGAGACAGAAATGTTTGTGGCATTTGCACTCAGTAAGACATGCAATATTAAGAAAATATGTACAAATATTAGAAACAAAGAGGGTATGATTAAATAACTGGCTGGCAATGAACTTCAGGTGCTCAAGATACAGACATGTAAAAATAAAAGAGAGGAATCAGATATAGCAACTCTGAATTTGGGAGAACACTCAGTATATCAGTTAATTTTTCCCATTTTTTGTGACAACACACCTGACAGAAGCAACAGTGCGTCTTCTTAGGGATGTCATGATGTCATGGTTGCCGGCACATGATGCTGCTGTGTTAGCCTGCATTCACAGTCAGGAAGCAGAGAGATGAATGCTGGCCCTTAGCTTATTTTCTCTTTTCACTTAACATGAGATATCAGTCCATGAATGGTCTTTTCAAAATTCAGGTTGGGTCTTCCATGCTCATATATTTCTTGAAACACCCTCATAGACAAAGGTGTGCATCCATGGTGATCTGTACTTCATTAAGTTTTCATTGGAGATTAAGCATCACAGAAAGAAAGATTTATTCAAATCACTGCAGTACCCATTGCAGGCATCAGAAATAGTAATGCCATATACCCTAACATTTAGTCTATTTGTGGAAAAAATAAATACATGTTCAAAATCTACCAGTGTAAAATCATTACTAGAGAAATTTTCTTTTGGTTCTAATTCTACATCCTCATAAACCTCTACTCTTCCCTATTTAGCACTTTTTCCTTGTCCCTTTCCTGGTTACCTTCTGAGTCACGTGATAAAAGTACCCTTAACAAATAGCTTAGGGGAGAGAAGATTAATTTTGTCTACTATTTCAGGATATGATATAGCAAGCAAACTGGGAACTGCCTGACAGAAGGCATAGAAGAGAAGGCAGCAAGAGTAAGAAGTAATTGGCCACATTGTATCCATATTCAGGAAGCCAAGAATAAAAAGGAAAATTAAGCCTGATTACAAAGCCTCAAGGCCCACTCCTAGTGACCTACTTCCAGCAAGGCTCTACCTCCTAGAAGTTCCACAAGCATCCATATAACACCACTAGCTGTGGTACAAATGTTCAAATATGTGAGCCTGTGAGGGACAGTTACCATTTAAATACTACCAGTTTCTTCCTCTTCCACTCTGTCTCTAAAGCGGATAGGGCCCTAATGAGTTCAAGACTCCTAACTTTTTCAATGTTGTCTCTCAGTGATTCTTCTATGCATTTTGTCTGTGAATTCACAGTCAACTCCTTGTAGCTTCACAATAACTTTTGAATCTCTGATAAGTATTTCAAAGCAAACAAAAGACCACACAAAATGAACCATTTTTTTTTTAAACTTTAATTTCCTAAATGACTTGTTTCATGCTATTAACTCACTTCCCCAGCTCAGTTAAGTGTCCCTTCCTACTGTCTCATGGCCAGATGCTTTGATCTACCTTACAACACCTTGTGTTGGGTTGAGTGGGTGTATTTGTAATACTTATGCAGAATCTTGCTACTGTGCTCTTGAAACACAGCTTGTCTTTTATCTTTGAGTCCAGTCCAGTTCCATCTATATACCTTTGCATCCTCAGTCCCCCAAGCACAAAAGTGAACCATCCTCTTTCAAGCTGGCAAACATTATCAGATCATCCCCATTATATTTTTTTCTGTAGCTTTCTCCATCAACTCAGCATTAGCTTGTAGGATACATGCTATGTTCTGATAATCATGAAGATACTTTACAGGTTGGATTTCTCTCAGTTTACTGGTTGTCCATACTTATGTCATCGACACTCACTGACACCAAAGTATCCTTTCAGTTAAGTCAGAAATGAGCACAGAATAGATCTAGTTTACTCAACAGGTGCTGAAGTATAAGAAAGCAAAAGAGCAATAATAAGTGTCCCCAAGCAAGGCCTGTCATGTCTGTCATTGGAAACCAAACTCACAAGTGTAAACACAGTGAATGAGTTGAGTATGTTAGGTAGTAGCACCAACATCATATCAAACTTCTTATACAAAACTGGAGGATGATCCATAGTAGGGAAACTCTTCTTTGCCCCTCATTATCACATATAAATCATAATGATATCAACCAATAGATATAATGTAGCTAAGATAGGAGATACATTTGAAAGATGACAGGAAAGAAGTCAACATGATTTAGTGTGATGAAGAAATATTGGAGATTCTGCTATAGCATGTCTTGTTGATCAAAAGGGAATAAGTCAATGGTATAGACTTATACCATTATAGGCAAGACCATCAGTCTTATCCAGATATTATAGCCCATCTGAACAGAGTTAGATGTGGAACATTTCTAGAGAATGAATGTGCTGGAATTATTCTCATTGTCTGTTCACAAAAATCTCAATCCAGATATGACATGCCATAGGTCCCCTGCAGGGTCTCAGATGGGAGGTCTTGCTGCAGATTCCAGAGGTCTTTCCTGAAAAAAAAAATGTGAAGGGATTAGAGATTTTTCTCCATCTGAGAAAGCTGTGAAGGTAGGCACGTGTGTGTGTGTGTGTGTGTGTGTGTGTGTGTGTGTGTGTGTGCATGTGTGTGTATGTGTGTGTATGTATGTGTGTGTGTGTGTGTGTGTGTGTGTGTGTGTGTGTGTGTGTGTGTGTGTGTGTTGCTTAGATTGGGCCTAAGACCACATGAAACTCAGTAAGTACTCAACAACTGAGCATATCTCCAGCTAAAAGGACATTCTTTGCTGTTATTGTTTTAACTTTTTAATTATTTCATCTGATTTTTATCAGTAAACTTGTATTATCTAAACTGTTAACTCTAGAATAAGGCTCAATTTGAAATAGAACACAGTATTTAAGAGGAGACCTAGACTTAACTCTTCCAAATTTAACCAAATCCTCAGAACCTTGAACAGGTGGGCTCTCAGTATAAGAACAGATTTTCTGAAGCTGTTCGAGCTCTCCATCACCTTCAGTAGGAGAATATAAAGTGATTTTCTAACTGTAGGATTTTCCGACATCAATAAACATTGAAGAATCTTCAACAGTTCTTTGTTGGAAAGGTGGAGTGCAAGAAAAAATGTATGTGTGAAGACATATTTGTTTTAGAAGAAAATCACAAAAATGTGAAGTTAATGAAGTTTTTAGATGAACTTTTTGTGTTTAAATTTCCATCATCAACTTTAAGCAAATACTCTGAATGTTAGTAATTACAAAAGCCACCACAGAATGATGAAGACTGCTGAGCCTTTAGAAAGCACTGGACCACACTTTAAAATACTCGTTTTCTTTCTTTAATATTTGTCTATTTGGAGGGACTAATTAGATCTAATTAAAGTGAGCAAAAATACCAAACTCTAATGAGCATTTATTTTGGATGTGTTTTTAAAGTGATGTCCAAAATGATCTGCTTTTAAACTTTTTTTTTTTTCTGTATAGCAAATGACAGAAAAATGGAAGATGCAGTTTCCAAGGTCAAAGTCAAAATGGGCTAAATAAAATTTTTGAAAGAAGCTCTCTTTGTAAAAACATCATGAATAATCACAGATTGGTGATGTCTTCTAATTTGCACAACCCCTATATACCAAGTAGCAGTCCATGCATACACTTATACACTCATATGTCCCATTGAAATATGCCTCTGGAGTACCAGTAAGTAGAACAGTTGTCTCTGGGTTTATGCTCTAAGTTCTGGGTTTAGGACATTTATAATCCAAGCATGTGAGAACACAGGAAGATCCCTAGTGTTTGGTAGCCAGCCAACCTGGTATACTTGGTAATTCCAGGACAATAAGAAACTATATCAATGGAAGTAGATAGCATTCTTTAGGGTGATCCAAACAAATACATATGCACAATAAACAATTAAAAATAAAATAATAAATACATAAGAATTAGACAAGTGTGCCAGTAATAGTCAAGAGATATGGTCTTGTGAAAACTCATAGTAGAATTCAGCAGCTGCTGTTTAGTTCTGTACTCTTTCTTGGAGAACCAGAAAATGTCCCAGTACTGGGAAGGAAGAAAACACGGTAGCCTTGCTTATCGGGCACTGGAGTCAGCACGATCTTCAAGTGAAGAAATGACCTTGAAGATATCTCTGATGAAGATTTAGACAATGTTGTACATAGAAGACCTATAGGAGGTCAGATGCACAGTAGGTATTGTATCTTAGCTGGTTCTCAGAAAATGTCTTTCTTTCCTAGCAGGAATTCAAATCTTATACCATGTTCTCAGAAGTTCTAAAACAAAAGGTAAGTTACATTAACAAATTTTAAGACTCACTCTATGCAGTTAAGTCTCTATCAACCCCATATTTGTGCCCAAATGCTCTCTAGACCTGAGATGAAATATGCAACCCCTCACTTCCCTTCACCATTTCACAGTGTTAAAATTTTCTTCTCTGGAGTCCATAGATGTCAGTTTCCATGTTTCAGTGTTGTGTTGCCCTAAGACATGTGTCTGGCAGCAGAGATTGGCATCTAAGAGTGGTGGTCTCACATGCTTTTAATCCCAGAATTCAAGAAAAAGAGGCAGACATGTATCTGTGAGTTTGAGGGCAGCCTGGGCTACAAACCCAATTCCAGGACAAACAAGTTTACATAGAGAAAACCTGTCTTGAACAAACAATCAAACAAATAAATCACATAAAAATGAAGAGTTAAACCCAGAGAGATGCATAAATCTGTACATTTTTTTATACTTAAGTTTAATACAGGTAGGTCTAATTATCATTAAAGGGAAATTTAGCTGTGTTTTATATTGGTCAGTGTTAACTCTCAACTTGACATAATCTAGACTCACCTAAAAGGCAAGCCTCCAAGAACCCCTGTAATTCATTACCTGTATTAATTTCAGCTGAGACTGTATGTAGGGATAATTTTGGTTGCATTAATTAATGTGAGAAGATCTATGTCAATTGTGGGAAGGAATACTTTCTGGGAATTGGTTCACAAATTGTATAAATGAAGAAAGACACCTAAACACTAGAAAACATGCATCTATTACCTGCTGACTCCTGATAGTAGATGCAATACAAATAGCTGCTTCAAGTTTTTGCTTCCTTGACTTCTTCTCCATGATGGACCAAAATGTGAGCCAGAATAAATATTTCTCTTTTAAATTTCTCTTATCAAAATATTGTTATCACAGAACCAGAAAAAGAAACAGTTGGTGTATTAATTACTTCTCTATTCCTGTGATAAATCACCATGGCCAAGGAATGTTATAAAAGAAGGGTTTTAATTTGTGCTTACAGGTTTAGAGATGTATGGCACCTTTTCTTGATGGCAAAGCAAAGGTTTGGAGACAAGAACAATTGTGAGCTTTCATCTCGACCCACAAGTAGGAGTCAGAGAGGGCTACCTCAAAATAACAAGGGCCTTTTGAAAACTCAGAGGCCCAGTGTCATACTTCCTCCTTCAAGGCCACACCTCTTAATCCTCTGCAAACAGTCCTCAGCTGAACACCAAGCATTTAAATATACGACAATATATGAGACATTCTCCTTAAAATGACCAGAGTTAGTTTTATATCTCTCTTGGCTTCCCTATGCCTCTTGTCATTTCTTCCATCTGTACAGAGGATACAAAGGTGAGTTTCTTATGACCTGAAACATGAGAAAGTGACTTGGAGGAGAACATTGTGATGTTTCTACTTTGTGGTTTTCTCATCCATTGGAGTAAGGAGAATGTTTAAGACCCTATCCATATGAGTGATGTTTAAATTTTGTGGATTATGCAATGCATGTCTTCATTATCAATCATTAAACAATATTGCCCTCAAAATATTTTTTCCTTAAAAGTTTCAAGTTGTTGTATTTAAGGAGATGGATCTGTTAGTGAAGTGGTTTCTTTTCAAATGTGAGGAGTTATTGATCCACAGAACTCATGTGAAAAAAACCCCAGTGATGCCATAAGCTTGTAATGCTATTGCTGGAAACATAAATGGGCAGAACCTGGACTCATGGACCATTGGCCTAATATATTTTGCAAGTTCCAAGGCAGTGAGGGACTCATAAAGCAAAGTGTTTTGCACCTGAGGAATGAAACTCAAAGTTTTCCACAGACCTCCATATTCCTGTGCACACAAGCACAGATATCCATAGTTCCATATGCATGCACACACATGTAAGCACAAACACACACACATACACACACACACACACACACACACACAGAGAGAGAGAGAGAGAGAGAGAGAGAGAGAGAGAGAAGGTTGTTGGCTCACTAGAACCTTGAGTTTTTATTAAGGAATTTAATAATACTTGACATAACTGTTTATTTAGATGAGATATTTTCTTGTGTGATCTTATGAAAGTACATGACTGTGTGCCTTAGAGTCAGATAAATGTGCTGTCTATCATGTTTAGAAAGTGAACCACAAGATCAATATTATAGTAGAGATTTGATGATGTTGGGTGTTAGCAATATCTCAGAAGCAGTGGTTGAGGAAACATTTAAAATTAGTCATCAAAAGTACTACACCTGGTTATATTCTCACCTTCACCATTGACCCACCACGTGAAAGAAAGAAAAAAAAAGTTTAGGTGAGCTCAATGGCATCAACTGAGAAACAAAAGTAAACATGCATAGCAGATTTATGCTTTAAGTATGTAGTCCACACTCAGTAATCAGTTCTGACACCCTATTTCAGGTGGGCCTGATTCAGTCTTGAAATTCACTTATGATGTTACACGTCACATAAGTACACATAGTAATGGGTTTCACTATGATCTCTTTGGGCATGTTTATAACAGTTTGATTATACTCACTCTCCAATATACTTGCACCTCCCTCCCAGTCTGAGCACCATATCCCCCATTAGTCACGTCCTTACCATTTTGTCATGTTGTAATTGTTTGTTCTTATTTTGAGGACCCAGTGAGATTAAAGTAGGGCTGCTTACTACAGCATGGCTTAGAGGTTTTTGTGTTGTTGTTGCTGTTGTTGTTGTGGTGGTGGTTTGATGGGATCATAAAACTTACCAATAATTACATCACTGGACAAATGCTTACCCCAGTCATGAAGCTAAGTATCAATAGGACCTCAGATAACAGTTGGGTCCCATGAAGCCATCACCATCCTGTGACAAGATATTAGTAGACAAGTCTTAAGCAGATCATGTGCATGTAATTGTTTCTGCAGTGAAATGAGAGTAAAAGGACATGTCCTACTTGGAAATCAGTATTTTTGATAGTTGCTTTCAGGGAGAATTAGCATAAAATTGTTATGGAAAAATATGTTTTGTGCCAACCATTAATTCCATAAAATAAAAACAGTGTTGGTAAAGACACATTTCCCCTCCAAGTTGAAGCTCAGAGTTGTCTGCTGGGATATCCTCCAGTTAAACACCATTTGAAGAGGAAAATAAAAATAATGTGGAAGATAAGTAATTCAAAGCAAAATAGTAGTGGGTTCATTTTTCTCATTAAAATCAGAGAAGTGATTAATGTCATTCCTTGTTATAACTAAATTAATATGTGAAGAGAAAAATACAGCAATGCATCAAATTCCAATCAAAGGGTAGAAATGAAAGAACACAAATTAAGTCACTCATTATACATGTCAATGATTTGACTTAGATAACTTTAAAATTATACCTTGTAATTATGACTAGAAACTCTCTTAACCTATTCAGACATGTTGTGTTTATAGTTAATTTTATTTTCCCAACAATCTGTTTTTCAGACTGTCCATCCTCTCTGTTCCTCTTTCTCTCGCTCTTTTGTTTTTATTTTTATTTTTTTAGCAATTTAAGCCATCTAGTGTGTACCTAGAATATTTTTGAATATTTATAGTGTTCTCATTTTAGCAACAGAGATTAAATACTTAATCTAGCAGGTAAGCCCATTATATTTCCTGATAAAAGCAAGCATATCTTTGGTCAGTGCCTGTGGAACCCAAGGAATTTATCACAAGTGAATAAAAAAATCCAATTAATCCTTTGATTTCTTCCCAGTCATGTGGATCTTCAATTTATTCACTTGAATGCCTATATTTACCACTGTTTTACCAGCAGATATTTTTAGAGTTTAAAGAAAATTGATTCTGATCAAAACTTAAATGATTTAAATTGGGAAGTGTTTGTATGCAAATGTTTTTGCAGAGACGAATCTACGGAAAGAAATAGCAAAATGCTAGTCATTTTAATCAAACAGACTGGAGCGAGGCTCGACTTGAAAGTCTTTAGAAATCTAAGGTGGAGGAGAATATACTCAGAGTAAGTCTGAGTGCAATGCTTTCAAGATATTCTCTCTATTTTTTCTTGTTATAAAACCTGCTAGATACATGCATGCTCATATGTATGTACCCACACCAGGGATGGGGGGAGTGGGAGTGGGAGTGGGAGATACAGAACAGGAATATTTGGACATATCTGGACAATAATCTGGCCTTATTTGTCAAAATCCTAGTGCTATTGTAAAGTTTAACCACCAGGGATATTGGTAAAACAGTCACCAACATACAAAGACAGAGTAAATTTTATTATTTTCCTTTGTTATTATTATGTTATAAGGATTGTAAATGTCTTAATTTTTCAATTTTAAGAAATTGAAATTAGCTGGGTAGTGGTGGCGCACGCCTTTAATCCCAGCACTTGGGAGGAAGAGACAGGCGGATTTCTGAGTTCGAGGCCAGCCTGGGTCTACAGAGTGAGTTCCAGGACAGCCAGGGCTACACAGAGAAACCCTGTCTCGAAAAACCAAAACAAACAAACAAACAAACAGACAAATTGAAATTAACCACAGGGGATCAAAGCAGCTGTCTGACCATGATACTTTCTAGCACCTGTATAGAAGTGGGGGGTGGGAACATGGATTATAAATAAGAGTCTTTGCTCTGACTATTGAAAATGGAGAAAATGACTGCCCCTAAATATTTTTAAAAGATTTTTATCATTATATACTGAATACACACAAAAATAGATTTCATCATCATGACATTTCATACATGCAAATAATCGTGTTTGATCCCATCCCTTTCCCTTCCTCGCTACACTTCCTGTCACTCTCTCTCCCCCTTACTCTTTTATTTCCCTTCTACTTTCCTGCCATTTTCTGTGAGCTAATTATTTTAATTAGGGTCTCTCATAAGAGCATGAGCAACTTAACAGTAACAGACCACTGAAAGAAAATATTTCTCCCTCCTCTAGCCACCATAATTGCTTCTAGAGTTCTGGTCCATTGGCAACCACTAACTGTCTATCAATTCACAGAGAACAAGAAAACAACATTATTATTTAAAAATCATCAGACCAGACATGGGTGATGTGATCATTTCCATCAACCCACCAAGTAGATGGCAAACACAAAAAGAAACTTTAGGTTTTGATATTTAATGGGACAGAGCACACTGTGAATGCTCTGTGATTGCCAGTCAGGTGACTTCTGAGATCAGGCCCATCTCTTTTGGTTCTCCCATGGAGATAAAGTGCTGCCAACAGACCTAGTAATGTCATTTTTAAACCATGCTTTGTTGTTGTTGTTGTTGTTGCTGTTGTTGTTAGATATTCCTGAGCTGTAAGACTGGAAAGAGGATGATTTAGTAATTAAACATACTCTAATTCACTCACAAAGGACAATAGAATATATTCAGAAGGAAAAGAGAAGAGTCTTATGAGCCCAGACCTATTCCCTAGGGTTGATAGGCAGCTAACAGTTTCTAGGTGTAGAGAGACTCGTGAGGACCATCATTTTCTGTGCGTTATGAGTTTTGGACTTTCAGTGATATCTCCCCTTGAACGATCATTCTTTTTCTGAAATGAGGTCGCCCAAAGGTCAGAATCTCCAACAACTTCAAAATGAGAGAAAATCTTCCACAGGTATCTGTTCTTCCACCGAAATGTTTGCAGCTACTAGCATCACAGGTTGTGAGTCCTTACTCAGTGATTTAATGTGTTACATGTGGATCAGGGAATGGGCCAAGAAAATGCTAAACTGAAAGTCTCAGAGGACACTCACTAAAGTGTGTATGAGTGGAAGACCTCCACAAATTCTTAGTGGTGATTAATAGTTTAATTATGTAAGTCAGCAAGAAATAAGAGATACTGAGAATGAGGTTTCTGGTAGACACTACCACTATTACATCTCAAAATCCTGCTATTATATCCCCATAACATTCTCTGAGCACTTGAAAGTTACAACTGATTGGCTGGAACACAAAGACACTCACATGTCCTTCACTGTAAGGATGCTTACATTCCTCTACACCAAGTAGAGTCTTTACATAGATCTTACAATTGAATCTTGTAAGTATACTTTTTAATGAAACAGAACAGATAGTCAACATTTTAATCAAAATTTGTGCTATAGATCTACAGCAAAGAGTTAAGACATCTTCATTAATTATAATTTGATAATATAATGAAAAGTCTGCATAATTTTTTTCACAAATAAGATATTTGCAAGCTCAGAGAGACCTAATAATATGCTCAATGAAAGAGTTTGTGCTATATTGCCTATACTTTGATTTTTGTAATAAAACATTTTAATTTGTTCTGTTTACGATCCAGTTTTAAAAAAGATTTTTTACAACATTTTTTAAATTATTTTTAATTTTTTACTTGTGTACATTTGTTCATTTGCTCACAGATCTAAAACAGGCCTTGGATATTTTGGGAAGTGAGCTGTCTCAGCTAGGAGCCACCAAAGCTGGTAAGCCAGCTCTGTGCTTTTTTAACACAAATTATTCTTTTTTTGTTTGTTTGTTTGTTTGTTTTTGTTTTTTGTTTTTACAAGCCACATTTTAATGGTTTCACACCATTGGAGTTTCAGATCGTCCATAAGAACACTTTTTTAATCCTTTTTGGATAGGTACTATTTCTTGGTTGCTAAAGATAGTCTTCTGTGCGTGAGCCTCAATTACATAAAGCATGAGAACACAAACGCAGCAGCATTAAAACCACGTGTTACTATAATGGCTAGATTGTTAGTTGTACATGGTGTCTTGCCTCTATGACATTTCTAATGCTGAAGGAGGTGCTTGACGTCTGTTTCCAAGTTTTTAATGTTTATTAAAGAAAGATTATTTTGAAAAATGTTCATCCAATCAAGTTGTAGACCAGAGAGCATCGAAGGCTGTCATATCAGACCCTGCTGCAGAATAAATGATTTATTGCAACAGAAGCAAAGGACGAGGTTCTTTTTTGTTTTTCCTTTCTGGCAAACATTGTCAATAAGATAACTTGACCCCCAAGAGATAGACTAAGGCACAAAAGGGGAAATTCTCCTTAAGGCCCTGCTTCTCAGAGGCCTGACACCAAGTGGAACTAATTGTTTGGCCAAAGTCTGCTTCTAACTAAGGATCCATGGAATGGGTTTAGAGTTTCCTGATGCTAACAAAAAGTATTCTTGACTGCTGAGCCAACTCACCAGTTCTGAGAAAATGTGTTAAAACAGACTTAAAGACAAGAGAGGAGATAGCAAAATGGAGAGCAATGGTCTTAAAAGACAATTCTATATTATTATATAATGTATCAAATAAGGCCATGGGAAATTATTTTGAAAGGGAAAAAAGATGTCTTCAGGAATTCCTTAGAAAAACAAAACACAAGATGCAAGTGTTTAGGAAATGCAAATAGAAACCGAGGAAATGGGCAGACTAGCCTCTGCCTATGAAAGGGCTCAGTGGGAATTCAAGGAGCTGACAGGATTAGAGGAAACACTGTTTTCATCCCCTCAACAATTAACCTGTACCTGGAAGGTGAGAATGTGTTGGGCACTTGGAGAGAAGTGGAGCTATTCACTTCCCTGATTGCTTTACAGCTAAAAGTGACTCGATTCAGTATTACACTTTGATTTTAAAAACTAAAACAAACACAGAGAGTCCTCTATAAAGATCTAATTATGCTTTTAAAATTTAAGAAAAGGAGTTCCCAGTTTGTTTTTTGTTTTCATTTATAAGTTCACTAAATGTCTATATTTAGGGACTAAAGGGATGACTCAGCAGTTCATAGCACTGCTGGGATCCATTGCTCTTCTTTAGCCACAATAGGTACTGTTCTCTTTGGCAGACAAACATACACATACATACAGTCACACAAAAAATATAAAAGTAAGTCTTTCATGTTTAAGTTTGCATTTGGCATTTCCACTTAAAACTGCATTCCAAATGCCTGATCTGAGAAGTTAGGAATCTTTCTGTACATTTGTGAAGTATTGATTTAAGTTAATTTAATTAAAAAGTTCAGCACCATTTCTGACACTGCATGTAGTAGGTGATAGTGAGAAGTCCAAAAACCTAGGGCATAAAAATTTTCAATTCCCTGACAAGCATGCTGGGCTCGTCAGAGAGAGACACTGACCATGGGTCTTTAGTCAGTGACAACCCAGGGTTGTGTCAGCTCCTGAGACATCTAGCTGGAAGAGATAAGGCAACTGAGCTAGTTTCTAAAATTCTTCAAGGTCTCACCAACTATAAAAAAAATAACATACCAGCCAATCTAAATTGTAATGTCACTGCTTGCTCCTAACAATTATATAAGAGGTTACCTAACCCTTATGGAAAATTCTCCCAATCCTGCATAAAAGGGGGCCAACACACCATTGAAGTCATTGTCATTTTGATGAACGGTTAACCCCATATGCTGGTAATTTCTCCAGAAACGCTAACTCCAGGAGCATTAGACATCTTCCTCTTGTATGTGCCTATTCCACACACGTAAAAAGGAAGTCAAAAGGAGACATGTGTAAATTCCTTCTCTGCAACAGTGCTCAGTAACTGGCAGTCATGTTGTGAAGAAGCATGCAAGCACATTAGTCACAGGGCTAAGAAGAGACAAAGGTGGATGCAGAGTCAAGATCTGCCCAACAATATCCCTCTCCCACTGTTTTTCTCATCTCTGATGCTGGAGCTCTGTTTGTCAGCCCAGTCCCTGTAATTGGAGGGAGGCTTGCCAGCAAGACAAAATCAGATAAGACTTTCTCTTTACTCTCTGACTGAGAACTAGATTGTCTCTGTAGGAGCTGACTCTCCAACTCAATTAAGCTAATGGACACATGATTGGTTTGTTTAAAATTCCATCTTCTCAGTCCAGTGCTCATGATGGCCACATTTGTAACTTAAAATCAATCAACAGTCCTGGTCTGGTACCTTGTATAAACAGCAGTTCAAATGAATTAGTTTTCAGATTATTAATTTTCACTGAGTTAAGGTTAGAAAGAGAAGGCCAACTTCAAATGTAAAGGTTGAAACAATTAAAATAATTTCTTGAACTACTGTACATGAACAGTCTGAATTTTACCTATATCCTTACCTTTTAAAAAATCTAACAGTAATAAAAGCCTACATTCACTAAAAGTAGTTAAATCAAACATAATTCTGTATTTTTGTTAATAAGGAATTGCTTTTGTGTTAATCCATTTTCAAGCTGTTATTTAATTTGTCATGAAAAAGTGTATCAAAACATTTTTAAAAGAATGTGCTATGATTATACTATCTCCTGCAAAAAATTCTATTTTCAAATACAAATGCTTAATGTTCATAGGATTCATTTTCTTTTCTCTGTATGGGGTCAGTTAACTAACTCATTCATGTCTATTAATATGGTCGCCAACTGTATCTAATTTCTTTTCACCATTCTCTTGGTTTACTTTATTTTATTTTTGTTAGATATTCCTTTTTTCTTTTTTTAAAAAAGGATTTAGGTGTGTGTGTGTGTGTGTGTGTATGTGTGTGTGTGTGTGTGTGTGTGTGTGTGTGTGTGTGTGTATGTGTGTGTGTGTGTGTGTGTGTGTGTGTGTGTATGTTCATGCATGCCCACAAGTGTGTATTTTGACATCACAGAACAACCTCAGATGTGAACTCTGATTTCTATGCTGTTTCTATGAGTCTCTTATTTTTTTTGTGGCTGTATTCTGCAGGTCAGCTAACCAGTAAGTGTCAAGAGATTCTCGCCTCTCTATCTCCTGTCTTATCTTAGGGTTACTGTTATAGACATGGGTATGATGGTGCCTGACTTTGTGTGGGCTCTGAACTCAGGTTTTCATACTTGTTTAGTAAGTGCTTTACAGACCAAACTATGTTCAAAGCCCATATATTTCTTTCTTTCTTTTTTAATGAATTTTTTTTTTACCTATTCAGTTTACATCTTGCACATTGCCCCCTTCTCTGTCAACTCACTCCCCACAATCCTTTCCCACCCCACCTCCCTTTCTCCTCTTATGAGGTGAGGGTTCTCTGGGTATCTTCCCTACCCTGGCACTTCAAGTTTCTGCAAGACTCAGCACTTCCTCTCCCACTGAGGCCTGACAGGGCAGCCCAGCTAGTAGAACATACCCCACATATAGAAAACAAGTTTGGGGATAGTTCTCGTTCCAGTTGTTTAGGACCCTCATGAAGACCAAGCTATACATCTACATATGTGTGGGGAAGCCTAGATCCAGCCTGCGAATGTTCCTTGGTTGGTGGTTCAGATTCGGAGAGACCCAAGGGTACAGCATAGTTGACTCTGTTGGTCTTCCTGTGGAGTTCTTCTCCCCTTTGGTCAATGAGAGTGACCTTAACTGTGACTCACTACACTGGGGATATGGAACCTGAAAAAGCCACCTCCTGTAGTCAGGCAGAAACCCCATGGGGCAACAGACACACACATCCACCTATAAAAGCCAAAATGTATCCTGTTTATAAGAAATGCAGGCACAGGGAATGGAGGAGAGACTGGGGGAATGACTAGCCAGTAACCCACCCAACTTGAGACCTATCCCTTGGGCAAGCTTAAATCACAATATTAATATTCTGCTATGCTTGCAGACAAGAGTATGTTGTCCTTTGAAAGGTTCTATCCAGCAGCTGACTCAAAGAGATGCAGACATCCACAGCCAAACAATGGATAGGGATTGGGGACTCTTATAGAAGAGTAGGGGGAAGGATTGTGGGCTCTGAAGGGGATAGAAATTTTGTATCTTTCTTTATGACAAAAGAAAGACCTCCCATATTTCCTTGTGCACCCATGAGAAATACTGAACAGCCTTAAGATTTTTATAAAGGTCATATTCATAATGACCTGAAAGATGAATTTACAATGTACTTACTCTGAGACTGCCTTCATTAAAGCTAAACATTGTGTTCAGTGTGATCAGGGAGAACAAGATAGCAAGATGGCCAAAGAGCCTCAGACCACCCTACATCCACACACATTTTATAATGTTGTTATTGTAAACTATATGCAGGAAATCTGTCCGTATTTCCTAAGCTTAACCTTTTTTTTTATTTTTTATTTTTACTCAGTGGCTGTGCATGCAGTTCTGCACACACATGTAAGTGTGCACATGCAGACTTTAAATCTACTCTTCGTGTCTTCTTCCATTGCTCTCTATCTCTTTATGTGAAACAGGGTCACTCACTGAAGCCAGAGCTTGCTGATTTAGCTAGACTTGCAGGTGGGAAAGCTCAATTATCAAAACAATACCTACAGATATTCTGATAGGTCAACATGACATAGATAGTGCATTAATTGAAGATCTTTTCCCAGTGAATTCTGGGTGTACCTAAATTGGTACTTAAAACGTACAAATACATACACAAGGATATACATGTGTTATAGGAACTAGAACTCTCTTAGAAATAATGTAATAGTATATTTTATTCACTGTAATTAAAGAATGCCCAATCTATTCATGGTGTCATGCTACCATTTGAAAAGTGTAGATGTGCAATACCTCATGAAGATTTAAGAAAATAAATTCTTTTTTTCTGGTAGAATGAATGTTTGTAAAATGTTGATTGACAGTATTTTCTAATAAATAATAACATATCTCTTGTAGAGAGAATATCTTATGCCTGTATGAATATGGCATCAGTCAATAATAAATCTGATGGCTTATAAATTAGTCAGGAAATAAGAGGTAGGACAACTGGGGAGGAGAAAGAATGCTAGGATAGAGGCAGGTGGGAGATTCACTGAGGAAGATATGAAGAGACAGACACATGGTAGGTGAGCACAGGAAAAGACACATGCCTGAATGTAGGTTAAAATGAATGGGTTCTTGTAAGTCATCATCTAGTCAGGGAAGAGCCTAGCTATATGGCCAACAGATTTGTAAATATATTTGAGTTTGAGTCTTATATCTAGGAACATGGAGCTGGAAAGAAGAACCGGACTTAATTGCTACATAATGGCACTCAATTTATAGCAATTAGAACCCAAGCTTAAGGCCTGAATGAAAGGTGGGAGGTAGGGGAGGTTGGGGTAGATGTCAGGTTAGCTAGACAAGAGGCTTGGTCTATTTAAGAAAAAAGGAAAGCAGACCAAAGCCTGAGGGCACAATAGTGAACTTCTCTAGGCACAGTTAAAAGCATGCTAAAGAGAGTTTGTCCTGAAGCCACGAGGCCTGAGGCAGTTCAGAAGCACAGAGGGTTGGAAAGGCTTGGGCAGGTCTGGCAGTCCAACACTAGTGCTGCAATAAAGCATCACAAGATACAAAAGAAAAGCCCCACGCAGCCAAACGTAAATTTGGTGAAATAAAGTCCTTAGAGAGAAATGTTGAGATTAAAAACAAAAAAATATTTTCTATATTTGGGATGAAGAGAAGCAGAATGACACAAGGCATCTGGATTCGATATGATCTTGCTTTTCTTATCAGCATACAAATGGCTGTTTTTCAATGATTACAGTTCTGGATGTCCTCTTTGGGAAAATCAGAATAAGGAAGACTTGGAGAAAGAAGAGATGGAGAAATTGGATATGAGATTAAAGATAATAAAAGATAGGTTAAAATAATCCTTAAATCAAAATAGGAAACCCTCAGAAGAATACAATCTGGAACTTACTATAACATCAAAAAATGTAGTTCCAGTTAGGAAGGTTCCACAGGGGCTTGAGAATTTAGGATGACAGCCCATAAACATACAATATATTGAAATAAGACTACAGATTCTGCTTATGAATACTAAATTAAAACAATGCCGTATGATGGATTGCATTTTCATTTTATAGAGTTTGGAGAATTCGATACATCATAAGGGTTTGTATCCATTTGATACAATGGACTTCTCCCTTGAATTCTGAGGAAGATGATTCTGAGATTACACATTTATTAGAAATGATGGCTATCTTAGACATGCCTTTATGGATTGAAACTGATGATTCTTAGATGTATATGTCCATTAAAATACAATAATTTCATAGACATTATGCCATGAAGTCTATTCCACATATAGCTTATAGTTCCATTGGTCAAGCCATTATAAAAAGACCTAACAGAACTTTTAAGGAAATGCTCATAGGACAGAAGGAGGGTATGATAGCTCCCAAATATAGCTTAAAATGTGCTCTGTTGACTTTAAGTTTTTTAAAAAGTCAATGGGACAAATAGCACTACTGATAAGATACACTGGACTTTAGAAAGGACTGCTGGATTAGATCAACATATAGAAGTCCTAATTCTAAAATGTAAGAAAGGAGATAGTTTATGTTATCGAGAAGGTTTTACATTTGCTCCAACAGGAAATGAAAACTCTATCTTCCACCGAAATTATTGAAAATAAGATCTGAAGTGGGAAGACTGCCTGAAGATCTTGGCTACAGACAAAAAGGGAGACTGGCAAGATCCACAAGGCAGGTAATATCTGTGCTGATTCTGCTACTTGAGAACAGCTCTGAGACTGAGACATTAAAAAAAAAAAAAAAAAAAAAGTCTGTGCATAGGCAATAGATCTTGTTGACCACAAAATCCTCAAGGCTTTTTGTACCGTTCATTTAGATGGCATAGGTAAATATTGATTTTACAATGTGATTCACAATCCAAACTAACTTTTAAAGAAAGACATGTCTTTCATTTGCTCAAACAACGAGTTGAAAATCATATTTAATTAATCTGTGCACCCTGCATATTCCATACAGATGTCTTTGTAGAATTATATATTGCTTGTAGAGTTTGTATATTGCAGAATAGAGGGTCAAGAGGGCAGCCCTGAAAGGATTCATCCTTGGGGATGCTGAGACTTGATGTTTTAGCTCCCTGCCTGTTCCTACTTCAACTGCATTGAAAAGCTGTTTTCTCTGAAGACGTGGTTCCAGGACAACTTCAGAATAGCTAGCTCAATTGAACCAGCCTTTTAGACTATTCTAGTCAGACTTCATGTAAACCTGCATTTCTCAGCATACAGAGAAACTGGACAACAAATGCTACAACTAGCTTTCTTAAAACTAACCATTTTTTCTAATTTTCTTGGGCCTAAACAAAGGAATTCTTTTCCCTAATTCAGGAGGAAGCAATTATAAGAAGACTGTCAGACCAGTTTCTTAAGTTGGGATGGATGGTTTTGGTCAATTTATAAGTTATACATACATTGTCATTTTAGGGGATTATTACAAAAACTTATAGTCTTAGATGGAGAGGAAACAAAATAGAGAGGTTAAATTCAGGAATTTCTTTTAACTTTCCTTTTTTATATCTGTCTTCCTTTGGTAAAGGGAGTTGAAAAAATGGGGGATAGAGAAATAGTATAAGAAATTGACAAATAGAAATAGATTACTGAATCTACTTTTAAACCAAAAAATATTTTATGGGCATAATCTTACATTGGTAGAGATCTTTCTATTTTGATGCAAAATCTACATTATATTTTGTTACATTGATAGAGAATTTTGAATATTGATACAGGTTTAAGATTTTGTTATAAATCTTTGTAAATTTATACAAAATTTAAAATTAATTTTGCTACAACATAATATATCTCTGTTTCAACACATATACGAATTATGGCTATGCAATTCATTTAAAAATACAAGGTTTAGTCTCAGGTTTTTTTTTTTAATTTTAATTTTTAAAATATTTTTGATACTTTATTTACATTTCAAATGTTTCCCATTTCCAGGTATCCCCTTTGAAAACCACCTATCCCTTCCCCCTCTCCCTGCCTCTATGAGGGTATTCTCCCACCCACCCACTCACTCACCCCACTCCCGTCTTCCCTCCCTGTCATTCCCATATACTGGGGCATCTAACATCCTCAGGCTCAAGGGCCTCTCCTCACCCTGACGGCCAGCAAGGTCCTCCTCTGCCACATATGTGGCCCAAAGCATGGTCCCTCCATGTTTATTCTTTGGTTGGTGGTCCAGTCTCTGGGAGTACCAGAGATTCAGGCAAGTTGACACTGTTGCTCCCTCCATGGGACTGCAAACTCCCTCAGCTCCTTCACTCCATTCTCCAACTCCTCCATCTAGGACCCCATGCTCAGCTCAGTGGTTGCTGTGAAGGGAATCCTGGGTATTCTGAACTTTTGGGCTAATATCCACTTATCAGTGAGTATATACCGTGTTCATTATTTTGTGACTGAGTTACCTCACTCATGATGATATTTTAAAGTTCCATCCAATTACCTACGGATTTCATGAAGTCATTGTTTTTAATAGCTGAGTAGTATTCCATTGTGTGAATGTACCACATTTTCTGTAACCATTCCTCTGTTGAGGGACATCTGGGTTGTTTCCAGCTTTGGACTATTATAAATAAGGCTGCTGTGAACATAGTAGAGCATGTGTCCTTATTACATGTTGGAGAATCTTCTGAGTATATGCCCAGTAGTGGTATAGCTGGGTCCTCAGGTAATATTATGTCCATTATTCTGAGGGTCTGCCAAACACATCCTCACCAGCATCTGCTGTCACATGAGTTTTTGATCTTAGCGATTCTGACTGGTGTGAGGTGGAATCTCAGACTTGTTTTGATTTGCATTTCCCTGATGACTAGGGATGTTGACCATTTCTTTAGGTGCTTCTCGAGCCCTATGAGTTTCCACAGTTGAGGATTCTCTGTTTAGCTCTGTTCTCCATTTTTTGATAGGGTTATTTGTTTCTCGGGAGTCTAACTTCTTGAGTTCCTTGTATATATTGGATATTAGCCCTCTATTGGACATAGGATTGGTAAAGATCTTTTCCCAATCGGTTGGTTGCCGTTTTGCCTATTGACAGTGTCCTTTGCCTTACAGAAGATTTGCAATTTCATGAGGTCCCATTTGTCAAAACTTGATCTTAGAGCATAAGCCATTGGTGTTCTGTTCAGGAACTTGTCCCCAGTGCCCATGTGTTCGAGAACTTTCCCCACTTTCTCTTCTATTCGATTCAGTATATCTGGTTTTATGTGGAGGTCCTTGATTCACTTGGACTTGAGCTTTGTACAGGGAGATAGGAATGGATCAATTTGCATTCTTCAACATGTAGACTGGCAGTTGAACTAGCACCACTTGTTGAAAATGCATCCCCCCCCGGATGGTTTTAGCTCCTTTGTCAAAGAGCAAGTGACCATAAGTGTGTGGGTTCATTTCTGGGTCTTCAGTTCTATTCCATTGATCTATCTGCCTGTCGCTATACCAATACCATGCAGTTTTTATCACTACTGCTCTGTAGTACAGCCTGAGGTCAGGGATATTGAATCCCCGCAGAAGTCCTTTTATTGTTGAGAATAATTTTTGCTATTCTGGGTTTTTTGTTTGTTTGTTTGTTTTTTGTTTTTTTGTTGTTATTCCATATGATTTTGAGAATTGCTCTTTCTAACTCTATGAAAAATTGAGTTGGAATTTTGATGGGGATTGCATCGAATTTGTAGATTGCTTTTGTCAGTGTGGCCATTTTAACTATATTAATCCTGCCAATTCATGAGCATGGGAGATCTTTCCATCTTCTGAGGTCTTCTTCAATTTCTTTCTTCAGAGATGTGAAGCTCTTGTCATACAGATCCTTCACTTGTTTGGTTAGAGTCACACCAAGATACTTTATATTGTTTGTGAATATTGTGAAGGGTGTCATTTCCCTAATTTCATTCTCAGCCTGTTTATCCTTCAAGTATAGGAAGGCTACTGATTTGCTTGAGTTAATTTTATTTCCAGCCACTTTCCTGAAGTTGTTTATCAGCTATAGCAGATCTCTGGTGGAGTTTTACAGGTCACTTAAGTATACCAACATATCATCTGCAAATAGTGATATTTTGATTTCTTCCTTTCCAATTTGTATCTCTTTGATCTCCTTTTGTTGTCTAATTGCTCTAGCTAGAAATTCAAGTACTATATTGAATAAACAGGGAGAGAGAGGGAAGCCTTGTCTAGTCCCTAATTTTAGTGGGATTGCTTCAAATTTCTCTCCATTTAGTTTGATGTTGGCTACTGGTTAGCTGTATATTGCTTTTACTATGTTTAGGTATGGGCCTTGAATTCCTGATCTTTCCAAGACTTTTATCATGAAGACATGTTGAATTTTGTCAAATGCTTTTTCAGTATCTAATGAAATTACCATGTGGCTTTTTTCTTTGAGTTTGTTTATTTAGTGGATTACATTGATGGATTTCCAGGTATTGAATAATCCCTACATCCCTGAAATGAAGCCTACTTGATCATAGTGAATGATGGTTTTGATGTGTTCTTGGATTCGGCATGCAAAAATTTTATTGAGTATTTTTGCATCGATATTCATAAGGGAAATTGGTCTGAAGTTTTCTTTTATTGTTGGGACTTTATTAGGTCTTGGTATCAGTATAACTGTAGCCTCATAAAATGAATTGGGTAATGTTCCTTCTGTTTCTATTTTGTGGAATAGTTTGAAGAGTATTGATATTAGGTCTTCTTTGAAGGTCTGACAGAATTCTGCAGTGATCCCAACTGGTCCTGGGCTTTTTTTGGTTGGGAAACTTTTAATGACTGCTTCAATTTCCTTAGGCATTATGGAACTGTTTAGATGGTTTATCTGATCTTACTTAACTTTGGTATTTGGTATCTGTCTAGAAAATTGTCCATTTCATACAGATTTTCCAATTTTGTTGAGTATAGGCTTTTGTAGTAGGTTCTGAGAATTTTTTGAATTTCCTCAGAATCTGTTATTATATCTCCCTTTTTACTTCTAATTTTGTTAATTACAACACTGTCTCTGGGCTCTCTGGTTAGTCTGGCTAAGGGTTTATCTATTTTGTTGATTTTCTCAAAGAACCAGCTCCTGTTTTTGTTGATTCCTTGTATAGTTCTTTTAGTTTCTACTTGGTTGATTTCAGCCCTTAATTTGATTCTTTCCTGCCTTCTACTCCTCTTGGGTGTATTAGCTTCTTTTTGTTCTAGAGCTTTCAGGTGGGCTGTTAAGTTGCTAGTATATGCTCTCTCCAGTTTCTTTTTGGAGGCATTCAGATTTATGAGTTTTCCTCTTAACACTGCTCTCATTGTGTCCCATATGTTTGGGTATGTTATACTTTCATTTTCATTAAATTCTAGGAAGTCTCTAATTTCTTTCTTTATTTCTTCCTTGACCAAGTTGTCATTGAGTAGAGAGCTGTTCAGCTTCCATGTGTATGTGGGCTTTCTGTTGTTGTTGTTGCCATTGAAGACCAGTCTTAATCTGTAGTGATCTGATAGGAGGCATGAGATTATATCAATCTTCTTATATCTGATGAGGGTTTTTTTGTGACCAATTATATGATCAGTTTTGGAGAAGGTACCATGAGGTACTGAGAAGAAGGTATATTCTTTTGATTTAGGATGAAATGTTCTATAGATATCTGTTAAATCCATTTGGGTCATAACATCTCTTAGTTTCACTGTGTCTCTATTTAGTTTGTTTCCAAGATCTGTCCATTGATGATAGTGGGGTGTTGAAGTCTCCCACTATTATTGTGTGAAGTACAGTGTGTGCTTTGAGCTTTAGTAAAGTTTCTTTTATGAATGTGAGGTCGTTTGCATTTGGGGCATAGATGTTCAGAATTGAGAGTTCTTCTTGGTAGATTTTTCCTTTGATGAGTATGAAGTGTCCTTCCTTATCGTTTTTGATGACTTTTGGATGAAAGTTGATTTTACCGATATTAGAATTGCTACTCCAGCCTCTTTCTTGGGACCATTTGCCTGGAAAATTGTTTGTCTTTAACCCAGAGATGCATTTCCTGGATGCAGCAAAATGTTAGCTCCTCTTTATGGATCCAGTCTGTCAGTCTATGTGTTTTTATTGGGGAATTGAGTCCATAGTTGTTAAGAGATATTAAGGAATAGTGATTGTTGCTTCCTGTTATTTTTGATGTTATTTTTATGTTTGTGTGACTATCTTCTTTTGAATTTGTTGAAAGATTACTTTCTTGCTTTTTCTAGGGTGTAGTTTCCCCCTTTGGGTTGGCGTTTTCCATCTATTATTCTTTGTAGGTCTGGGTTTGTGGAAACATATTGTGCAAATTTGGTTTTGTCATTGAATATTTTGGTTTCACCATCTATGATAATTGAGTGTTTTGCTGGGTATAGCAGCCTGGGCTGGTATTTGTGTTCTCTTAGGGTCTTTTTGAGATCTGCCCAGGATCTACTAGCTTTCATAGTCTCTGGTGAGAAGTCTGATGTAATTTTGATAGGTCTGCCTTTATATGTTACTTGACCTTTTTCCCTTACTGCTTTTAATATTCTTTCCTTATTTTGTGTATTTAGTGTTTTGACTATAATGTGACGGGAGGAATTTATTTACTGGTCCAAACTATTTGTAGTTTGTTAGGCTTCTTTTATATTTATATTCATCTTTTTCTTTAGGTTAGGGAAGTTTTCTAGTATAATTTTGTTGAAGAAATTTACTGGTCCTTTAAGTTGGGAATCTTCACTCTCTTCTATACCTATTATCCTCAGGTTCTGTCTTCTCATTGTATTCTGGATTTCCTGATGTTTTGGGTTAGGAACTTTTTGCATTTTGTGTTTTCTTTGACTGTTGTGTGAATGTTTTCTATTGTATCTTCTGCACCTGAGATTCTCTCTTCTATCTCTTGTATTCTGTTGGTGATGCTTGTATCTATGACTCCTGATCTCTTTCCTAGGTTTTCTAACTCCAGGGTTGTCTCCCTTTGTGATTTCTTTATTGTTTCTATTTCTATTTTTAGTTCCTGGATAGTTTTGTTCATTTCCTTTGTCTGTTTGATTGTGTTTTCCTGTAATTCTGCCTGCTTGATTGTGTTTTCCTGTAATTCTTTAAGGAATTTTTGTGTTTCCTCTTTAAGGGCTTCTAGTAGTTTACCTGTGTTCTCTTATATTTCTTTTTTATTTTTTTCTTTTTCTTTCTTTTTTTTTCTTTTTGGTTTTTTGAGACAGGGTTTCTCTCTGTAGCCCTGGCTGTCCTGTAACTCACTCTGTAGACCAGGATGGCCTCAAACTCAGAAATCCACCCATCTCTGCCTCCCAAGTGCTGGGATTAAAGGCATATGGCCCTACTGCCAGGCCTCTTATATTTCTTTAAGGAAGTTATTTATTTCCTTCTTAAAATCTTCTATCATCATCATGAGATGTGGCTTTAAATCTGAGTCTTGCTTTTCTTGTGTGTTAGGGTATCCAGGGCTTGCTGTGGTGGGAGAGTTGGATTCTGATGATGCCAAGTAGACTTGGTTTCTCTTCCTCATGTTCTTGCCCTTGCCTTTTACTATCTGGTTATCTCTGGTGTTAGCTGGTCTTACTCTCTCTGACTGTGGCTTGCCTTTCAGGCAAGCCTCGGTGTCAATACTCCTTGAAGATCACTTATCTCTGAGAGGAATTTGGGTTCAGAGAGCTGTGGTACAGGGTCAGCTCTGGGGTGCAGACAGGAATCTGAAGGAGATAGTCCCCAGCTGTCCCTTGTTTCCTGTGTCCTAATGACTCTGCAAGGGTCCCTCTTGATCCAATGAATTTGAACAGAGGTGGTGGTCTTGCCTGTGCTTGAAGGTGTGTTGGCACTCCTGGGATACCAGCTCTTTTCTGGCACTATTTGAGTATGGAGTCCCGTGTCACAAGATCCACTCCCTGTCCACCGAAAGAAACCAGAAGACCACTCATCAGTCCCTGTGTCCTTGGGATTCTAGGTGGATCCTTCTGAGCAGACAGGCTTTTCCACACTCCTGGGAGGCTAGATTTCTCCTGAACCTATTTGTCTATGGAGCCTTGGTGGCCCAGGCAGAGGTCTCCAGTCACAGATGGAAACCAGAAGGCTCCTTCCTCAGGCTGTTCCTCAGTTCCTGTGTCCCAAGGATTCTGGGCAAGTCCTGTTGAGCAGTGTTCCTCCTCTTACCCCCTCTCATGGGCTTTTCCACACTCCTGCGAGGCTAGCTTTCTCCCAGTGCTATTTGGCTATGTAACCCTGGTGGCCCAGGCATAGGTCTCCCACCACAGATGGAAACCGGAAGGCTCTGTCCCCTGGCTGTTTCTCAGTCCCTGTTTCCCAAAGATTCTGGGTGAGTCCTGCTGAGCAATTGTGCTTGTCTTACCCCCTCTCACAGGCTTTTCCACACTCCTGGGAGGCTAGCTTTCTCCCAGCGCTATTTGGCTATGGAGCCCTTGTGGCCCAGGCAGGGGTCTCCTGCCACAGATGGTAACCAGAAACTCCCTGTGTCTTTTAAAATCTTTCTATCTCCTCTTCCAAATAGATTCCTGACATCTTTAGCTAAGGGGTTTGATCAAAGCATCTTGTTTAGGACTGAGATCTCCAAAATCCCTCATTATCTGAACTCTATGTTAGTTCCCATTCATTGAGAGAAGAAGCATCTCTTATGAGGTCTGAGCATGCCACTGACCAGTGGGTATAGTAGTACATCACTAGCAGGAGTCATTTTATTACTATGTCCCATTAGAATAATAAAAGTAATGCATACTGCTAAGTTTATGACCTATATCTATCTAATCTCAGGTTTGTGGCTACTTTATCAGTGTCACATATGGATTCTGTATCAGAGAATGGGCCTCAAATACAATTTAAAAGAAAAGTGGTTGGTTATTCATACAACATTCATGCCACTATTATTTGAATACACACACACACACACACACACACACACACACACACACATCTTAGAATGTTCCTACAGGTGTAGGTTCCCATACAACTTTTCTTTCTTTTTTTTTTTTTAAATAAAAAATTATTTTATTTTGGTGCGTATGTCTGAGGGCACACACATGCCATAGCATATGATGGTTCTCTCCTTCCACCATGTGAGTCTTAGGGACGTGAACTTGGGTTGTCATGTTTGGCAGTAAGTGCCTAAACCTACTGAGCCTTCTTTGTAGTCCCAATAATGGAGATATTAAAAGGTACCCATGACCCAATACCATGCAATGGAACACAGCATCACTTTTCCTCCTGCCCACAGGATTAAGCTGAACCAGCTCTCATGGAAATATGAACAAAGCTGGCCCTGTCATCTTACAATGTCAAGGTTAAGGAAGAAAGCATGAAAAACTTTTCCAGGTTCTAGGTGACCTAAGCACAATAAGTGTTTCGCTGTACATTGAGAAAGGCTTGGATGATCCAGAGATGGTAAGAATGTCACCATGTTTTTCCAGCTGTAAGAGACACTTTTGTGGTAAAGAGTTATGTTTCCAGTTAAATAAATTATACACTAAAGCACACAGGGCTATAAGATCACTCCTGTTATGTGCTCTCATACACTACAGAAAACTTTATTTGGGGTAGTACTGGGGACTGAACCTATGGTTTTGCAAATGTCCAGCACTCTAGCACTGACTTACGCCATCAGATCTTTTGGGTCTAGGTAGTTTAGATGACCTTGAACTCACTCAGTAGCCCAGCAGGCAATCCTTCTCTTTAACCTTTTAGAAAAGGGACCATTGGGATTGATTCTGTGTCACCATGCCTACCCACAGCAGTGTTATCACATTATTCTCTTCTGGAAGAGTACTTAATACTTTCTGAGCTACTGTCTCAGATTTTTTTGTTTTTGTTTTTGTTTTTTTTTAAACATTTAGTAGGGCATGACCTTGATTCAATCCTGCTTCAACTTCTCAAGTGCTGGAATTACAGGTATGTACCACCACAGTCATCTTGCCCTTAAACCTTTTTGCCTTTCCTCATGGAAAGTATTGCTATTTTTCAAACATTCAGGTTACTGAAAAGATGCCTGTCATGCTATATTTATGGGAACATTTCAGTTGAAAATCTGAAATGAAGAACTGAAATCCCTTACCTGTTGAAATCCTGAGTGCTGGCCTTACTGATGTGCACTACCACACAAGCATTTCAAAATTCTAAGCACAACATCCCTAAAACACACACTTCTCATGTTGCTTCTTCCCGACTCAGCAGACGGTCCTTATGTATTAACTGCTGCTGTTCCACCAGACACTGGAATTCCCAAAAACCTGTAATTTTAGCGTTTTATAGTCACATGCCCTTTGTGTATTACAATTCAGTACTGTCAAATGGGGGAAGGAGTTGAGGTAGGCTTTCACTATGCAGCCTGGGCTGGCCTTGAATTTAAGGTAGTTCTCCTATTTCAGAGGATTAATCTAATACCATGCATCTGCCTCCAGGGCTTATGATCTACCACTGAGCCATATTCACAGTCCTTGAGAGGGTTTACATTGCAGTCCAGGATGCCCTTGATCTTACCTGGATTCCTATGCCTCAGCTTTCTTCCTGCAAGGATTACTGCTGTGAGCCATCACACTTGGCCAGGCTTAGTTTTATATCTGTAACTCCCAAAACAAATGTGTTAGCATACTTTTTTTTTCTCTTTCTTATTTTTTTTTTTTTTTTGCCTTCAAGATAGGGTTTCTCTGTGTAGCTCTGGCTGTCCTGGAACTCACACTGTAGACTACCTGGCCCTGAAATCGGAGCTCCACCTATCTCTGGCTCCTGAGTGCCAGGATTAAAGGTATGGACCACTGCCACCTGGCAGTATGACTCCAGGAGGATCTAAAGTTCAAGGTCATTTTGGGTCACAGAATGAGTTTTTCTCTATATAAAACTCTACTCATTAAAAAATTAGGACTGTCAGAAAGCTCAAGGTATTTGCAGCCAACCCCGAGTTGGAATTCCAGGACCAACATGTCGGAGAGAACTGACTCCTGCAAGTTGTCCTTTGAACTCCCCACTTCATCATAGCATTGCCCCCACTAGACAATATTATTAATATTAACAACAATACCAACTCCAGAAAATATGCATTAATGGGCTTCACAAATAAAAAACACACTTTTTTGTTTGTTTTTGGAGACAGGGTTTCTCTGCGTAGCACTGGCCGTACTCAAACTGAGATCTGTCTGCCTCTGCCCCCTGAGCGCCAGGATTAAAGGCATGTGCCATTGCACCTGCTAAAAACCATAACTGTTAATGTTAACAGAAAGTAATTGTTCCTAGGCTCAAAGTTTGAGCTACTCGAATCCCCAGACTGTCCACCATCAACAAGCCATTTATAGATGTCGTTTTACAAAAGCCCTGAATATGAAGAACATATGTCGTGTGGAAAGTGGACACATGTTGTCTGGAACTGGGCACTAGAGGCTTGCTGTATTTGCATTGAATCCAGACACGGTGTGTGGTCAGCTGTTTCCCTCAATTCACCTGAAATCATCGATCCACCAGGTTCTGCAGCTTTTCCAGACCCGCAGCAATGAAGAGTGCATCCAGCTCATCTTGAGTGAAGAAGTAAACTCTGGTGCCATCACCTCTCACATAGAAATGTCCAGACAGATACTGACCTTTTTTAAATGGAAGTTGAGCCGTGTCATAGCAGCCATAGTCTCGAAGAAGCATCACCCACCAGGCTTCAGGAGTCTGCTTAGCTTGCTGATAGCTTTCTGTATCTTATCTAGAACAATTGCTGAAAGAACAAATATAAGATCGATGACATCAAGACCCTCCTCAGGCACTGGGTAACTCTGCTCTTCATCACAGAGATCACGAACAAAGGCAAAACAGTGAGAAGGATCATATTCTGAATTTGTCTTGAGCAGTTCAATAGCTGTGGCAGAAAAGTCACAACAGTAAATCGAAGAGGTTTGGGTTATTGTTAGTTTGTAAAATTGGAAAGACTGTGCTTCCTACACCACAACCAACTTCAAGTATTCCGTATGTGGCATAGGAGCCAGGAAACTCATAAGCACGAATTTCTAGGTGACTGAGCTTCTGAGTCGCCGGCTCTTCCGTGGGAGGCACCTGAGTCTCACATCCATAGCTGGTACAAGAACACTTGTGCTGTTCTGTTGGCAAGCCAGGTCCAGCCTCACAGACTTCACTCCTCTGCTCTCCAAGGGTAAATTCGTCAGGTGATTGTGACTAGGTGTCAGTTCAGGGAACTCAGTAATAAGCCAGTGTCTATTTTTGAAAAACCCATTTTCATGGATTTTGTAGAAGTCGTTCCAGTATTTATGAGCATTGACTTCATAATCAGCTTGCTTCTCCAGGTACACCAGCTGGGAACTGTTCTCCTGCACTTTCCTCTCCGCTGCCCTGGCCTGCTCTTCTGATCACTTCACATTGTTCCAGGCATTGTGGTAGAAGATGCAGTCCGGTAGCGCAGGAACCAGCTCCCGAACTGCAGTCTCTTCTTGTCCTCAGTCTTCAGCATGCCTTCAGGAAAGGAGGCCACCATGACATCCCCCATACAGCTTTTCAAATGCTATTTATAGTTGCTTGTCCATCCACATAGCCCCTGTATTAGCTTGCCATCCCACTTCTGTCCAAGTTTAATCCTCTTATTAAGGTTTCCCTTTATCTCTTTTTAAAACTCTATTTTTTGAAATAAGTTTTTATAACAAAAGCTGGATCTTACAGATTCAATTATACTAACTATTCATAACATACAAGAGCTACTTCTGCTTAACTTCTTCATTTCCTCACTGGTAGGATTATAGAGATTTTCTAGATGGTCCTTTTACATTGCATGCTGTTTGTCTAGTTTCTTTTGTCAATTTGACACAAACTAGGCTCATCTGGAAGAGGAAAATGAAAAAGAAAATGCCTCCAAAAACTGGTTCCTGAGCATTTTCCTTGTTGATGATAAATATAGGTGATCCTAGATCATTGTGTGTGAGACCACTCCTTGGCAGTTTGTAGAAGATAACAGGCTGAGAATGCCATGGGTAGCAAGCCATTAGGCAGTGTTCCTTCCTGGCTGCTTTGGTTTCAGTCTTCAAGTTTCTGCCGTCACTTCCCCAATGATGGCCTAATCTTTAAGATAGCGTTATGTCTTCATCTATGGATTCCCAAGATCATAGTGAGGGTGTCAAGCTTGTTCTGCAAGTGATTTTACTCGTTGAATCATTTTGCTGACCAAATATAATTGTCATAACGTAAATGAATTTCTTATAAGCAATTGATGGATGTTATTTACTCATCATGAAATTAGAAGTTTATATTGAAGCTCTGCAAGCCTCCTGAGTGACAATTTCCATTTTATATCAGTTGAGCATACTTGGAAAATTATAAGTGCTTATGACTATCTTAATATTCGTCAAATGACTAAACTGCATTTGGTTCTTGAAGAAGATACCATTAAGTTGGAAAACACAGAACAACAGCCAAATAAGTCCAGCAACTACTGAGATGCATTCACTGACTGAGCTGAATCTGAGCAAATGCCAAAGAAACGGTGAGCTATACTATAGCCTGAATAGGGATACAAAGCAAAAACACTCAAATTCACAGAATGAGGCATATAGACATGGGAAATGCATTGTGACCTGGGACTCTATTTGTCTTAGACTATAAAAAATCTGTCTTGTAAACATTCACCTAACAATGAAGCTCGCCTGCATGAAGCTGTGTATATACCCCATTTCAAACAATGGACCAAGACTCTTCACTTTTAACAATATTTAATAACTTCTTTTTCATAGCCAGCTCCCATTCAAAGATATTCAAGAGCATATCCAGGTACTAGAGGAAGGAGATTGATCTGGCTGGCCTGAGCTAGTTTAAAGTACATGCTCAATGAGTCATACTGTGTCCTCTGAAAAAACTTTGATGGGAAACACCCTATTTAATGTCATATACCTATGGATAATGGGATATGCACGTGAGTAAATCAGAAGCATGATGGGAACTGATATTCACAGTAAATTGAGACTTACCTAATCAAAATATGTCAATCAAAACGGAAATATCCACACTGAACTCAGAGCAACCATTTCCTCTTTCTCATGCAGTCCACAAATTAAGGCTATGCTGTACACCAGTTCACTTTGCTTTTGAATAAAGTCCCTTTGACATTTAAAAGTGTGTGGCTACTTGCAATAAGATGTCAAGATCCTAGAAACACCCCACCTAGATAGTAACCTCAGATAACACTGATAATCATCTTCTTCAAATAATGACATGAATTATTGAAGCTTTAAGAGAATTCTCACTGTTGGTTTCCTTGTAAGAACTTCAAAGAATGGCACAATCCATGTCTAACCTCAAGCCTACCGAATGAAATCAGAAGTTATAAAAAAGTTCATCCAAGTGTTATTTTTACCCAATTTCAAGTTTAAGATATTAAGTATAACCACACTGGAATTCCTTTTTTTTTCACCAAAAGTTTTGATAATATCACCTACAATTAAGCAAGAGGAGGGTCCTTAGAGAATTTTCCTAAAATACATTTGCATGGGAGATAAAAATATTAACTCTAGAATTAGCACATTATAAAAATGCTTGTTTCTGTGTTGCTGTGTTGAAAATGTAGTTTTTACCCCTCTTGTCATTTTCAAAATGCAGATGTTCATAGTGTACATGTTGGATTACTTGGGCTATTATTAATAATAATAGATTTTTCTAGTAATAATACAAAAGCAGAACCAGCACTTTGAAACATTAATGCTTTTGTCGCCTTTAATGTATATAGTTTTTGCTCTAGGTACATAATGGCTTTACATACGAAGGTTTAAATGCTTTGCTTCTCATGCTTTCTAGTTTTAAGAAACAGAAGCATCAGTCATACATTTTAAGTTCAAAATCAAAATGAAAAGAAAAACATATGAGCAGAAAGAAAGGAAGGAAAATGGAACAAAGAAGGAAGGAAAAAAGGAAGGAAGGCAGACATAGGGAGAGACTTGGGAAGTTGCTCATTTGGGCAGGCTACTCGCCAGCATGGAGGACATCCTGGGGTAAGTCCAAAAACTGTAAAAGATCAGGCATGGCTGTTTGTGTCTCTCTTATCAGTGAGTATCAGCCATTCAAAGTCACCACTGGATATGTAGTGAATTACAGGCAAGTCTGGGATACATGAGACCCTGTGGGAAAAAAGACAGAGGGAAGGAACTAGGGACATAGGGACAGAGAAAGCAAGCAAGGAAGGAATAAATGAAATAAAGAATGTGATTTTTCTTAGTCCTTTCAAGCCGCATTAGGTTTCAAATTTTCCAAACTAGCCAAAATTTAAAAAGATAAGCTAAAAAATAAAAGAAGAAAAGAAAGGAAAAAGTAATACTACTTCATTATCTTGATTTCTGAGGGCTTACAAATAAAGAAGAGACTGGATCTGAAGTGTTCACCTTGCTCTCATGAGCGATAACTTTTGAGTCAATACAAGGAAGGCATGATTCCCAATTCTCCTTTGAACTTTTACCCTGTGTGTTTGATTTTTTAATTTTTTAAAATTTTTTTCTTATAAATTTAAACATATCACTCATGTGCAGATTGTGAGTGCTAATAGGCTGACTGGTGGTGGCTAGAAGAGTTTGTAAGGCTCTTATTCATAATCAGCTGTGATTATTATTACTGTTAATATTACCTTCAAAAATTTGTCTGCATTCCTACCCCTTGCGTCATCACTCTAAGTCTTCCAGTCATAATATCTGAACTAGATTCATGACTGATTGTTTATCTATTAAATTTCCATTGTACATAGCCATTAACATGGTGCCATGTCACATAAGGACATTTTCCTGAAAGGATATATTGGACATTAAGTATATTTCATTACCATCCACCTTACTCTTTCTCAGCCTCACAAATATCTTTTCTAAACAGATCCCTTGTACACTCAGCTGAAACCTATTTCTAATCTGTCTTCAGGATTTCTGTATTTAACTCATGAAGATGCCATCGGTGCTCATGAGGCCCCCATACTCAAAAGCCATGCTTCATGAATTCACATAGTCTCTTTTCTTATTGTGGGCTCTGACTATAAAATATTCCATGTTTGTATCCAGAGAAAGTGCATAGCTTTCACACACACCCAAAGGAAATCAAAAGTGTTGATAAAAGAAATCAAAATGGAAAACTTGCCTAGGACAAAGAATAACACTGTTTAAAAAGTCAAAGGCCTCTCTCTATGATTTGACCATAAAATTAATATAAACCATGTGTGTGTGTGTGTGTGTGTGTGTGTGTGTGTGTGTGTGTGTGTGTGTGTGATGTAAAATCAGTAACAGTGCTTATCAAGGATGGAGTGGTTCTGTTCACCATGGAGGCAAGGTCATAGAAAAGTAACATCATTACTTTGGGTGCTGAGCAGTATCTCACAATAGAGAATCACTCTACAGGCCACATGCTAACTTTTAAGAAATGATAATCATTTACTTTGCTTGACCATTAAGCATCTACAGAGTTCTAGAATCCACCCTTGCTGGACCTGTTTTCAGATGGTTTATCTCTTCAGTTTCCTCTGCTCAGTATAAAATAACTTTATTCTCACCTCAGGAAATAGTAAGTTTCTTCTCAATGAATATAGAGCTTTTCTAGGACACACTGAAAAGATCAAACATCAAAAGCAAAATTTATCCCTATGGATAGAAAAGGCCTGGGTCTTCAATGAGAATAGCTTTATTTTTCTCATAGTCATCTCAATAGTAATAGTAAACACACACATACATACACACACATATACAAACACACACATTGTTTCATGTATATCTTAAGAACAAGCTTTCAGAGTCTAAGGAGATGGCTCAGTGAGGAGAGTGCCTGCTACACAAGACTGAGAACTTGTATTCACTCACATGAGTAGCCAGGCATTCTTGATTCCTATTAGAGGGAGAGGGGGACAGGAGGGTCTTTGACACTTACAAGCCTACCCAATCAATGAACACTGGGGTCCGTGAATGACTTTGTCTCAAACAGCATAGACATAGAGAGGGACACTCAGTGCAGAATAAAATTCAGGTTTTACATACACATGCTCTGCTCTACACTCATAGGTACATGCATACACATAACACACACACACACACACACACACACACACACACACACACATTTGTGCACACACACAAACATGTTCAAACTTACAGACATCCATACAACAAGCCAGATAATTTTTCACCCGATAATCTATGTGTTTGACCTCTAAGTGGTAGTTTGTCATTCTGAATTTCAAAACATAAATCCATCATTGTTACTAGTAATAACGTATACAAACTGCCAGATTCATTTCTCTGTAGCAAATCACCTTTTACTCCATGTTTGTTTCTCAAATATGAGGTTCTTTGTAGAAATAATGAGAAACTCCACATGACAGTCTCCTGGAGAGGGGATTTGGCTTACAGTGATAGAAAATAAGTGAACTGAGTTGATAATACAAGAACAAGGCAAATGCTCAAGTGATTAATCTGAAGTATCTTTTCCCCACAAATCAACTTATATATTAATGTGCTGAATGGTGGATGTGTATGCTTTAGTGAAATACTTTTTTGTAAAGTCTTATCTATTCCAATTTTCAGTCATGATATCATCTATAGATTAGTAGCATTACTAAATCAATAGGAAATAAAGTTAAAAATTTTGAATCCCAGTTAAAGATGAAAATTTACACACTGTTATCTGTATCAAATTGTATGAAGTTCTTTTCATAAATAAGAAAGGCACACAGAACTAAAATCCTAACAAAAATGAAAAGCAGGGCCTATAGAAATGGCTAAATGTCTGAAGTACTTGTTCTCTAGTAGAGAACCTAAGTTCAGTGTCCAGAATTCATATCTGGTGGCTCACTACAACCTGTCAATCTGGCTCTGGGAATTAGGTTGTCTCTCCTGCATTCTGCAAGCACTCATTTGTATACACATGT
>CM052711.1:69231705-69254385 GCA_028551405.1 Uromys caudimaculatus | reverse complement strand
CAGGATACTCAAATTCTGTATAATGTGGGCTCCATGGGAATTCCAGTTTTAAATCCTGCTTTGACTAGCTGCCTGCTTATAAGCAGATATAGATAGAAGTGTGAATCAGTTGTTTTGACTTTAAAAATGGGTGTGATTGTGTGTTTTGTGCTTATATTATTCCTCTGGGAGAGAAGTCAATATAAAGATTTTCTGATTACTGAATCAAAGATATGCTGATTTGGGAAGAAGGTTTTGTCTTTGTTTTTTTGGAAAAGGTGATTAAGGTATTTACACCTTCCAGAGTTATATGGATCCGATATGATGCAGGGAAACTTCTAGAGGTCTAGATTCCAGAGAATCAAACAGAAAATTATCTTGATGTACTTATATTTTGTCTTGAGATTTGTATATTGCTGAATGTACAGCTTTGGTGAGATCCATCTTCAGACATGCTAAACTGACCTGCTTGAACTCATCTCATGGATTTTCAGCTGGATCCAGTCAGGACACAAACATCAGAGACATTAATAATCATTGGTGTGGCCCTCTTAAGGCCAACCAACAGCCCTATTTTCCCTACCCTTTCCCCCACTTCTTCAAAAATATTCAAAAAGTGCTCTTATTCAGCTTGAAGAAGTTATGAAGAGTCATCATCCCAGTTCCCTGGGCTTTGGGGCTGGAGGTTGTTATTATTGGTTGCCTTTCTAGGGAATTTGGAAATGATCATAATTGTAACAGGGAGAAAATAGCTAGGATTGATTGTATAGCCATAATCTCATTTGATAGAAAATTTTATAGTTATTACTAACTTGAAGTTATAATTTCTTATTTTGGTACAGAAATTATTTTGATGCAAAATCAAGGTATTCATTGGTATAAATTTCTTCTATTGATAAAAATATTTTAAAAGTACATGGCTTAGGACCAGTCCTTCTATAACTGTTATTATAAACTGGTCTAAGATAATTAAGCTTGTAAAGAAGCAAATAGCAAATTCATGGCTCTGAGTGTATTGCTAGGTTGTTTTCAAGATTTTATTTAGAAATATCTGAGAGTAAGTTAACAGGGAACAGTCCAGATTACTTTACAAAAATAGTTGGTTTTCAAAGACATCAGAAGTCCAGAGAATGTGACATTTAATGTTATTTATTCACTAGTTGTTGAGACAAGTCTTCTCACAGCATTCCCTTTCTTGGATTCAAAGAAGAAATTAAGCATCAGTGGAGTTGTTCCAGTTGTGGTGAGATAGCTACTAGGCAAGAATTGCCTCATTTCATCTACAGACATACTGTCCAGAAAAAGGATACAATTTACAGGTTAGGATAGCTTAGTTCTGCTGAGACAGAATAGGCTAGTCCTTAATATTCCTGTTCCTCAAAGGTCTTTCAGATAATCCTGGGACAGAAGGCTGAAGGCCTATGTTCCAATTTCCTGACTTACTGGGACTGTATAGGTAGCCAGGTGTCTCTACAATATGTCTCAGTTCTGGAAGCTGTGTTAGACTTCCTATATATTTTCAGTTTATGTTCATTCTCAGATTTCTGGTGGGGTTGAAAAATTACTTATAGACTCTTAGCCAACCCAGGTTATTTATTTTGAGCTACAGATATGAGAAGATGGTTTTCAGATGGCCTACAATCTAAAGGCAGGACATAAATCAAGGTCGAATCATAGTCTTTTAATTTAGGATAGATGACAATGTTCTATCTTAATGACAAAATTGATGGACTGGGTGTTAGGTCTATCTATACTTTATAAATTACAAAATAGTAATAGTTGTACTCTATATTTGAGAGAAAGGTTTTATTGTTTTTGTTAGAAAAGAAATGGGGAAGTGTTGTGGATAGCCCTGGGGCTTTTTGTATTCTAAATATGCCCTCCTGTGAGGGTCTTCAGACAAAGAGTGAATTACACCTGTGACTTCTTGTGAACCAATCCCCTAATGAAAAAGAGACTATTACTGGGCATGTTGGAGAGACTTTGTGGTTGGAGAGTAGAAGAGAGGATGGGGGGGGGGTGTCCACTAGAATGGAGTGCATGTAGTAGGTAAGATTTAGCTAGTACAGTCTTCTGGTATCATGGTGGATCTGCAAGGATTCAACACCAGAGGAATCAGACTTTGATAAGGTTTACAAGATTAGGTTTTAGTTGATGCACCCAGAGATTGAGTTAAAATTGTTTCTGAACTAAGTTTGCATTGTGTTTTCTGTCATGTGGCAGCTCTTCTGAGTTCCAGAGAGAAAGGTACAGCAGCAAAGTGTGTGTTTGCCTGTTGTGCACCACAGAGGCCATGGTGGTATTGAAGCTTGTGACTAAGATGGGCAGTGGTGGTGCATGCCTTTAATCTCAGCACTTGGGAGGCAGAAGCAGATGGATTTCTGAGTTCGAGGCCAGCCTGGTCTACAGAATGAGTTCCAGATCAGCAAGGACTACACAGAGAAACTCTGTCTCAAAAAACTAGAAAAAAAAAGAGAGAGAGAGAGAGAAGCTTCAGGATGGCATTGTAGGGACCCGCCAGTGGGATCCTAGTGAGCTGTGCAGAGAGATCATAGAGCTCTTAGTTAAAGCTCCATGAGATTAAAGCAGGTTGACCATTTCCTACCAATGCATGGCTGGCCAGCCAGACTGGGATGACAGAAACAGGGTGTAGCACAAGAACATGCCATGATATGTATTTCTTTTCTTTTTAAATATTTCCCAGAACAGATGTGTTCTTGGATTTGGTTTGCAAGAATGTTTTTGAGTACCTTTGAATTAATATTTAGAAGGGAAATTTGTCTAGAGTTCTCTTTCTTTGTTGGATCTTTGTGTGATTTAGGTATAATTGTAGTTGTGGCTTCCTAGAATGAATCGGGCAGTGTTCCTTTTGTTTCTATTTTGTGGAATACCTTGAAGAGTAGTGCTATTAGATCTTCTTTGAAGGTTTGACTGTATTCTGCACAAAATCCATCTGGCCCTGGTTTTTTGGTTTGGAGATTTTTAATGACTGGTTATACTTCATTAGGGGTTATGGGAGTGTTTAGATGTTTTTTTATGATCCTGATTTAACATAGGTACCCATTATCTGTATAGCAAATTGTCCATTTCATCCAGATTTTCCAGTTTTATTGAGTATAGTATTTTGTAGTAGGATCTGATAATTTTTTGAATTTCCTGGGTTTCTGACTTTATGTCTCCCTTTTCATTTCTGATTTTGTTAATTTGAATACTGTGTCTGTACCTTATTATTAATCTGGTAAATGTGTATCTATCTTGTTGATTTTCTCTAAGAACCAGCTCCTGGTTTTGTTGATTCTTTGTATACTTTCTACTTGGTTGATTTCAGTCCCAAGTTTGATTATTTCCTGCTGTCTACTAATCTTGGGTCTATTTGCTTCTTTTTTGTTCTAGAGATTTCAGGTGTGCTGTCCAGCTGGTAGTTTATGTTCTCTCCAGTTTCTTTTTGGGGACACTTAGAGCTATGAGTTTTCCTCTTAGCACTTCTTTCATTATGTACCATAAGTTTGGATATATTGTAACTTTCTTTTTCATTAAATTCTAAAAAGTCTTCAATTTCTTTCATTATTTTTTCCTTGACCATGTTATCATTGATTTAGAGTGTTGTTCAACTTTCATGTGTATGTGGGTTTTCTGTTGTTTTTGTTGTTATTTAAGACTAGCCTTAGTCCATGGTGATCTGATAGGATGCATGGGATTATTTCAATCTCTTTGTATCTGTTGATGCCTGTTTTGTGACAAATTATATGGTCAGTTTTGGAGAAGGTACCTGAGGTACAGAGAAGAAGGTAGAACACAGGCAAACAGGTAGAAGCCTTTAAAAAGGAAACACAAAATCCTTTAAAGAATTACAGGAAAAGACAACGAAACTAGTGAAGTGTTGAACAAACCCTCCAGGATGCAAAAATGGAAATAGAAACAATAAATAAATCACAAAGGAAGATGAACTTGGAGATAGAAAACCTAGAAAAGAGATCAGAAGTCATAGATGCAAGCATCACCAAGAGAATGCAAGTGATAAAAGACAGAATCCTAGGAGCCAAAGATACCATAGAAACCATTGACACAACATCAAAGAAAATGCAAAATGCAAAAAGCTCCTTAACTAACACATCCAGGAAATCCCAGACAGAATGAGAAGGCCCAATCTAAGGATAATAAGTATAGACGAGAGCAACGATTCTCAACTTATTTTATGTATATGAGTACACTGTCCCTGTCTTCACTCACTGGAAGAGGGCATCAGTTCCCATTATAGATGTTTGTGAGCCTCCATACGGTTGCTGGGAATTGACCTCAGGACCTTTGGAAGAGCAGCCAGTGTTCTTAACTTGTGATCCTTCTCTTTGGTCCAGAAAGATTCCCAACTTAAAGGGCCAGTAAATATCTTCAACAAAATTATAGAAGAAAATTTCCCTAACCTAAAGAAAGAGCGGAACATTAACATACAAGAAGCCTGCAGAACTCCAAATAGATTGGACCAGAAAAGTAATACCTCCCTTCACAGAATAATCAAAATTCCAAATGCCCAAAACAAAGAATACTAAAATCAGTAGGAGAAACATGTCAAGTAGTGTTTGAAGGCAGACCTATTAGAATTACACCAGATTTCTCAACAGAAACTATAAAAGCCAGAAGATCCTGGGCAGATGTCATACAGACCCTAAGAGAGCACAAATGCCAGCCCATACTACTATACTCAGCAAAACTCTCAAATAACATAGAAGGAGAAATTAAGATATTCCACGACAAAACAAATTTGCACAATATCTTTCCAGAAATCCAGCTCTACAAATGAAAATAGATGGAATACTCCAACACAAGGAGGGTAACTACATTCTAGAAAATGCAAGAAAGCAATCTTCTTTCAAAATATCCAAAAGAAGATAGCCACACAAACATAATTCCACCTCCAGGAACAAAAATAACATATACAGTTGCCAAACCTGGATTCTATCACAGATGCTAAGAAGAGCTTGTTCACTAGATCCTGATATAGCTGTCTCCTGAGAGGCTCTGTCACAGCCTTAGAAACACAGAAATGGATGCTCACAGCCAACCATTGGACTGAGTCTGGGGTCTTCTATGGAGGAGTTGGGAAAGGATTGAAGGAACTGAGGGGGTTTGCAGCCATATGGGGGGAGCAACATTGTCCAGAGCCAGATTCCCTGGAGCTCCTGGGGACTGGACCACCAACTAAACTGTACAAATGGAGGGACCCATGGCTCTGGTTGCCTATGTGGCAGAGGATGACCTCATACATCAGTGTGAGGAGTGGCCCTGAGGCCTAAGGGTGTTCGATGCTCCAGTGTAGGGCAATGTCAGAGCTGGAAGTTAAGAGTGGGTGGGTGGGGGACCACCCTCATAGAGTCAGGGGGAAGGGTCATGGGATAGGGTTTTTCCCAAGGAGAGACATGGAAAGGGGATAACATTTGAAATGTAAATAAAGAAAATATCCAAAAAAAAAAAAAAAAAAGAAAGGAGCAAACAATGTATTAAAATCATTCCTTGGGTCCACATGGATTTCAAATAGTCTGTCTGAGAATCAGGTTAGATGAAATTGTCCTCTTACAAATGGTGAAACTTGCTATTTTCTCTATCACTCTGTGTGATGCAGGTATGGCAATGAGAAGCCTTATTTTTGAATGGGGGGCTGTGACCACTCCCTCCTTGGTGACCACACCCAAGCTGATAGGCTGGTTAGAGATATTTATGGAGGAGATTATGAAAGATTTGGTCTGCCACATTGGGCTGTGGTATCTAGTTTTGATAATATGATTTATAAGGAGAAATGAGAAGGTTTAGTAAAGAGGTGTTACTATCACCAATAACATTGGTTCCGTGGCACAAATGTGTGCTATTAATGAGAAACTAAATTGAGTTGGCTTCATTGGAAAATTTTTACATGTCAATACTCTATGAAACTTATGGCATATGCTTTGGATTACTATTCAAAGAGTCAATGAAAAGCATTGTTTCTAGAACATGAGGGATACTTTGGAGCAGTTGGTGCACTTCTTAGGACTGCCAAATTTCAGATAAAACATCAGAGATCTTTACTAAGGAATGTCCTCCAGGAGGAACTAACTAATCCAGAAACTGCATTCAACATTTGTCACTGGGAACCAAAGGATAAAAAGTGATGCTATTTGTCTTCATTTTAAATGATAGAACAGAAAGCTCGTGAGCTTTGTTGCATGGAAAGACCTATAATGGGAAACATCCTTCTTTGCTCTCACCTTGTATATATAGATAGCCAGTGTTCCATCTTAAATGCAATACAACCCCTTGATTGTTGAACTTTCCTCAATTATTTTCTATTTATTTTATGCAGCCAACATGGTAGGTCTGTATGCTCAGACACAAATCTTAAAATCTCAGAAATGTTTGTTTATGCAAAATTGATTCTAAATATTTGTTTGAGTCTGTTTTATGTACGTTTGGTTACTCCTGAACAGGAAGTAACATACTCTCATAGTTTATTGTACTGGCAATCAAAGATCATCTTCTGTGACTTAGGAATGTTAAGGCAATATTAAATATTAACTATGGGTGTTCTATGACATATCCTCAGAAAAGCATGTCTATATGACCTCTGCCCATGAGTACAATTTTCTCTCAGATGATGAGCTGAAATGCTGTGTTTAAACATGAACCTGAACTTTCCTATTGAATCCCTGAAGTTTTTTCACATATTTGGTGGCACTATACTTTATCTCATGCATTAATCAGTATATGTGTTAAAATGTTTACTGTTTTTAAAATTTCGGGCATAATCACCTGCTTTGGAGTCTATCTAATTAAGTCCTTGGACTGTTCAAATGGAATATGATTAGAGTGAGTGGCATTCTGTGTTCTTCTCCTACCATATATATCTCAGGAAGAAATGTGCATTTCTTCGAATTATATCTGAACTATGAAAGCTGAATTTTATCCCACCATAAACAGTAGCATGGACAGAATCAGATGCTGTCTAAAAGAATGTTTTGAAATTACATGACTCTGGGACAGTGTTGCTAAACTACAAATGGATCAATGTTTATGGGTTTTGGACATAAAATCATTGCAGATTCAGAAAAATAAAAGAATAGATGATACAGGCATTTAGGTACTTCTTGGGATCAGAAAGGGGACCTATGTGGTTGTACCCAGATTAAACTGAGAAAATTGATGTTGTAATGATTCTCAGTTTAAAAGAAAGTCGAGGGGTTTGGCTTTAATAAATAGAAAATAGGTGAATTAAATTTCAAAGACTGGTTGAAGAGATGGCTCAGTAGATGAAGTGCTTTAAGCACAAGAGAGAAGACCTGAGTTCAGATATTCAGTACCCCATAAAACCCAGGAGTGGTCAAAGTGTTTCTCTAACCACAGCACTGCGGACAGTGAGTAGTGAATACAAACTGATTCCTGAAACTCCATAGCCAGCTATTGTCACCAAAATTATGAGCCATAGGCTGCATGAGAGACCTGGTCCCAGAAAAATAGGCAGTAGGCAATGTGAAGGCTCTGTACTAAAGCCTGCTAGCATAAGTTTATCCCTGGAGTGTGCATTTCAGAAGATGAGAGCTTTTCTTTAGGTGCTTCTCAGCCCTGCAAATTTCCTCAGTTGAGAATTCTGTTTAGCTCAGTTCCCCATTTTTTGATGGGGTTATTTGGTTTTTTGGAGTCTAACTTCTTGAGTTCTTTGTATATATTGGATATTAGCCCTCTATCGGAGATAGGATTGGTTAAAATCTTTTCCCATTCTGTTGGTTGCTATATTGTCCTATTGACAGTGTCCTTTGCCTTACAGAAGCTTTGCAATTCCATGAGGTCCCATTTGTCTATTCTTGATCTTAGAGCATAAGACATTGGTGTTCTTTTCAGAAACTTTTCCTCTGTACCCATGTGTTCGAGGTTTTACCCACTTTCTCCTCTATTAAAATCAATGTATCTGGTTTTATGTGGAGGTCCTTGATCCACTATGACTTGAGCTTTGTACAGGGAGATAGGAATGGATCAATTCACATTCTTCTACATGTAGACCGCCGGTTGAAGCAGCACCATTTGTTGAAAATGCTCTCTTTTTTCCACTGGGTGGTTTTAGGTCCTTTGTCAAAGATAAAGTGGCCATAGGTGTGTGGGTTTATTTCTGGGTCTTCAATTCTATTCCATTGATCTACTTGCCTGTCACTGTACCAATACCATGCAGTTTTTGTCATGACTGCTGTGTAGTACAGCTTGAGGTCAGGAATGCTGATTCCCCCAGAAGTTCTTTAGTTGTTGAGAACATCTTTTGCTATCCTGGCTTTTTTCTTGTTCGAAATGAAGTTGAGAATTGCTCTTTCTAAGTCTATGAAGAATTCAGGTGGAATTTTGATGGGGAAGGCACTGAATCTGTAGAATGCTTTTGGCAGGTTGGCCATTTTTACTATATTAATCCTTCCTATCCATGAGCATGGGAGTGATTTCCATCTTCTGAGGTCTTCTTTGATTTCTTTCTTCAGAGACTTGAAGTTCTTGTCATACAGATCTTTCACTTGTTTGGTTAGAGTCACAGCAAGATACTTTATATTGTTTGTGAAAATTGTGAAGGGTGTCATTTCCCTAATTTCTTCTCAGCCTGTTTATCCTTTAAGTATAAGAAGGCTACTGATTTGTTTGAGTTAATTTTATATTCGGCCACTTTGTTGAAGTTCTTTATCAGCTGCAACAGTTCTCTGGTGGAGGTTTTTGGGTCACTTAAGTATATGATCATATCATCTGCAAAGAGTGATATTTTGATTTCTTCCTTTCCAATATGTATCCCTTTGACCTCCTTTTGTTGTCTAATTGCTCTAGCTAGAACTTCAATTACTATATTGAATAGATAGGGAGAGAGAGGGCAGCCTTGCCTAGTCCCTGATTTTAGTGGAATTGCTTCGAGTTTCTCTCCATTTAGTTTGATGTTGGCTACTGGTTTGCTGTATATTGCTTTTACTATGTTTAGGTATGGGCCTTGAATTCCTGATCTTTCCAGGACTTTTATCATGAAAGGATGTTGAATTTTGTCAAATGCTTTTTCAGCATCTAATGAAATGACCATGTGGTTTTTTTCTTTGATTTTGTTTATTAGTGGATTACAGTGATTAGTGGATTACAGTGATGGATTTCTGGGTATTGAACCATCCCTGCATCCCTGGGATGAAGCCTACTTGATCATGATGAACGATTGTTTTGATGTATTCTTGGATTTGGTTTGTGAGAATTTTATTGAGTATTTTTGCATCGATATTCATAAGGGAAATTGGTCTGACCTTTTCTTACTTTGTTGGCTCTTTCTGAGGTTTTGGTATCAGTGTGACTGTGGCCTCATAAAAGGAATTGGGTAGTGTTCCTTCTGTTTCTATTTTGTAGAATAGATTGAAGAGTGTTGGTATTAGGTCTTCTTTGAAGGTCTGATAGAATTCTGCAGTGAACCCATCTGGTCCTGGACTTTTTTTGGTTGTGAAACTTTTAATGATTTCCTTAGTCATTATGGGATTGTTTAGATGGTTTATCTGATCCTGACTTAACTTTGGTATTTGTTATCTGTCTAGAAAATTGTCCCATTTCATTCAGATTTTGCAGTTTTGTTGAGTATATATAGGCTTTTGTAGTAGGATCTGATGATTTTTTAAAATTTCCTCAGAATCTGTTGTTATGTCTCCCTTTTCATTTCTAATTTTGTTAATTTGGATACTGTCTCTGTGCCCTCTGGTTAGTCTGGCTAAGGGTTTATATATCTTGTTGATTTTCTCAAAGAACCAACTCCTGGTTTTGTTGATTCTTTGTATAGTTCTTTTTGTTTCTACTTGGTTGATTTCAGCCCTGAGTTTGATTATTTCTGCCTTCTAATCTTCTTGGGTGCATTAGCTTCTTTTTGTTCTAGCACATTCAGGTATGCTGTTAAGTTGCTAGTGTTTGCTCTCTTCAGTTTCATTTTGGAGGCCCAGAAAGCTATGAGATTTCTTCTGAACACTGCATTCATTGTGTCCCATAAGTTTGGATATGTTGTACTTTCATTTTCATTAAATTCTAGGAAGTCTTTAATTTCTTTCTTTCTTTCTTTCTTCCTTGACCAAGTTATCTTAGAGTAGAGCACTGTTCAGGTTCCATGTGTATGTGGGCTTTCTCTTGTTATTGTTGCCATTGAAGACCAGACTTAATATGTAGTGATCTGATAGGAGGCATTGGATTATTTCAATCTTCTTGCATCTGTTGAGGTTTGTTTTGTGACTGATTATATGGTCAGTTTTGGAGAAGGTAACATGAGGTGCTGAGAAGAAGGTATATCCTTTTGATTTCAGATGCAATGTTTTATAGATATCAGTTAAATCCATTTGGTCCATAACATCTGTTAATTTCAAGGAGTCTCTGTTTAGTTTCTGATTCCAAGATATGTCCATTGATGATAATGGGGTGTTGACATCGCCTACTATTATTGTGTGAGGTTCGATATGTGCTTTGAGCTTTAGTAAGGTTTCTTTTATAAATGTGGGTGCCCTTGCATTTGGAGCATAGCTGTTCAGAACTGAGAGTTCTTCTTGGTAGATTTTTCCTTTGATGAGTATGAAGTGTCCTTCCTTATCTTTTTTGATGACTTTTGGGTGAAAGTCAATTTTATCCGATATTAGAATGGCTACTCCAGCCTGTTTCTTGGGACCATTTGCCTGGAACATTGTTTTCCAGCCCTTTACTCTGAGGTAGTGTTTGTCTTTATCCCGGAGGTGTGTTTCTTGAATGCAGCAAAATGCTGGTTCCTATTTATGGATCCAGTCTGTCAGTCTATGTCTTTTTATTGGGGAATTGAGTCCATTGATGTTAAGAGATATTAAGGAATAGTGATTGCTGGTTCCTGTTATTTTCTATGTTATTTTTATTTTTATGTGGCTATCTTCTTTTGAGTTTGTTGAAAGATTACTTTCTTGCTTTTCCTAAGGTGTAGTTTCCCACTTTAAGTTGACGTTTACCATCCATTATCCTTTGTAGGGCTGGGTTTGTGGAAACATATTGTGTAAATTTGGTTTTGTCATGGAATATTTTGGTTTAACTATCTATGGTAATTGAGAGTTTTGCTGGGTATAGCATCCTGGGTTGGCAGTTGTGTTCTCTTAGGTTCTTTATGAGTTCTGCCCAGGACCTTCTAGCTTTCATAGTCTCTGGTGAGAAGTCAGGTTTAATTCTGATAGGTCTGCCTTTATATGTTACCTGACCTTTTTCCTTTACTGCTTTTAATATTCTTTCTTTGTTTTGTGTATTTGGTGTTTTCACTATAATGTGACGGGACAAATTTCTTTTCTGGTCCAATCTGTTTGGAGTTCTGTAAGCTTCTTGTATATTTATGTTCATTTCTTTCTTTAGTTTAGGGAAGTTTTCTTCTATTATTTTGTTGAAGATATTTACTGGTCCTTTAATTTGGGAATCTTCACTCTCTTCTATGCCTATTATCCTTAGGTTCTGTCTTCTGATCGTGTCCTGGATTTCATGGATGTTTTGGGTTTGAAGCGTTTTGCATTTTGCATTTTCTTTTACTATTGTGTCGATGTTATCTATGGTATCTTCTGCTTCTGAGATTCTTTCTTCTATCTCTTGTATTCTGTTGGTTATGCTTACATCAATAACTCCTGATCTCATTCCTAAGTTTTCTAACTCCAGCGTTGTCTCCCTTTGTGATTTCTTTATTGTTTCTATTTCTATTCTTAGCTCCTGGATAGTTTTGTGCATTTCCTTTGTCTGTTTCATTGTGTTTTCTTGAAATTCCACCTGTTTGATTGTGCTTTCTAGTAATTCTTTAATGCATTTTTGTGCTTCCTCTTTAAAGGTTTCTAGTTGTTTATCTCTGTTCTCTTTTATTTCTTTAAGGGTGTTACTCATTTCTTTCTTAACATCTTCTATCATCATCATGAGAAATGATTTTAAATCTGAATCTTGCTTTTCTGGTGTGTTGGGGTATCTAGGACTTGCTGTGGTGGAAGAGCTGGGTTCTGATGATGCCAAGTACCCTTGGTTTCTATTCCTTATGTTCTTACCCTTGCCTTTTGCCATCTTGTTAACTCTGATGTTAGCTGATCTTACTCTGTCTGGTTGTGGCTTGCCCCTCCTGCAGGCCTCTTTGTCAATACTCCTTGAAGACCAGCTCTCTCTGAGAGGTGTTTGGGTTTGGAGAGCTGTGGCATACGGTCAGCTCTGGGGTGCAGACAGAAATCTGAAGGATCTTGTTTCCAGCTGTCCCTTGGTTCCTATGTCCTGATGGCTCTGCAAGCGTCTCTCTTGATCCAGTGAGTCTGAACAGAAGTGGTGGTTTTGCCTGTGCTCAAAGGTGTGTCAGCAGTCCTTTGATACCTGCTCTCTCCTGGAGGTCTGTGGCCCAGGCTGAGGTCCACAGGTAAAAACTCCTGGTGGCCCAGGCAGAGGTCTCTACCCACAGATGGAACCGGGAGGTTCAGAGGTTTCCTGCCCCCGAGTTCTCCTCATGCCCTATATCCCGCCGGTTCCAGGTGACTCTCGGTGAGCACTGTTGCTCCCCTTAATGCCAGTCATGGCTTTTCCACGCTCCTGGAAGGGTAGCTTTCTCCTGGTGCTTCTTGGCTATGGACTCCTGGTGGTCCAGGCAGAGGTCTCCACCCACAGATGGAAACTGGAAGGTTCAGAGTTTTCCTGCACCCAAATTCTCAGGCCCTGTATCCTGCCAGTTCTGGTCGGGTTTCAGTGAGAGGTGGTGCTCCCCTTAACCATACTCATGGCTTTTCCATGCTCCTGGGAGGGTAGCTTTCTCCTGGCACTCATTGGTTATGGACTCCTGGTGGCCCAGGCAGAGCGAATTCATCAGTTTTAATTGCTGAATAGTTCTCCATTGTGTAAATGTACCACATTTTCTGTATCTGTTCCTCTGCTGAAGGACATCTGGATTCTTTCCAGATTCTTGTTATTACAAATAAGGCTGCTGCGAACATAGTGGATCATGTGTCCTTTTTATATGTTAGGGAATATTTTGGGTGTATGCCCAGGAGTGATATAGCTCTGTCCTCAGGTAGTACTGTCCAATTTTCTGAGGAACCACCAGGCTGATTTCCAGAATGGTTGTATCAGCTTGGAATCCCAACAGCGATGGAGGAGTGTTCCTCTTTCTCCACATCCTCACCAGCATCTGCTGTCACCAGAGTTTTTTAATCTTTACCATTCTGACTGCTGTGAGGTGGAATCTCAGGGTTATTTTGATTTGCATTTCCCCGATGTCTAAGGATGTTGAACATTTCTTTAGGTGATTTTCAGCCATTTGATATTCCTCAGTTGAAAATTCTTTATTTAGCTCTGTACCCCATTTGTTATAGGGTTATTTGATTCTCTGAAGTCTAACTTCCTGAGTTCTTTGTATACACTGGATAACAACCAGAAGCCCTGAGCTCTCAGGCACTAAGACACCAGCCCAGGAGTACACATGGCTCCAGCTGCATATATAGCAGAGGATGGCCTTGCCAAGCATCAATGGGAGGAGATGTCCTAAGTCCTGTGAAGGCTTGATAGATGCCACAGTATAGGGGATTCTAGGGCTTGGAGGCGGGCATGGGTGGGTGGGTGGGTGGGTAAACACCCTCATAGAAGCAGGAGGTATGGGATAGGGGTTTTCCAGGGGGGGAGAACCAGGAAATGGGATAACATTTGAAATGTAAATAAAGAAAATATACAATAAAAAACCTTAAATGTTCTGACAAAAATCCCTATTTCATTCTTTACAGAAATAGTCACTACAGAACCAGAAATATTTAAGGGAAACATTCAGTAAGTCTTATAGGTAACTGATGAATCTCAGTGTAATGGCCTTGGAAAAAGGAAAGGAATGTTGCTTTTTTCTCAGAATGAAGCTAGCATACCTTCAAGGGAGAAAATTGGAGGTATTTGAATTTTATGTTCACATTAGGGAGGTGAGTCCTATATATTTTAGAAGACTATTATTTATTTTCTCTGAATTTAGTCAGTTGTAAACTTATTTCTAGTTGGTATGACAGTAGTAATGTTTTCAAAATCTACTGAAAACAAGTAATATTAAATGTGCGATTTATGAGATTAGGTTATATGTGTTATTTTGACTGATGTCAACTTTCCTTTGTCATTTCAAAGGAAAAAAATGAATTGCCTATAATACTATAAGGGTTGATCTGTCAGAAATAATTTCCAATTGCATAATATTTTTACAAAGTAATTTAAATTATTTTAATCATATTTATAATGTGAAATTATAAGATGATGATAATATTGGCTTCTAAAGTTTTCGACTAGAACATAGCATTTTCATTATCATAGAAATGTCTACAATTAATTTCATAATTTATTAATTCTGTATTTAATTTTGACATATTTCTCTTAATTCACCATTGTACATAATACTATGATAGATATCACACAGTACATACATATATTTTTCAACATAAATTACTAGAAATTAGTTTACTAAAATTAGATAAAATTTTATGCACAAATTATACTTTGGCACTTTTTGGTAAACTGTTCATTAGAAGTACTGTATTGATTTGTACTGTTTTATGGAGTATTTCTCTAAAATTTTCTAACAATTAAATTTTATAATTAAAAAAAGAAAGAAAGAAAAAAGAAAGACAGAAAAAGAAAGAAACAAAAGAATTTTTAGAATTTAACAAAAATGAGGGCACAACATAGCCAAACTTATACAATTAAATCAGCTATACCACTCTTAGGCATATACCCAAAAAATGCCCCAACATGAAAGAGGGCAACTTTGCTGCAATGGATGAAGAAAAACTTTCCATCTACTGTCAGCTCCAACTTCAAAACTACAGACGCACATATGGCCTGGGAACAGGGTTGATCAGGAGGGGGAAAAATGAGGTCTTTGTCCTTTCCACCCTGTAAGAAAGCCTAATTTTACCTTGGATGCTTTCTCAAAGAGCTTTCTCTCATGGGCAATTTAGTAGGTCTAGGTCCTGTTGCTAAGAAGGATTTAAACGAAGGTGGGGGGGGTGAGTAACTAAGTTGATTGGGATAGAAATAGTCTCATTTCCTTTCTCAGTCACAGAATAATAAAGTGCCACACATATAATAGAGAGCCACAAGGGGGGCAGTAAAGGCTACCCAGCAGATTCCTCCACTTGATTCCAGGATAGCAGCTGTGACCATGTAGCAGAGTTCCAAGTCTGATCTGACCTTCACAGAAATTAAGACCAGGGGTATATCATCCTCTATATCAGGCTCTGGAACATCTTCCATGCATTTTGGGGCTACAACTCTCTTGTGCATCCATAGTAGCGGGGTTCCAAGTTTGCTTTCATCACCTCCCTCCACAGATACTCAAGAAAAATCCAAAAACCAACAAATCTTACAGACAAGCCACTGACACAAAGAACAACAATGACACATCCTAACAGCTATCCTTTCAACCATTCCGTTGGGAATCCTGAGTGTCTTGGGGTTCTAGTCAATTCCCCAATATGTTATACCCAAGTCACAGGGAACCCAAAGACCAACAAGGAACCTGTATTAGTCAGGATTCTCTAGAGTCACAGAACTTATATGTAGTCTCTTTATAGTAATGGAATTTGTTAATGACTTACAGTCTGTAGTCAAACTCCCCAACAATGGTCAGCAGTAGCTGTGAATGAAAACCCGAAGATCTAGTAGTCACTTAGTCCCACAAGGCTCACAGGTAAAGACGATTGAATCTTCCTCCTTCCAATGTCCTTATTGTAGATCTCCAGCAGCAGGTGTGGCCCAGATTAGAAGTGTGCATACCACCACACCTGAAGCTTGTGTCTTCTAGACTCAAGATCTAGATCACAGGTGAGCGTTCTAATTCTGGATTGTAATTCACTCCAGATATAGTCAAGTTGAAAATCAGAAATAGCTACTACAATCCACCCCTTGTCAACTTGACACAGATAATACCTCATATCCACAGGAAACAATAACAAGGTCATAAATACGCTTAACATGATATAACTATTTCTCATACAATCGCAAACACATTTATAAACTTACAATGGGGCAGTGTCCCTTGGGAACATTCCCTTAGTATCTCAACTTAAATACCAACTGATGTTAAAGAAATTGGAAGACAAATATGTTCTTAACAAAATACAACAGAAGCATTCATATTACTTATAATCCTCATTTCTGCAGCTGGTTACATGGTCTTAGCTGGTATTTATAACTACCTTCCTCTACTACCCATTCTGTATTTCCTCCACCCTCTGCAAGCACCTCAGCAGGTCTTGACTCTTTTCCTGGAGGAGTGACCCATACCTTCATTCCTGATGGGTCTGCATCGTTTGTCATCCTGTTTGAATTAGGCTGTTGTAGTTTCCCACTGACTTTAATCACAGGACATGGTAGTACTAAGAGACACCCTAAGGAATCTCCTGCACTCCAGACACAATCCTTCTTACCTCCATTGTGGAGAGGCAATCCAATTTCCCCGTGGTAGTCTGGATCTATCACCCCTCCTAACACTGTTATTCCTTTCTTAGACTGTTGGTTTAAGGGCATTAGAAGCCTAAAACAACCAGGGGGAAGTCTGACCTTCCAGTTCAATGAAATGTTTGTTGTAGCTCCTGCTAGGAGCACTCCCCCCTCTGGAACCAAAACTTCTAGACCAGCAGAACTTAGAGTTGTGGGGACAGGAAGCAAAAATTTTCCTAGAGGGTCACAAGAAATGATAGTGAGTGGAACTATTCCCTTTTCCACCCCTTGATTCCTGGACCCATGGATCCTGGCTATGGGAGAAACTGTACCATATATTGGCCACCGATTCAAAGCATATACTGCCTCCTGAAGAACTCTGCCCCAACCCTCCATGCTGCTGCCACATAATTTGCACTGTAACTGTGTCTTCAAAAGGCCATTCTGTTGTGCTCTCTCCCACTGGGGGAAGCACAGGGTGGGCGGAGTCTCCGGGGACCGCTGGGGGTTGGGTCCCTGCCCTAGGCTTCAAGGATCACCACCGCAGCCCTCTTTGTCAAATACGCTCCTCCGGGGCCTGATGCTGCAGGTGAGCACTGCTGTAGTCTCAGCCAGCTGCTTGGCCGCGATGTAGGGAGGGAGCAGACAGAGATCAGCCACGGGCATCCACCGGCTCCATCGTGCTCAGAGCATTCACCGCCCTGCACCCCCTGCTGTTAAACCAAAGAGTCACAGCTCCCTTAGGCAAAAGTTCTCCAATGCCAAAATAGCTTTTATCTTTATTCGTTCTGGATGGCGGTAGTGCTCCCAGGGCAGGCGGGTGGAGAAGGAGGGGAGAGAGAGAGCTACTTGGGTCAAGGTGTTCTATTTATAGTTCTGAGAGGGGGGACAGGGCTTGGTAGTTGATACTTTCCATTGGACAGCTTGGGAGCCCTAATTGTTGCCTCATTTGCCTCTACACACGTTTCACATGCCTGGCCTCTCTCCATACAGGGGTCATGATAGCTATGAAGAATTTCCCGGGAGCATTGGCCAGAAGCATATATTCTGGTCCCTGGTCTTCCACCGAGTCTCCCAGGGCTTCTTAGCTTATGTTCAACCAGGCGTTATAGATCACTGCCCCACAGCCCCCCCCCCTTTTTCTTTTATAAAGGGGAGGTGTCATCAGAATAACTGTCTCCCATATTGGGAACAGTTTGATATTGAACCAAGACCTGATTGGCGGTGAACTTTGCAATGCTACTCATCCGTTGCTTTAGAAACTGGATGAGGCAAGGTGCTAAGAGAAGCAAGGTCCCAATGGCTAGTATGGGACCAAGGAGGGGAAGAAGCCAAGCTACCAATGGGTTGGAGTACCAAGGAGAAGGGGTGTTTGGGGTATAGTGCACCCGGAGGTTCCCCTGAAGCTCTTTAAGCATGTGTACATCTTGTTCTACAAGCCCAGATTCATTGACATAGAAGCAACATTCCTCTCCCAACAACATACAAGTCCCTCCCTGCTCTGCAGTCAACAAGTCCAGGCCTCTCCAGTTTTGGAGAGCAACTCCTGCTAAGGAGGTTATCTGGCATTGAAGAGATTCAAGGGTGTCTGCAGTGGAAGCCATCGCCTGATTGAGCTTGTCCTGGAAGTTGCTGGCCAAACGTTGTGTTTGGACAAGGGCTGCTCCAGCAGTTCCTGTTGCACCCAGTGAGACAGCAAGGCCTAGTCCCATGAGCAGAGGAATGAAGATTTCTCTCTTCTTTTGGCTTCCTCCCATCTGTAAAGCGAGTTCTTCGGGTTTGTAGAGATAGACCTGGGAGACAATTATCACAGGGGTGTAGGAGCCTTGAAGAGAGGGGTTAATACAGGCACCGGTAGTGCCTTCGCACCAGAGGAGGGGAGGAGAGTTAACGCACACTGATTTAGTGATGGTAATATCACAGGCACATGTAAGGTGGGGTTTTGTGGAGGATCCTATAAGGCAAAGAGGGGGGCACAGGTCAAAGAGGGGAATGTCCTGTGCTTTTCTGGTGGGTAGGGGTCCCTGAAGGTCGTGAAGGGAAATGTTAACAGGAACAGCTGTTAATAATGGTCGAGATAGAGAGGCTCAGAAAAAGCACTGGGAGGAGTTGGGGTGGATGGTTAGGGGAAGGAGGTCAGCTGTATATTGGATGTATTGTGGCCAGGAGAGGGTAACTCAGAGATCCTTTTGAAACTGAATTTCCTGTTGGATAATATTAGCATGAGTAAAGACTGATTTGGAGGCAGGAACAAGTTCACGGGAGATGTGTAGATCAGCTATCGGGTATTTGGCATATCCATTGGGGTAAAGTTTACCCATGACTCCAGTCAACCAGCGATCATTCCAGGGATCACTGATAGAGAACTGAAAATGAGTTTTAAGTTTAGCAAGCATGGTGCCACCATGACTGGTGGATTCCATACTGCAGCTCCAGTATCTGCAAACTCCGTATGTGGAGACTTCTTGGAGACATTCACCTGTATTTCGGTAGGGGAAGTAAAGAAAAGGGCTGGGGGTAGTGGAGATAGAGTCCGGATGTAGGGGGATCTCAATCTTGGTTCGGCATCCTTCAAGTGGACAGTCTTGGGTCCCTATAACCTTGTTGTGTCCATTGTAGGTTTCTCTAGCATAGAATCTCCAGTGGTAGGTATTGGGGAGGTTAGGGAGAGGCTGGGCAGTAGCAGAGTTAGCATGAAGAATGAGAAAAACAGCCAAGAGAATAGAGGAAAGGTGGGCTTGTGGAGGGCACATGGCCTGGGCAGCAGTTATCAGGTCATGGATGTCCTTCCAGGAGATCTTCTGGTTATGGCGATTCCTCGACTTCCTCTTCCTCTTCTGTTTCTGATCTGTCAGTGAGAGGCGGGCCATCTTTTTGGTTGGTGGGGTGATGTCGGACATTTTTGGCAGGGACCCAGATAGGCTTAGGCTGGTCCTGTGGAAAGACACAAGCAAAGCCCCTCCCAGTTGTAAGGAGAGGGTCCAGTCCCTTCCAAATTCCATCTAGAGGATCTCGCCATCGTACTAGGATTGAGGGGGTAGATTTTGGTGTGTGCCAATGGAGGGAGATAGGAGGGTGTTTGGAGCCTCTGTAGATGTTAAATATGTTTAGGGTAGCTAGAGCCATCACTAATTGTACATTAGGGGGATAGGTGGTTGTCTTTTGTTTTAGAAGTTGGGCCTTTCGGGTTTGATGTGTTCTCTCCACTATTCCTTGGCCCTGAGGGTTGTGGGGAATTCCTGTATGATGGGCAATTTCCCAGCGTGTACAGAAGGTTTTAAATTGAGAGCTGATGAAGGCAGGGCCATTATCAGTTTTTATCTGTTGAGGAATGCCCATGATGGCAAAGATGGAAAGCATATGGTAAATTAATCTTTTTGAGCTTTCACCTGTTTAGGCTGTAGCCCATATAAAATGGGAGCATGTATCTACGGTAACAAAAACGTATTTCTGTCTACCAAATTGGGAGATATGGGTGACGTCGATTTGCCATAAGGCATTGGACTTAAGGCCTCGGGGATTGGTGCCCATCATTTGTAAAGCTGGGGTGGTAATGAAGGATGCACAAGAGGAGCATGTCTTTACTATCCTTTGGAGTTGAGCGAGAGGGATGTGGGGGAAGCGGGCATGAAGCCCCCTTACATTTGCGTGTGTGCGTGAGTGAAACTGACCTGCTTGTTCAGTGGAGGCCATGAATATCCCTGTTGAAGCAATTTGGTCAGTGAGTGCATTTCCTTCAGATATATGACCTGGTAAGGGACTGTGAGATCAGACATGTTGGATATAGATGGGGGAGGCCCTTTCCTATAGTAGGGTGGAGACCTGTATAAGTAGAGGTGAAAGTGGGTTGGCATCTAGTTTCATGAAGGACCTTGACAACCAGGGAAGCAAATTGACAGCATATACACTGTCTGAGAATAGGTTAAGGGGGCCCTTGACTTAGGGTTAGATAGATGGCATATAATTCTTTATATTGGGGAGAGTGATGGGGCAGCTCTTCGAATCAGAGGATAGGGGGTTCATCCTCAGGTAAATAGTATATTATTGCTGCAGCTCCCCTCTTTCCTCCATCAGTAAATATTGAGGGGGCTCCTGTTATGGGCTCTTTTGAGAATAGTTTGGGGGGCAACCATCGCAACCCAGGGAGGGCTGAGGTCCATTTTTCATTAGGATAGTGGTTGTCAACCTGTCCTGTAAACCCTATTAAGCTAATAGCAAAGTGGGAATGATTTTTAATTAGCCATTGGATGTCAGAGAGGGAGAAGGGGGTGACAAGAATGTCAGGTTCTTTTCCTAGGGTTTGAAGAGCTCTATCTCTGCCATTTTTAATCATATAAGTGAGTGCATCCACCTCATTTAAGATTCGGGGTGCACCACCCATTGGTGTGTGGAGCCATTCTTGTACCCCTTGAGATTGGTAAAGAGCTCCCACAAATGTAGGGGAGGAGTTAAAGATAAGGAGCTATATAGGTATAGTTGGGTCATACCTAGCAAGAGCCATATCTTTTAGGGCTTTATTGACAGAATTTAGAGCTTGAACTGCTTCTGGAGGCAGTATTCTTGGGGAGGAGGGACTTTTGTCTCCTTTTAGGAGGTTGAAGAGGGGTTGAAGGGTGCTTGTGGGAAGGGGGAGCCAGAGCCAAAGCCAGTTAACATTGCCCAAAAAGCTCTGGAGAGAGGCAAGAGTTAATTTTTTAGGGAAGGAAAGGGTGGCTGTGAGGGGGCGTATTGAGGTAAGGGAGATCTCTGATCCTAAAAATGTAATGGGAGGAATTAGTTGGATTTTATGAGGGGCTATTTTGAATCCTAGGGCAGATAGGGAAGGTATTAGCTGGTCTTTAAGTTGGGAAGGGGAGGTAGAAGCCCCCCCCAAGTCAGTATGTCATCCATGTAATGATAAACATGGATTCCTCTTTTTAAATGGGGTTTTAATGCAGTGGCTACAGCCTCCTGACAAATGGTTGGACTGTTAGCCATTCCCTGTGGGAGGACAGTCCATTCATACCATGAGGCTGGGCCGGAATTGTTATTGGGGGGTATTGAGAATACAAAATGTTCACAGTCTCTGGGATGGAGAGGGATGGAGAAAAAACAATCTTTTATGTCTATTGCCAATAAGGGTACATTGGCAGGAATGGCTGAGATGTGGGGTAGCCCTCTTTGTGGGGAGCCCCAGACTCGCATGGTCTTGTTGATTGCCCTCAAATCTTGTAATAATCTCCATCCCCCTGATCTCTTTTTTATAGCAAATACAGGGGTGTTCCATGGACTACGGAAGGGGCAGATGTGCTGTAGCGATAACTGTTCTTCTACCAGTTGGGTGAGGGCTCTAAGTTTCTCCCTTGATAGAGGCCACTGTGGAACCCAGACAGCTTCATTTGAGAGCCAATCAAGCCAGGGAGTATTAAATTTAACAGTGGCCCCTAGAATTGGAGGTGATTTGGAGGAGGATATTTATGATCTCCTTGGATATTATTTTCTTTATGGGTAATATCCCCCATAGTAATGTGGTCTCTTTCTGGTTGGGTTGTAAGCACCACTTCCAGGGCCTATAAGATATCTCTCCCTAGAAGATTGGTGGTCACCTGAGCCACTAGGGGGCGTATGAGGCCAGTAGCCCCATCTGGATCTTCCCACCTCTAGGCCTGTTTGGTGATAAATGCATGGGAGGTGCCTCCTATGCCTAGAAGCTGAGGCCCAGGGATTAGTTGCCAGTCACTTGGAATCTCTTGCTGTCTCAAAATTGTCCTGTCTGCTCCAGTATCAATAAGACATTTGAATGGTTTATTATCTATCTTAATAGTTAGTTTTGGATGGGAGTCTTTTGAAATGCTGGACACCCACAAGGCTTCTATGGGGGTATCTGTCCCTCTTACTGTCAGGGCTGAGGGCTGCCCCGTTTGAAGTTTAAAGGTGTTAGTGGCCTACCATCTTTATCGTGTGTGGCAGTACAGTGTTTCCTCCAGTGGAAACCTTTTCTGCAGTGGGGGCAAATATACTTAGGTGAGTTAGAGCCTGTTATGGGGTGGGAGTTTTGTGAGCACTCATTCCTCCAATGTCCTGCCTCTCCACAATTGAAGCAGATTCCTTCTGTTTTTATTGCTGCTATAAATGCCTGAGCCATAGATGCTGTCTGGTGTGATGCTGTCCCTATATCTCGAGTAGCCACAATCCACCTATCGTGATGTTCTTCCCGGAGACCTTGGCAAGCCAGTCTGGATTCAGAAGTCATACCTTCCCAGACAATTGTTCTAAGAAGGAGATCTTGGGCTG
>CM052711.1:69212791-69231605 GCA_028551405.1 Uromys caudimaculatus | reverse complement strand
GGCTAGCTTAGCCCCAGTAGAGAACTCTTCCTGGTCAAAGAGCTCATTAAAACCCCATGGGGTATCGCCTCTGTCTTGGTTCTGTCTCACTTGTTGACAGCATTCGTCTCTAAATAAGGCTTCCCACTCTAAAAACATTGGGTTAGGAAGGGAAGACCTGCAAATATCCCTCCAGTCTTGGGGGGTGTTTAAGTTGGTGACATGGCTCTGTAGGAGCGATTTGGTCCAGGGTGCGTGGATGTCCTCTTCCTTTACTGCCTGTCTGTGTTCTTTTAAGTCTGAGGCTTGGAGTGGGTACCAATTGAGTGGTTTAGTTTGACTGGGGTTGATATTAACCGGGAATGCTTGAGCATTATGGATTTCTAACTCCGTATCAGGCTGCTGAGTAGCATGGGGGGTGTGGCTAGCTTTTGTAAGAGAGTCTTGGGCATTACAAAGTTGTTGGATGGTGGAAGGCGGGGGGATAAGAGGCTGCTAGTTTTACAGATTTTCGCCTTGGAGAAGGGGGAGGAGAGAAATCCCTCTCAGGTTGGATGGGAGGAGGTGTTGTAGGGGGAGAGGCAGGCAGAAGCTCCTCTGTTTTGTTAATGGAGTCTGGCCCTAGAGTCGGAGTGGGAGGGGCTGGAGGGGCTGGAGGAGCAGAAGGTTTGTTTAGTGTTTCCTCCAGGGCATAAGGGGGAAGGGGTGGGTAAATGGATTTTATCTCTCTTATTAATTGGGTAAGGGCTGTTAGATCTGAGATAGGGTTGATCTTTTGTCCTTGGTTTTGGGTTTCATCTGATTGAAGAGACTCAGGAGCCGCGTTGCCATCGGCCTGTCCTGATTTAGGGGCTGGGCCTATGCACTGTGGAATAGCAGCTAAGATTGGCAGAAAATCATGGGAGGGTGTTTTTTCCTCTTGGGTATCCCTGCTTTTAATGAGAGAGGCTACTTAGGCCCATGAGTCTGGGCTATAAATGTTATCATTGGCCATGCTTGGCGCTACCTTAAGGACTTCTTCCCAAAACCAGGAGGCTTGTTTTTTGGCTATTTTTATTCCATGGAATTTTAGGAGTGACCGAATTTCCCTGGCCTGGGGAGGTCTTTTGTGTGATTGAGAGCTACCCATGATAGAAAAGAGAAGAAACGCTTTGCCCAAGGAGAACGTTCCCTCGACCAATTGGCTTTGGGGGATTCTACAATGATTCAAAGAGTCAAGCCTTTCCACAGATTTAGATTTGGTGACTGCTCTAATAGCATTTGATGGTCACTGCATTACCAGTTTTTTGTTTTTAAGATGAGTTAGACAGGTAGCCTTGCCAACGCCCACTGGGCTGTCGTAATCTGGACAGGGGCTAGGGGAACCTTTAGCCAACACCAGAGACTAGCTTTGGCCAGAAGACCTCAGTTGTCCCCCTAGCTTGTCTGGATTCACGCGATGGCGCTGGCTGAAAACACAGTAGAAAAGAATAGATTTGATCCTGGGGGAGGGGAGCTTACCCTTTAGCGGAGTCTGTTTAGAGTAGTTAGGTTGGTGTTCAAGCCCTACATTGGGCACCAGTTGTCGTGCTCTCTCCCACTGGGGGAAGTGCAGGGTGGGTGGAGTCTCCAGGTCCGGGGACCGCCAGGGGTTGGGCCCGTGCCCAGGTTTCAAGGATCACTGCCTCAGCCCTCTTCATCGCATATGCCGCGGGGCCTGATGCCGCCGGTGTGAGACGCTGGGGTCGAGCACCCGGGGCGCTGATAGATCCACCGACTCTGTGCCCAAGCCGCTACGTGCCACCAAGCGCTGCTGTAGTCTCGGCCAGCCGCTTGGCTGCAATGTAGGGAGGGAGCAGACAGAGATCAGCCGCAGGCATCCGCCAGCTCCGTTGTGCTCAGAGCATTCACCGCCCTGCACCCCTCGCAGTTAAACCCAAGAGTCACAGCTCCCTTAGGCAAAAGTTCTCCAATGCCAAAATAGTTTTTATCTTTATTCGTTCTGGATAGCGGGCAGCACTCCCAAGGCAGGCAGGTGGAGAAGGAGGGGGGAGAGAGAGCTACTTGGGTCAAGGTGTTCTATTTATAGTTCTGAGAGGGGGGACAGGGCTTGGTAGTTGATACTTTCCATTGGACAGCTTGGGAGCCCTAATTGTTGCCTCATTTGCCTCTACACAAGTTTCACACGCCAGGCCTCTCTCCATACAGGGGTCATGATAGCTATGAAGAATTTCCCGGGAGCATTGGCCAGAAGCATAAATTCTGGTCCCTGGTCTTCCACCGAGTCTCCCAGGGCTTCTTAGCTCATGCTCATCTGGGCGTTATAGATCTACTGCCCCACACCATTCCATCTTTCTATCAGATCAGCTGCTTCAGGATGATGGGGAACATGGTAAGACCAGTGAAGTCCATGATTGTGGGGCCACTGTCGCACTTCTCTGGCTGTGAAATTAGTTCCTTGGTCAGAAGCAATATTGTGTGGAATACCATGATGATGAATAAGGAATTCTGTAAGTCCACAGATGGTGGTTTTGGAAGAAGCATTACGTGCAGGAATGGCAAATCCATAACCAGAATAAGTATCTACCCCAGTAAGAACAAAACATTGTCCTTTCCACGGAGGAAGTGGTCCAATGTAATCAACCTGCCACCAGGTTGCTGGCTGGTCACCTTGAGGAATGGTGCCATATCTGGGGCTCAGTGTTGTTCTCTGTTATTGGCAGATCTAGCATTCAGCAGCAGCTGTAGCCAGATGAGCCTTGGTGAGTGGAAGCCCATGTTGTTGAGCCCAAGCATAACCTCCATTTTGGCCACCATGGCCACTTTGTTCGTGTGCCCACTGAGCAATGACAGGAATGGCTGAGGAAAGAGGCTAACTGTCCACAGAACGGGTCATCTTATCCACTTGATTATTGAAATCCTCGTCTGAAGTCACCTTTTGGTGAGCATTTGCATGGGACACAAATATCTTCACATCCTTTGCCCATTTGGAGAGATCTATTCATATACTTCTTCCCAAGATGTCTTTCTCACCAATTTTCATGATCTTTCCAAGTTCCTGGCCATCCAGCCAATCCATTGGTTACAACCCATGAGTCAGTGAACAATCGTACATCTGGCCATTTCTTCTTCCAAACAAACTGTAATACCATGTGTACTGTCCGAAGTTCTGCCCATTGTGAAGATTTTCCTTCACCTGTATCTTTCAAGGTTGTCCCAGAAAGGGGTTGTAATGCTGCAGCTATCCACTTCTGGATGGTGCCTGCATAACATGCAGAGCCATCAATAAACCAGGTTCTAGTCTTCTCTTCTTCAGTCAGCTGATCATAGGGAACACCATGAGGTTATAGGCACATACCTGGAAGCAGATGGCATTATTACAGGAGTAGAAACCATAGGCATTTAAGCAATTTCTTCATGTAACTTGCTTGTGCCTTCAGGACCTGTTCGGACTCACGGATGTACCACTTCCATTTGATAATAGACTGCTGCTGCGTATGTCCTACTTTATGACTTGGAAGGTCTGATAACACCCAGCTCATGATGGGCAGTTCAGGTCTCATGGTAACTTGGTGTCCTAATGTCAATCGTTCAGTTTCCACTAATGCCCAATAGTGGGCCAAGAGCTGTTTTCCAAAGGGAGAATAGTTGTCTGCAGGTGATGGTAGAGATTTGCTCCAAAATCCCAAAGGTCTCTTCTGTGATTCACCTACAGGAGCCTGCCAGAGGCTCCAAAGAGCATCTCTATCTGCCACTGACACCTCAAGTACCATCGGGTCTGCTGGATCATATGGTCTAAGTGGTAGAGCAGCCTGCACAGCAGCCTGGACCTGTTGAAGAGCCTTCTTCTGTTCCAGACCCCACACAAAGCTAGCAGCTTTCCGAGTCACTTGGTAAATGGGCCTGAGTAACACACCCAAGTGAGGAATATGCTGTCTCCAGAATCCAAATAGACCCACTAAATGCTGTGCTTCTTTCTTGGTGGTAGGAGGGGCCAGGTGCAATAATTTATCTTTCACCTTAGAAGGAATATCTCTACAAGCCCCACACCACTGGACTCCTAAGAATTTCACTGAGGTAGATGGTCCTTGAATTTTGGTTGGATTTATTTCCCCTCCTCTGATATGCATATGTGTTACCAATGATTCCAAAGTGGTTGTTACTTCCTGTTCACTTGGTCCAATCAGCATAATGTCATCAATATAGTGCAACAATGTGATATTTGTTGAAGAGACAAATGATCAAGATTCCTTCTAACTAAGTTATGACACAGGGCAGGAGAGTTAATATATCCTTGAGGCAAAACTGTAAAGGTATATTGCTGGCCTTGCCAACTAAAAGCAAATTGCTTCTGGTGGTCCTTCTCATGGACAGGTACTGAGAAGAAGGCATTTGCTAGATCAACAGCTGCATACCAGGTACCAGGAGATGTGTTAATTTGCTCAAGTAATGAAACTATGTCTGGTATAGCAGCTGCAATCGGAGTTACTACCTGACTTAGTTTTTGATAGTCAACTGTCATTCTCCACGATCCATCTGTCTTCTGCACTGGCCAGATAGGAGAGTTAAAGGGAGATGTGGTGGGAACCACCACCCCTGCATCTCTCAAGTCCTTGATAGTGGCAGTAATTTCTGCAGTTCCCCCAGGAATACGGTACTGGTTTTGATTCACTATTTTCTTTGGCAGAGGCAACTCTAATGGCTTCCATTTAGCCTTTCCAACCATAATAGTCCTCACTCCACATGTCAGGGAATCAATGTGAGAATTCTGCCAATTTCTAAGTATATCTATCCCAATTATACATTCTGGAACTGGGGAAATGACCACAGGATGTGTTCAGGGACCTACTGGACTTACTGTAAATCAGACATCAGTCAAAACTCCATTAATCACCTGTCCTCCATAAGCTCCTACTTTAACAGGAGAGCCACGATGTTTCTTGGGATCTCCTGGGATCAGTGTCAGTTCAGAGCCAGTATCCAATAGGCCCCTGGAAGTCTGATTATTTCCTTTCCCCCAGGGTACAGTCACCCTTGTAAAAGGCCCTAGGTCCCTCTGGGGAAGGACTGGAGAAAGGCTAACAGCAAAACTTTTAGGTGTCTTATAAAGATCCTTCCTCAGGGGAACCCGGCCACTCCTTCATTCAAGGTGTTCTGGGTCTACAAACTGGCTCAAGTCTGGAAATTGATTCACTGGCTGAGATTGCCTTTTGTCAGGATCCAATGTAGCCTTTCTTTCATTTGTTTGAGAATTTCTCTGCTTATACAGATCAAACAGATATGCAGTAGGCTTCCTATGTATTTCATACCTGGAAACACCATGACTCATTAGCCAGAATCAAATGTCTGAACGAGTCATGCCGTGATAAATTTCACTTCTCCTGTGCTGACCATCATGGTATATGTCATTATAAATGTTATTTTGTCTATGCTGTCCATTATAATAACTATGTCCACCTTGTCTCTGGTGATTCAGTGCTGCCACCTGGCTCTTGTTACCTCAAGGCCCAATTAAACCCATTGCATTTAATTCATCTAATTGAGCATCATCTCCTGACACAAGGAAAAGGGCAAGAACAAAACTCTTCAAATGTGCTGGTGCCCCTCTCACCAGTTTGCATCTTATAGGATTGGTGAAGGGCATATCTTCTGGGCCTTCCCATTGTGGAGAATTAGGTTTTACGCATTGTATCCACTCTAGCATTGCAGTATCCCTGAGCCTTAAAATCCCTTCATCAACACCAAACCAAGGGATATCAGGAATCTCCAACTCCTTTTCAGTAGTCCATCTTTTGATAAATGCTTCAGCCAACCATTCAAACAAACTTCTAACACCTTTTTTAGGTATATGAGCTTCCATATTAAACCTTGAATCTCCACTCAGAGGACCCATGTCAATAAACTCAGCCTGATCTAGTTTTATGTTCCTTCCACCATTATCCCACACCCTTAAAATCCATTCCCACACATATTCTCCAGACTTCTGCTTGAATGAATTAGCAAACTCATGAAGCTCCTTAGTAGTGTAGCACACTTCCTCATGGACTACACTTTCTACCTCCCCTCTAGGGGCCTGTTTTGCCTTGAGTCTGGTTATAGGTCTAGAAGAAACTATTGGTGGGCCTTGAGAAACATCAATATTATCTTGTCTGACATTTTCTTCAGCAAAAGTCACTGCTGCTTTATCAGACTCTGGGGAATTAATTTTCTGATGTGGAGAAGGCATTATTTGAAGGGATGGGGCTGAGGATACTACTTCCTCAGGTGGGGTAAAGCATTGAGAATCTGAAGATTCAGAATTTTCAGCTTCAACAGGGTCTTCCCACACATCCCCATCCCAAATTATAGGATCCCATTCTTTGCTAATTAATGCCCTTACTTTAACTGCTGACACCCTCTGAGGCTGAGACCTGAACTTTCGCTGCAATTCAGCCAATCTTATAATGAGGGCTTCAGTTTGATTTTCTGCAACTTGAGCTCTTTGGCTGCTGGAGGGAAGATTCTCTTCAAGGACACACTTAGCAACTTTTAGATTGCTCACTTGCATCTGGATCAGTTCAATTTTATTATGCAACTCCTTCTTTTTCTTTATCATATTTTCCAGAGATACTAAAAGCAACCAGCCAGCAAAGTCATTTTCAAATTTTTTCACCATATTTCAAAAAGTTTTGAACACACAATCACTCAATTCATCAAGATGCTCAATGGCATTAGCTTCTTTAAGTTTAAAATATATTTCCAACTAGGGGTTTTCAATATTCTCCAAGCTCCCAGAAGAGAGCATATCTGGAGAGGTTTCAGCAGTTGAAGGTGCTGGTGAATTATTAAACCAACTCCAGATTCTTAAAAAATTCATCCTTATACTGCTTTCTGCTCCTCTAAAGCCACTCCCACTATCAACTTCTGTATTAGTCACGGTTCTCTAGAGTCACAGAACTTATATGTAGTCTCTATATAGTAAGGGGATTTGTTAATGACTTGCAGTCTGTAGTCAAACTCCCCAACAATGGTCAGCAGTAGCTGTGAATGAAAACCCGAAGATCTAGCAGTCACTTAGTCCCACAAGGCTCGCAGGCAAAGAAGATTGAATTTTCCTCCTTCCAATGTCCTTATGTAGATCTCCAACAGCAGGTGTAGCCCAGATTAGAGGTGTGCATACCACCACACCTGAAACTTGTGTCTTCTAGACTCAAGATCTAGATCACAGGTGAACATTCTAATTCTAGATTGTAATTCACTGCATATATAGTCAAGTTGACAATCAGAAAAAGCCACTACAGAACCTACTGCAATGCAAACACACAAAGGTTTTTATTATGGGCTTAGTAAGGAGACTCTTACCAGTCAACCTTGCATCAGATCCAAACTGACAGACCAAGTCTAGGGGTTCTAGGTAGTTACTTTAGTTACAGCAAAATTGGGGAAGTTTCATACAGGTCAGAAACTTAATATTTTAAAAACTGAATGTCTGGCATAATCTTCAGGAAACAAACAAGGGAGCAAAACCATCTGACAACCATGATGGGTAGGCTAACATTTTTTTTTTCTGTAAGTATATTAGTTATGTATATGTAGCTTAACCCTGATGCTGTACCTTGACTGGCTGTTGATAAGGTGGTTTGTCATAGGATGTTTGCTCAAGTGGACTTTGTGCACTCTCAAAAAAGGAAATGGTTAGACTTTATAAACTCATCTTTGTGTCTGAGCCCCTTAATATTGGCAGATACTCCAGTTCAACCACAAGCTATGCCTGCCAGTAGAATAGGTACTTTGTCCAAACACCTATCCTCACTATGTGTTACTGCAGACCTTAGTATCAGTTTCTCTTACCACTGGAACAGAATACCAGTGGAAGTTTCTTCTCCCCTTGTTCATGCCTCCTATACATACCATAGACAATCCCTACCTGCCCATCTTTACATGCCTCATCCGTGTTTCACAGCCTCCACTTGGGGAGACACACCCTGTTAAACCACATGCTTTATGTGCCAAGAGACAATGTAGGTTTTTCATGGGTCTACCAGACTATTTGTTATCTAAGATGCAATATTCACAGTTGCCCCAACACTGTACTAAACATCAGAGGCAGCTTCACCTCTCTCCTGACTTGTGGATTGCTAAGATCATCTCTTTCTGACTGCCTCTTCTCCCAGATTTTAACAGTAGCAAACAATCAATCTTGAACATATGCACCAAACAGGTAAATAAAAGATGCATCACTCACTGCAAATCCAGACATCAAACAGTAACCCAGGAATAAAACTCCCAAACCAATCAAGATAAACCTAGAAAACAGTCCCTAGACCAATAATCAGAACCAGATGCTTAGACACCAACATAGGAACATAATGAATAACAGTCAGGAAAATAATTCCCAACAGAGCCATGCTATCCTGTCACAGTAGGTCCCAGGAAATTAAAACAATCAACAGAACTGATGCAAAAGAGGTTGTTTGGGGGAAAGAAGAGGAGTGAGAACCTGGCGAAGGGATAGTGGTACACAAGAGAATCTGCAGACAGGAACATGGACAGTGATGAGAGAGAAAGAGAGAGAGAGAGAGAGAGAGAGAGAGAGAGAGAGAGAGAGAGCCATGAGGGTAGAGAAAGAGAATAGAGAGAGGGGCATGTGCAGAGAACAGAGACAGGGGAAAAAATAGAGAGCTGCTGTAGCTGGTGGTCCATGTATATAAAACATACCTGACAACAGCTGCAGGTGATGGAGGCAGGTAATGACTTAAGCAGTTGCTAAGTCCCTAAGAGCAGGCCATTGAAATTGTCTGTGCATCAACAATTACAGAGGCAAGGTTTACCCACAGAACAGAAAAGGAAGAGAGAATCTCAGGCATTAAAGATGAATAGAAAAAGTTGATACATTAGTCAAAACTAATGTGGATTCTAAAAGTTTCCTGGCACTAAACAACCAGGAATTGTGCAAAATATGAGAAGGCAAAAACTATAAATGTTTGGAATAGAAGAATAATATCAGTAATATTAGAATATATTTTCAATGAAATCATAAATGAAAATTTTCCTAAAGAAGATGCCTATTAACTACAAGAAGCATCCAAAATACAAAATATATTGTACAAAAAGTCCCTTTTTCACTAAACATATAAAGTCCCTAAATCACTAAACATATAAAGCAAAGAAATATGAAAAACTGAAACAGAAAAAAAACAACAAAACCAAAACAAAGATAAGTAACATATAAAAGTAGACCTATTATATTCATACCTGTCTTCTCAATGTATAGTATAAGAGACAAAAGGGTTTGTACACGTGCTGCAGACTCAAAGAAACCAACCATGTTTCTACAAGCAAGCCAATGATCCAAATGATTTGGGAAGATTCAGCCATGATAGTGAAGTTATTCAGAGGCCACCACCTGATCTAGCACATGAGGAGAATCACAAGGTGGTCACATGTGGCTGATGTTTCTCATTCAGCCCCAGAGAGGACCCACCACCCCAGCTCTCATTGCTCAGCCACCAGCCCCTTCCCATTTGGGAAGTTATCCTGTGCTCACCATGTCTTGATTTCAGAGCTTCCCTGATGCCCCCTCACAGCATGCAACAACAGAGCTCAGAGCAGGACACAGAGAACCATTCAAGCCTGCACAGCAACAGTGAACTAGCAGAAAGGCACCTGAAAGACCCTGCCTCTTTGTTTGAATAGCAGATCTGCTTGGAGGCCTTGATTGGCCAGTGAGTCTTACTCCTCCTCAAGGTTAAAGTGTGCTTCTGGTCCAGGGCCAGACCTTTTCCAGATCTCTGGAGGGGTTTGCACTCCATTAGCACTTGTACCTGTCCTGCAAGAAGAAGCTCACTCTACCCAGCCCTGGGGGAGAACCCACCATTCCAGAACAGGCTATTCAGCTGCCAGCTCCCCCCACCTATAAGCAATGATCCTGCACTTACCAGGACCTGACTTCAGATCTTGCCTGATCTTTCTTCACAGCACTGGCCTTCTTCCTGAAATCAAGGTGAATAGCCTGCATAGACCATTACTCAAGTTGCAGTGGAGGTATCAGTCTTACCCAGGAATGGAAGAAGGCCAAGGCTATTAACATTAAAGAGGGATTTTAAGAAACAAGAGTTTTGTTTTGTGGCTAAATGTTGGGCTCAGGGAAATTGCAGCCCCCTTTCACCAGATGACAGGTATCAAACAACCCCAGGAGAAAAGCCAGAAACATGAGGGAAACACTGTGGAGCACAATTGTTAGCCAGTATATCTTCATCAATGGTAAAGTGGAGAAAAACCACAGTTGGATTAGTACAGGTTTTCTAGATAAACATATCTCAAATCAGAGAGAATGAATCTCTATGTATATAGAAAGGGTATTTAAAAGGGTAAAGGCTGTCAGCCAAGGGTAATTAGAAAAATCAAGGACTGGTTGATTTCTAGTTGCAGGATATTACAACTGATATTCAGTATATACCAGAATTTTGAAGAAATAAGTACTTATTAATACCAGTTTTAAAAAAGAAACAAATCGCCTTTGTTTTGTAAAAAAGTAGGGCAAGCAGAAAAAAATGAAAGAACTACCCTGTTCAATGTCCTTTATATATGTAGGTTACCAAAAGAATCTATAGCCTAGATTAATGTTGGATCTGAACATCTCAAAAGATCAAGAATAAGAAAGGGTTTCTCCTTCAAAAGGTACAATGAAGAAATATCCTCCACAGTAAGCAGAGTTAGAGTTAGGGTTAGGGGATTAAAGGGTTATGGTAAGGATTAGGATAAGGGTTGTTAGGATTAGGGTTAGTTTGCTCAGGGAATTAAGGAGTGAGTGCTAGAGTTAGAGGTTTAGCTTAAGTCTCAGGGTTAGGATCAGGTTTAAGGGTAAGGTGGCCACCATTATTCTTGATGGTTCCACCGAGTTAATAGGATCTCAATTACACAAATGAGATGTATCAGTGTTAGGGTTAGGCTCAGGGTTAGGGCAAAGGATTTGTTGTGCTAAGTGAAATCAGCTTCTATCTTTTCTCTCATCAGCATTCCTTTTCCTCTTTTTCATAATATCAACATTTTCTTCCTTCCTGACCCAAGGAAAGTAGAAAGTGGGATATCTTAGAACCTGGAATGCCCTGATGGGAATTCTGTTCACACAGAACAGAAAACCACTACTGCTTTGGTTGGTCTAAGTTTCACCTGGGGATTGGCCAGGAGCCAAACCCATGAAATTACCTGCTGTTCTGTGAAGCTTAGTCAGTTAAAGTGCTAGGTTAAGAAAGGACATTTTCGATCTCAGGTCCCAGGAATTGAAAGAACATCTGATATTTCCCAGAAGCCAGTTATGATAGTGGGTTGGCCTTGGGCTGTGTGTAACCTTCTCGCTTGCTTGTCTTTATAAGCTACTGCCCTGAAATAAAATTTTGAAAGCTTGATCAGAATACACGACTTGCTCTCCTTCTTCCTGTCTCTTGCCCACCATTCTCCCGCCCCCTCCTCAGGTTCCTGCTGAAACCCCCCTCCAGGCCAGAGCAATTGGCGCCCAGATATGGGGCCTGGGTACAGGGGTCTGACTGAACATTGCTCACCCAGGGATGTCCCCCACCTATAGGATCGCTGCGCTTCCCCGAGGTTGTGAGAGAAGATCCACACTGTGATCACCACAGAGCTGCCCGTCTCTGAGTCTGATCCATTGAGGTAAGATAGAGCAACAAAAATATGGGACAAGCATTGAGTAAGCATGACTTATTCTAACAGGATCTCAAGGAGTCCTTCAAGACATGAGGAACTCAGGTAAAGAAAAAGGATCTTATTAAGTTCTTTGAATTTGTTAATGATGTCTGTCCTTGGTTTCCTCAAGAAGGAACTATTGATGAAAAAAGATAGGCCAGCAGTGAATAAACCTTGTAGAAGGACAAGGTAATGGTAAAATATGTTTTGTGCATGTGTTTAGAGTTATGCTAAAATCTAGAGAAGCGAAGGTAATTCTCATAGGTGCTTTTAGTCTTTGGACCCTGACTAGAGATAGTTTACACCCCAGACATGAGAAAATGGGTTTGAGAAAAGCAATCCTCCCCAGCTATCCAGGGAAGGAAAATGAATGTAAGCTGTTTCAGAGCTCTCCTAGGGACAGGAGGAGGTTGGGAGACGGCCTGCCTCCTCTCTGGCTCCTCCAGGAGAAATGCTTAGTTCTAGTTCTGGGTCTCTTAGGTAGAATATCTGAGTTCCTTTGGGACATCTAATTCTCTTTCCTCCCTGTGTATTGTATGTTCTCGGTGCACCAATCTGTCCGTGTCTGTCAGTTTATGTTTGTGTTTTTGTTTCGTTGCTTGAATGTTGCTCTGTGTTTCATGTTCAAAAGAGAAAAAAAAAAAGGTTAAAACTATCTGCTGTTTGTTCAGTCCTTGATTTAGTTTCAACTCGGTTTAAAAAAAAAAAAAGAGGTAAAGAGAAAAAAAAAAGCATTCTCTATTGGCCTTTCGAGCACTGCACCTGTAGCTAGGAGTCAAGCACAGCTAGAGAAGCCCTTCGAGGGGTTTATTATCTGCACAAGGTGCTCTTAAAGGGGCCAGCAGCTTCTCAGCTTCTATGGTAAGGGAGCTCATGACTTTTTTTTCTAGAAAAATCTTTGTGATTGTGATTATTCGGTTCAGTAGGTGACAAGGTGCTCCTCTCTTGAAATTACAACTAGAAAAATAAAATAAGTAAATGTGTAGCTACTTCATTTTTGTTTCTGACTGGTTTTAAAAGTATAAATATGTTCTGCATGTCTTGGTTATAGATTATTGGCTTATAAGTTATTGGGTATAATTAAAAATTTGTAACTTTGGTAGCAGAAAGTTGACTTAAAACTGATAACTCAGGGTTGGAGTCATTCTAGACAGCAACACCTGGCATGAGCCAACCCAGGAAAACTGGGCTCTAAAGATACGTTTAAATTGGGTAATATTTTATGTAATTCTTATCCTAGTAACCAGACTTATAAAGGATAGGATTTAGGGCAGTCTCTCTTTGGTGAGGTATTAGAGGCTGCACCGTCATGTGTTCATGTGCAGGAACTGGCAGCCAAACTTTGTACCATGGGGGTGAATCACTTGATTTTGCAGAGATTGAATTGTTTGCTGAAGGTTGAGTTTTGCTTTCCAAAGTTATGATTGTGCTCTGGTGTTGCAAGGGAAACTTAAAAATTAACGTTAAACTGCCAGTGTTCCATTGGCTGCAGTTTGCAGTTTAATCACAGGCTCAGGATTCTAACTCACACATTTGTAATTAAGAAAAAATCTGGCAGTGAAGATTGCTGCAGGGTTTGTGAAGGGTTGCTGAGGATTGGAACTTGCAGAGGCATTACAGCCTGGCTGCCTACTCTAGCTGCCAATCCAGGAAATGTTTATAGAATTATTATGAATTTACAGAATTGTTTTTATACTGTTTCTTTGCGTCCTGGTGACTGTGGGAGGTTTGCATTTAGTGAGCTTGCTTGTAATTTTAAAGAACCCATGAAGTGATATCATTGGAAAGTTTTGCCTCAAAGAATCACTAATAGCCCTATACTACTTTTAAACAGTTTAAAAAAGTTGTTAGGAGATATTAATTGGCTAAGACCTCATCTTACGCTTACCACAGGAGAACTTAAACTTCTGTTTGATATTCTCAAAGGAGATGCAAATCCTAATTCCCCTCAACAATTAACTGACGAGGGACTAACAGCTTTGCAGAAAGTTGAGGAAGCTATTAGCCAGCAACAGATACATTATATAGACTATGATTAATTGTTGGCTGTTTGCGTTATTGCTACTCATGTGCCCACAGCAGTTCTTTGGCAAAAGAGACCATTAATGTAGATTCATCTTTCTTTATCTCCAAGTAAAGTTTTAACACCCTATTATGAGGCTGTTGCTGTGTTAGTATTGAATTATAGAATAGAACCAAAAAAATATTTTGAGAAAGAACCTGATGAAATATTTCTTCCTTATTCTGAACAGCAATTAAATTGATTATTGCGAAATACTGATATTTGGCCTATTGCATGTGCAAACTTTTCAGGGAAAATTGATAATCATTATCCAAAAGATAAATTGTTGCAATTTGCCTCTATGCATGCTTTTGTATTTCTTGTAAATTTATGCATGCAGCTCATAGAAAATGTGCTTACTGTATTTACAGATGGCTCATCTAATGGGAAGGCAGCATATGTGATTAGATCACATGTTCATTCTTTTGAGTTTTCCCCTTCTTCAACACAAGTAATTGAACTATGTGCTGGAGCTACTGTTTTTGAAATGCTGGAGAATCAAGCTTTTAATTTGTATACTGATAGCCAATATATAGCTCATGGTTTACAATTACTTGAAACTGATCCTTTTTTAGATACTGATAATTCTCAAATTTTGCAATTATTTATGCAAATACAACTCAATTTAAGAGAATGTATAGCTCCTTATTTTGTAGGACATTTAAGAGCTCATACGAGATTGCCTGGACCCCTTAGTGAGGGCAGTACCACAGCAGATTTGTATACCAAGAAGGTTATAGGCCTTACACAAGAACAATTGGCCAAACAATCTCATTCTTTACATGATCAAAATAGTAATAGCTCGAGAGAACAATTTGGTATTACTAGAGAATGTGCATGTCAAATTGGAAAGACTTGTCATGAATGTCCTCAGTTTCTACCTGTACCACATAATGGTGTTAATCCTTGAGGACTTATACCTAAGCAATTATGGCAAATGGATGTTACTCATATTTCTGATTTTGGAAAATTAAAATATGTACATGTGACTATTGACACCTTTTCAGGCTTTTTAGTTGCAACTACTTTAACAGGAAAAGCAACTAAAAATATAATTAGTCATTGCCTGCATTGTTTTTCTATGCTTGGTGTTCCCAATCAGATTAAAACAGATAATGGAACTGGCTATTACAGTCATGCATTTGAGACTTTCTGTCAACAATTTAATTATTTCCATATTATTTGGATTCCTTGTAATTCTCAAGGACAAGGTATTGTGGAACTTAAAAATAATATCTTCATAAAATAAAAATGGGGGAGTTATATCCCTGTACACCACAAAATTATTTAAATCATGCTTTTTATTTTAAAATTTTAAAATTTGGATGCCTAGGAACTCTCTGCTAAGTGTCTATGGCAGCCTACAACTAGGCATACTTACACCTAAGCGAAATGGAAGGATTCACTTACAGGCATATGGCATGGTCCAGATCAGGTATTTAATATGGGGAAGAGGGCATGTTTGCATTTTTTCTACAGGATGCTGCCAGAGTGATTGGTGAGACATGCTGATGCTGGGACAAAGAATGATGCTGACCGTGAGCTTGCTGAGTACCCTGACAATAGTGACAGGAAAGCTATATTGGACATCTGTTCCTGACCTACCGTTGCTTACCTATATCCCAGATTGGACAAGATTTCTTGCCTTAAGCTTTTAGACCTTGTGGGACAGAGAACATGGAAACTGTGGAAACTGCCTTCAGAAAATTAGTCAAAAAGAGAATTTATAATGACTCTTTTCTTTCCTTTAATGAGACCAGTTATTCTGATTCAATCATGGACTGGTATAGAAATCAAAACAATATTGGAAATGACAGTCTTCATTTGGAAGGCTGGTTCTGGACATTTTCAGAGACATATTTGGAAGTTAGCTGCAGTTCTCTATAATGTTATGTTAGCAAGAGATAAAGTTGGGACAGGATCTGGACTTTGAATAAAAGTTAGTGCATGTGTTAAAGCTCCTAATCTTTTATTAATTGGTCATGTTAAATTTACTTTTTCTTCCACGTTATTTAATGTAAGTTGCATTGATTGTATACTTTTTAATTGTGTTAATATGCTGAAATCTGACATGTCTGGTATGGTGGTCTATCAACTAGCTTTTGTTTTATTTCCTGTGAGTATTAAAGGACCTTGGTATTCTGATAAAGGCTTGCAAGTACTGGAGGAAGTGAGTCAGGTTTTAAGCAGAAGCAAGAGGTTAGTGGGCTTGATTTTTGCTGATATAGCAGCTTTAATTACATTAATAGCTAGCACCACTGCTTCTACAATTGCTGTGACACAAGAAGTTAAGACAGCTACCTTTGTTAATCATTTAGCAAAAAATGTTACTAATGTTCTGAGTATTCAAGAGGATTTAGATAGGTGTTTAGAACAACAGATTGACTCCCTGGTATCTGAACCTCTGCACATTCACCATCATAAATTTGATTTGACTGATATAGGCCTGGCTGAGCCCTACAGTGATATGTCTCCTTTGGGAGCTGCATAAAACTCAGATTTATGCTTGCCTGCCTTGGCATGGGCACTTGCAAGGAGTGAAAGACTAAGTACTTCAGGGGGAGGACCAAATGCCCATTTCTGAGTCCCCTATGAAGCAAACCTGGTTGCATAGAGGTTGGTGTCTGCCCTTCCTTTGATCATAGTCTGTGGGGATACCTACAGAAGTTGACAAAGGCTAACCTCTCCTCCCCAAAAGACATGGATGACATATAAAGTACTCAGAGGATCAGGTCAATACTTCCCCACTCTGGTTAATACCCATTCATCTTCTTAATGTGATCATCCCTAGCTACTCACTGGCCTCATAAAAATTGATAAAAAGGAGGAGATGTTGGGAGCCAAACCCATGAGATTCTGGGAGCCAAACCCATGAAATTACCTGATGTTCTGTGAAGCCTCGTCAGTTAAAGTGCTAGGTTAAGAAAGGATCATTGTGGTCTCGGGTCACAGGAATTGAAAGAATGTCTGGTATTTCCTGGAAGCCGGTTAAGATAGTGGGTTGGCCTTGGGCATGTGTAACCTTCTTGTTTGTTTGTCTTTATAAGCTACTGCCTGGAAATAAAATTTTGAGAGCTTGATCAGAATACACAACTTGCTCTCCTTCGTGTCTCTTGTCCCCCATTCTTTCACCCCCTCCTCAGGTTCCTGCTGAAGGCCAGGGCAGGGATCCTCATAAGATGGAAGCAATCATGGGACTTAGTGCTCTTCTTTGATAATGATATCATAAATATAGCATGGTTCATGTGTCTTCACCACAGCTTTAGTTTAAATAACCACATGGTACAAGATAACATGGTGGCCGACATTATACTTGATGATCCCACTGAGTCAGTAGTATCCTTGTTACACAAAGAAGAATATCAGGCCTACAAGGTATTCATTTTATATCTTAATGTTTTGTTTTTTTCTTATTCTCATAGATCTACTTTACATATTTAATGGTGGCTCAAAAGAACCTAAAAGTTTTTCCAGTAATATGCCTCTAAAACTTGCATACTAAGAAAGCAAACAAAGACTTTGATATTCACAGAACCCAACAGATAATCAAAGAATAAGTTGCCAAGAGCCAGATGGACTGCTGCCAGCAAAGAACATTTATGCTATCCTATGCTGGGTCTCACTGTCAGCTATTTCTGCAGCTAATTTCCATCTGAAATAAAATGCTCTTCAGTGCTCTTCTGCTCTAGACACATCTGGTTTACTTTCTGCCCAAATTAACAATATGTTTTTTAAAGCTCTCTATGTGAAATTTGCATTTGACATTGAAAATTATGAAAATAGATCCCCAACAAGCAATAAACACAAATTAATGGCGTATTAAAATTTGCCTTTTTATTACTTATGTATAGATCTATATACATGGAATCATTGTTTGTTATTAATATCATGTACTTAATAGCAAATAGATCGTGAGTAAATTAAACTTCTTATCTTGGCCCTATTTTTTTTTTGATACTTTATTTACATTTCCAATGTTTCCCCTTTTCTGGGTCCCCTCTTTGGAAGCGCCCTATCCCCTTCCCATCCCTGATTCTATGAGGGAATTCCACCTCCCACCCACCTGCCCACCCATCCCCCTATTCCCACATTGACATTCCCCTTTACTGGGGCCTCTAACACTCTCAGGCCCAAGGACCTCTCCTCTCTCCCTGATGGCCAGCGAGGTCCTCCTCTGCCTTAAATGTGGTTTGAACCATGAGTACATAGATGTGTATCCTTTGGTTGGTGGTCCAAACTTCAGGACGAACGGGGGGGGGGGGTCAGGCCCATTGACGCTGTTGCTCCCTCCATGGGGCTGCGAACTTCCACAACTCCTTCAGAACTTTCTCCAACTCCTCCATCTGGGACCTCACTCTCAGTCCAGCGGTTACTGTTAAGTGAAACTTGGGCATTCTGATCTTTTGGGCTAATATCCGCTTATCAGTGAGTACATACCATGTTTGTTCTTCTATGACTGAATTACCTCGCTCAGGATGATATTTTCAAGTTCCATCCATTTGGCTGCAAATTTCAAAAGTCATTGTTTTTAATAGCTGAGTAGTACTCCATTGTGTAAATGTACCACATTTTCTGTATCCATTCCTCTGATGAGGGACATCTGGGTTGTTTCCAGCTTCTGGCTATTATAAATATGGCTACTATGAACATGGTGGAGCATGTGTCTTTATTACATGTTGGAGCATCTTCTGGGTATATGCCCAGGAGAGGTATAGCTGGGTCCTCAGGTAGTATTATGTCCATTTTTCTGAGGGTCCGCCACACTGAAATCCAGAGTGGTTGTACCAACTTGCAGTCCCACCAACATTTGAGGAGTGTTCCTCTTTCTCCACATCCTTGCCAGCATCTGCTGTCACCTGAGTTTTTGATCTTAGCCATTCTGACTGGTGTGAGGTGGAATCTGAGACTTGTTTTGATTTGCATTTCCCTGATGACTAAGGATGTTGAGCATTTCTTTAGGTGCTTCTCGGCCCTGCAAATTTCCTCAGTTGAGAATTCTCGGTTTAGTTCTGTTCCCCATTTTTTGATGGGGATATTTGGTTTTTTGGAGTCTAACTTCTTGAGTTCTTTGTATATATTGGATATTAGCCCTCTATTGGACATAGAATTGGT
>CM052711.1:69195544-69212291 GCA_028551405.1 Uromys caudimaculatus | reverse complement strand
TCTAATAGAAGAGAAAGTGGGCAAAATCTCAAACACCTGGGGAAACACAGGGGAAAAGTTCCTGAACAGAACACCAATGGCTTATGCTCTAAGATCAAGAATCGACAAATAGGATCTCATGAAATTGCAAAGCTTCTGTAAGGCAAAGGACACTGTCAATAGGACAAAACGGCAACCAACAGATTGGGAAAAGATCTTTACCAATCCTAGACTGATAGAGGGCTAATATCCAACATATACAAAGAACTCAAGAAGTTAGACTCCAGAAAACCAAATAACCCTATCAAAAAATGGGGAACAGAGCTAAACAGAGAATTCTCAAGGGAGGAAATTCGCAGGGCCGAGAAGCACCTAAAGAAATGCTCAACATCATTAGTCAATAGGGAAATGCACATCAAAACAAGTCTGAGATTCCACCTCACACCAGTCAGAATGGCTAAGATCAAAAACTCAGATGACAGCAAATGCTGGCAAGGATGTGGAGAAAGAGGAACACTTCTCCATTGTTGTTGGGATTGCAAGCTGGTACAACCACTCTTGAAATCAGTTTGGCAGACCCTGAGAAAAATGGACATAATACTACCTGAGAACCCAGCTATACCATTCCTGGGCATATACCAAGAAGATGCTCCATCATGTAATAAAGTCACATGCTCCACTATGTTCATAGGAACCATATTTATAATAGCCAACAACACAGATGTCCCTCATCAGAGGAATGGATACAGAAAATGTGGTACATTTACACAATGGAGTACTACTCAGCTATTAAAAACAGTGACTTAATAAAATTTGCAGGCAAATTGATGGAACTTGAAAATATCATCCTGAGCGAGGTAACTCAGTCACAAAAGATTGAACATGGTATGTACTCACTGATAAGTGGACATTAGCCCAAAAATTTGGAATACCCAAGTTTCACTTTACAGTAACCACTGGACTGATAGTGAGGTCCCATATGGAGGAGTTGGAGAAGGGACTGAAGGAGCTGAGGGAGTCCATGGAGGGAGCAACAATGTCAACTGGCCTGACTCCTCCAGTCCTCATGGAGGCTGGACCACCAACCAAAGAATACACATGGAGGGACCCATAGTTCTGACCATATATGTGGCAGAGGAGGGCTTTGTTGGCCATCAGGGGGGAGGAGAGGCCCCAGTAAAGGGGAATGTCAAGGTGGGAAGGCGGGAGTGGTTGGCTGGGTGGGTGGGAGGTGGAATTCCCTCATAGAGTTGGGGGAGGAGGAGAGGATAGGTAGTTTCCAAAGAGGAGACCTAGAAAGGGGGAAACATTGGAAATGTAAATAAAGTATCAAAAAATAATAATAATAAAAAGAAATCCAGGAAAACACAAACAATTGTAGGTAATCAATAAATACCTCAAGGACAGTCTAAAAAACACAAACAAAAAAAAAGAGGAAACTTATAATTACAGTCAGGGAAAAACTAAGCATGAGTTGAAAGAAACAAAACTATCTAATACCTAAAAATAGAAGCAATAACTAAAACAAAAGCTGGGAGTGGTGTTGCACGCCTTTAATCCCAGCACTTGGGAGGCAGAGGCATGTGAATTTCTGAGTTCGAGGCCAGCCTGGTCTACAGAGTGAGTTCCAGAATAGCCAGGGGTATACAGAGAAACCATGTTTTTAAAAAAAAGAAAGAAAGAAAACACAAACGGAGGGAATACTGGAAATAAAAATTTAAGACTGCATAGAGGAACTATAGAGGCAAGGTTCACCAACAGAATACAGAGATGGAAGATAAATCTCAAGCATTGAAGATATAGTAGAAAGAATTGATACATCAGACAAAGAAAATGTTAAATCTAAAACTTCCAGACATAAAATATCCAGAAAATAAAGGACATTGTGATAGGACAAAACATAAGAATACTAGTAATAGAGAAAGGAAAATACTAGAATACTAGCCATGATTTGATGAGCCTGGAATTTATGAAATGGATAATGTGGTCATTTCCCTCTCTCAGTCTAAGCACTTTATTACTACCCTTATATTGGGAATTGCAAGATTGATCTCAGTGATAACTTCTGTTGCTTCTGCTTCCACCACAGCCTTGATTCAGCAGGTCCATACTGCAGAACATGTTAACACACTTTCTAAAAGTATTTCTATTGCCCCTCTTTTAACACTGGAAAGGCCTAATAAATGTACCTCAAATAGAAGTAATGTTTTAGAGAAAACTATATTGTATATAGAAACTCAAATTCAAAATATTAAGATTAGGCTTACCACTGTTTTTCATACTGATTATAAATGGATCTGTGTGTCAGAAAATACTTGTAAGATTGATTTAAATAATCACATTCTTCAAGAGCAGATTGTAACAGGCTTACATGCTTATTTATATCTGTCTTCGGCTGAAAAGGTGGCTGCCCCCTTTCTCAATTACATTATTCTTGTGTTTCTAATGAGGATTTCTGATCTTTCCTGATTAATCTAGGAATTGATCTGCTTCTAATTTTTGTTATTCTTTTTCCAGTCATCCTCTGACAAGTAAGCTTGGATCTCCAGGCAGTGGCTTGTGATTTCCTGTATCTTCAATTAAAAAGTATAAATGGAGGAGATTGTAGGGTGGCCACACAGCATTTTCAGAGAATAGCATATGAGTGCTTCACTATTGGGAGTCTATTGTGGCAGGGCCCATGGAGAGCCTTTGAATTCTACTTTGGCAAGGACCATAGAAATCCTTTCCTACTTGGCAAGGCCCTATGGTGAATTTGGTGGCTTCTGTGCTTTTACCTAGATTGGGTATGCTACAAACTCTCTTTGCATTTGCTATGCTCTTTATACTCATAGCAATATTTAGTTTCACTTTTTCCATCATTGGCAAGGCTGGGATCATGCAGGCTGAAAGATCTGTGAATAATTTTGTTTTTCTCAGTACTCATTTGAGGGAAACAAAAATCCTTCATTTCCTCTTTCTGCCTCTATTGATCCTCCAGATGTTACTATCAATCCAGAGTATTTGGGGATACATAATCATGTCCCTAGAGAAGCACATGCAGTCATTATGAGTAAGCCTGTGTCATTTGTGAAGGGCAATGAATGGTTCTTGCTTGCATAACTCTCCTGAGAAAGATATATCTGGTCAATAGAAACTTAAAATGAGGAAGCTATTCATGATGGAGAAAATGTAGGAAAAGCTGTATCAAGCAAGTGAGCTTCCTGGAGATAGCCCACCATTTTGCATGGCTGAGATCTACATATCCTGCAGAGGCAGGAGCCCTAGGGATTTTTCCTGGGACGGTAACTTGCTGCTGATATGTATTTACATGCTTGGTATTAGTATATTCCTCATATGTCTGAGATGGCATGGAAAGGTCCTCATTGCCTACTGTATTAACCTACTCTGTTGGGCTGATTTCCTGGAGATTCAATATGAAAATGTACTTTTGTGTAATAATGCTGTTTCATGAATTGATAGTTTCATAACTCCTGATGATTTTACAGAACTCCTGAACTGACTCAATAATTTAAGCTTCCTGCATAATAAAAGCACTGCAAATAGAGTTCTCTGAACCTTTATGTGTTGTGGGAACAAACAGTGTGGGGTAGAGTGAAGTCCCATGTGTCTGTCCCGGGCACTGTGGCTCTGAGAGGGACAGGACATGTGCCTCTGCCCACAGTCCTCTGGGCCAGTCAGGTGGTGGGAAGTCTCTGTGGAGACCCAGCCTGTGGGTGGGGGAGTGGCAGCCGTTCCCAGAGAACGCTGTAGCCGGCTCTGGAGTTCCTAGGCTCCGGCTAGCTGCTTTGGCTTGAGTGAATGTGGTAGCCATCTGGAAGCGCTGAGATGCCCTTGGTGGGAGATTAGATTTAGCTCCTTAATTGAAGACCAGAGCCCTCACTTCCCGTGGCGGATCAAGATGAATAGAGACAGTCCATAGTTCTAAGGTGCTTATTGACATGTGGAGAATGGCGTGAATGAGATCATACCTCCTCCAGGAGGGGCGAGGTAGAAATAGTAACTGGGAAGGGGTGTGGCTAAGTCTCTAGGTGTCTCATTAACATGGGGATGGCTCCAGGCTGTGTGACCATTTTCTACCTGTGGCGGGGCTTGGGAGTGTGACCATGCCTCTACCTGAGGAAGGGCTTGGGGTGGGTCAGGGGTCTGACAACAGGTACTTCCCATTGGCTTGGTCTGAGAGTTTAAGAATACCTCATCTGCCTGTGGACGGGCTTGGTGTGCTGCTCCTATGTGACAGACCTCACATGACAGATCTCTCTACAGGGGGCTGTGGGTGTTGTAGCTACTTGACAGGAGCCAAGGGCCTCCTGGGAGCATTGGCAAAATGCTTTCTGGTCCCTTTCAGGGTAAGCCTCAGTGGGTCGCCTGGGGTTAAGCCTGTGCTCGACCAGGGGCCAGGCTGCATGTAACAGTCCACCACTCCACAATGTGTCTCAAACATGTAAATTGCACTAGGAAGAGAATTAGGTTTGGCATAAATTTATGATCAAAGGGAAACATTCCTTACAGGTTAGGACTGAAGCCACTGATCTTGATAAGGTCACAAATTAGGAATGGACAATTTATTATGGCTGTAAGAATCGAAAATAAATGAATAGCTAGTTAATATAAGACCTGAAAACAAAAATAAACAAGACAAATGACCTGTATCTTGCCAAAAATTTTTGCTAACTTGCAACAGAAAAACTATTTCTTTAAGCTTATAATGAACTTATGGAGCTAAACAATAGATACGGAATGGTTAGTCATTACTTATTATATATTACTATGAACTTATAGAATACAAAAATGTTTTAAAAACCATGTAACAATTATCCTGTCAGAATGATTCTACCTGTTTTTATAACTGTTATGGCTGCTATGGCTATGAGATAATTTTTCTTCTTACACTGAGAACTTTATCTGAGGAGGTTTATAAGAGTGAGAGCAAAAATAAATGTTGTTGGAATCACCTCGTTCGAGTTTGCTCCACCCACCAAACCTGTATGTATATATGTGTGATTATATGTATGTAGGTATATTTTATGTATGCATGTATGTATGCACATATGTATTTATGCATTTGTATGTGTAAAATTAATGAAACTTGCTTATTGGGGTCCCCTTTGTTTCATACAATATATTTGTGAATGTGGTTTGTGTGCATATGGTTTGTGCACACATTTGCATCTCTCTCTCTCTCTCTCCCTCTCTGTTTGTGTGTGTGTGTGTGTGTGTGTGTGTGTGTGTGTGTGTGTATGTGTGTGTAAGAATTTTTCTGTACCATTTCCTTTCTCATTGGCTCTGGAAGAGTTAGTGGGCTCTCAACCTCTTGCCAGCTGGCTCCTCTCTGTTGGCCCCTGAGTTAAAAAGCTAAGAACTTCTCACAGTCCCAGGTAATTAACTCTCTTCTTCTAATGACTTGCTGCTATCAGCAGGAGGCAATTTCCAGAAGCAATCATATCTGGTCTCTAAACAGTTAAAAGGACCAGAGTTTCTCACTGGTCACAGAGAGTACTGGCCCTAGATATTTAAGATTGGGTCCTAGAGCTAGAGAGATGGCTCAGCCATTAAAGGCTAGGCTCACAACCAAAAATATAAGATTGGGTCCTATCAGCACTACCAGTGCTTACCCCATAAATTGCCTGCTGTAATTAACACAAATCCCAAATTGCCAGGAGCTACCAGTTTTTGTGCTGTCACTGATTCTACACCTTGTTGCTTTCCCCAGTCCACCTTTGGTGGTGAGGCTAGCTTTGGCCATATGCAGGTCATCAGAGACTAATATGGGAGAGTTATGTCTGATGAACTGGGACTCAGAAAGCAGGGAAACTATTTCTAATCAATGGAAGCTTAGAATCTGGTTCTTAGTTCAATGGTATCAGGAACCAATAAGTGCAGATCAGGAAAGGTTGCTTGGTACAATGAGCATGTCTTTGTCTGCAGTTTCAAAAGTATCATGGCAGAGGGGTGCCCTTTGATGACTTATACCACAAATGTTTAATCTGTCTCTATCCTTGTATAACTGTGTAACCGAATTTACTACCATTTGGGTATGTGCTCATGTCTACAAGACATGCTAGCCTAGACATTTATTCGGAGGATGAAAGCAGGAGGAAGGAGGAGATAAAGAGCCATCTTAGGGAGCCAGAGGAGAAGAACTCCACGCTTTCCCAGGCACTGACCCACACGCAGCAACCACTCTGGCACCGTAGTAAAGCGGGAGAGTCGTGGTGGGAGTGCCGGCAGAGGGCGAGTGTACCCCAACCACTGCCGGGATGGTTAAAAAAAAAAGAACCACGTACCACCCCCATTGCACAACATGGAAGAGCCGGACAAGAAAGAGGAAGACGCCTGTGAGACCACAATGGTGGCCGGTGGCAGTGCAGGAGGTTTGGGGGAGGAGGCGGAGAAGGGAAGGGGGAAAAAATAACTGTGGTCCCCAGACGGACCAAGATCCGACCCTCTTCCTTCTCCGCTCCAGAACGGCCCCAAATGCTCCCCTGGTCCGCACGCTCACACACACCACGCGACACTCAACGGGACCTGGAACGCGCCTGCCGGCGAGAAGAGAGGACGTGTGCGTGAGAGAACTTGCTCACACCCTCTGCACTCCATTAATGATCCTTCCGCAAGTTCACCTACGGAAACCTTGTTTCGACTTTTACTCCCTCTAGATAGTCTTCCTCTAGATAGTCAAGTTCGACCATCTTCTCTGCGCTCCACCAGGGCTGTGGGACAACCCCGGCAGGGCCCGATCCGAGGACCTCACTAAACCATCCAATCAGTTGTAGCGATGGGCGGTGTGTACAAAGGGGCAGGGACTTAATCAACACAAGCTTAGGACCCACACTTACTGGGAATTCCTCGTTCTTGGCGAATAATTGCAATTCCCGATCCCCATCACGAATGGGGTTCAACACCTGTACCTGCTGGTGTAGGGTAGGCACACGCTGAGCCAGTCAGTGTAGCTCGTGTGCAGCCCCAGACATCAAAGGGCATCACAGACCTGTTATTGCTCAATCTCGGGTGACTGAAAGCCACTTGTCCCTCTAAGAAGCTGGAGGACGCCGGCCGCTCAGGGGTCTTGTAACTAGTTAAGATTGCCAGAATCTTGGTTGTTATCGGAATTAACCAGACAAATCGTTCTACCAACTAAGAATGGCTATGCACCACCACCCACAGAATTGAGAAAGAGCTATCAATCTGTCAATCCTGTCCGTGTGTGGGCCGGGTGAGGTTTCTCTTGTTGAGTCAAATTAAGCCGCAGGTGGTGGTGCCCTTCCATCAATTCCTTTAAGTTTCAGCTTTGCAAACATACCCCCTCCCCCAACCCAAAGACTTTGGTTTCCTGGAAGCTGCCCAGCGGGTCATGGGAATAACGCCACTGCATCGCTGCATCGCTGCTTGGCATTGTTTAGTGTCGAAACTACTACGGTATCTGATCGTCTTCAAACCTCTGATTTTCGTTGTTGATTAATGAAAACATTCTTGGCAAATGCTTTCGCTCAGGTCCGTCTTGCGCCAGTCCAAGAATTTCACCTCTAGTGGCACAATACAAATGCCCCTGGCTGTCTCTCTTAATCATGGCCTCAGTTCCGAAAACCAACAAAATAGAACCGCGGTACTATTCCATTATTCCTAGCTGCCATATACAGGTGGCTCAGGCCTGCTTTGAACACTCTAATTTTTTCAAAGTAAACACTTCGAGCCTGTCAGGACACTCAGCTAAGAGCATCGAGGGGGCGCCGAGAGGCAAGGGGCGGTGACTCGCCTCGTGGCGTACTGCCTGCCCGCTCCCAAGATCCAACTACTAGCTTTTTAACTGCAGCAACTTTAATATACACTATTGGAACTGGAATTACCGCAGCTGCTGGCACCAGACTTGACCTCCAATGGACCCTTGTTAAAGGATTTAAAGTGGACTCGTTCCAATTACAGGGCCTCGAAAGAGTCCTGTATTGTTATTTTTCATCACCACCTCCCTGGGTCGGGAGTGGGTAATTTGCGTGCCTGCTGCCTTCCTTGGATGTGGTATCCATTTCTCAGGCTCCCTCTCCAGAATCGAATCCTGATTCCCCATCATCTGTGGTCACCATGGTAGGGACAGTGACTATCATCGAAAGTTGATAGGGCAGATGTTCTAAGGGGTTGCCGCCTCCACAGAGGTCGTGCAATCGGCCCAAGGTTATCTAGAGTCACCAAAGCTGCCGGCGCCCCCCCCCCCCCCCCCCGCTGGAGCCGGGAGGGAGTTGACCGGATTGGTTTTGATCTGATAAATGCACACATTCCCCCACACACACACACACCGGGAGGGGTGGTCAGTGCCCGCGCATGTATTAGCTCTAGAATTACCACAGTTATCCAAGTAGGAGAGGAGCGAGGGACCAAAGGAACCGTAACTGATTTAAGGAGTCATTTGCAGATTCACTGTACAGGCCCTGCAGTACTTAGACATTCATGGCTTAATTTTTGAGACAAGCATTAGCTACTGGCAGGATCAACCAGGTAGGAAGGTGAGCGAAGCCGGGACTTCGGAGAGAGGAGAGGAGAGCAGAGGAGGAGGAAAGTGCAGGAGCAGACACTGGATCGGAGCTGAACAGGAATGCAAGCGGCCAGATTCCCTAGAAGGGGTCGGGCGCCCATCTGCGCGCGCCCAGGCACCCGCAGCCCTAAAAGCTTTGCTGCCACCACCACCACCACCACCACCACCACCACCACCACCACCACCACCACCACCACCACCACCACCACCACCACCACCACCACCACCTCCTCCTCTCTTCTCTCCCGGTGGCATCGGGAGAGAGCCAGAAGGCCTGCTACACCGGGTGCGGAGCAGGGGGGAATTGAGCATGGTTGGATGGGGGGGAAGAGAAGGGACCTGCGACGGTCACCTGCGGGAACCACGATCCCCCCCCCAACCACCACCGGAGGGGTTGCTGCGGGACGGGCGGGCGGGCGAACGGCGGGGGCGGAACCGGGAAAGCCAACTTGACAACGACACCCACGTCAAGACTCCGCGAGACAGGCTCCGGACGGACGCGATACAACGGCCAGGGCCTACCGAGCGGGGCGCGCAAACGCAACAGTGGATGCGGGCGGGCGGGGCCGCAGCGCCCCCCCCCCCGCACACGGTCAGCGAGGCGCAACGTCGGGGGACCGAGAGGGCCCTGACACTCCGGGCGGGGTCAGTGGAGAACGTGAGCAGGCAGGAGAGAGACCACACCGACTGGAGACCGGACGGCGGCCAGCCCCCGGCGAGAAGCGGAGGAGGACGGATTCACCGTGAACTCCGGCCGCGTCGTTGCGTGAGAGATGGAGGAGGCTGAGGAGGCGGCGGAGGCAGAGGAGGAGAAGGGGAGGACGAGTGACTTTAACCCCGGCTAGGGGCGAAACGAGGCGGACTGAGCCCTCGGAGGGACCTCAGGGAGAGGAGGAAGACATCGACCGGAGCCCCCACCGCCACACCAGGACGTGCGCGGGGTTTCATCTCACCACCCAGGCAGCCCCAGCTCACGTGTTCCCAGAGGACGACGGGGCCGGAGAGCCCCCAGACGCACCTCGGCCAACAGACCTGCCACCAGCGGACAACCGCTAGCCTCTTTTCCCTTTTCCCTCGCGGGGCAACTCCCCCCTGCTCCGCCCCCCCCCCCCCCCCATGCAGCCTTTTTTCCAGGACCACACAAGACACTGCTGTAGCCGCGGGGCCCGAACGCCCTCCAAACCGCACTTTCTCCCGCCCGCCGGACAGCTCTCCCCCCAAGACCCCGGTGACCGCCCGGGCCCGTGCGTCCCCGGCCGTCCCCCACACGGGATCCGGCAGCATGGCCGGCCGCTGGTCGCCCAGACGAGGAGGAGGGAGAGAGAAACGGCGGCTGGCGGGGAAGGGGAACGACACAGCAGAACAAGAGCGGGCTACGACGGCAGGGGCGCCCGCAACAGACTCCCCCCCCCCCCCGAAGGCGCCTCACATGGGACCGAGAGACCGCTCGGGTGGCGAACGGACATGTGAGGTAAACCGGCGGGAATCACACTGCACACGCTCCTCTGAGCAGTCCCGCCACGCCTGCGGCGCCGAGCCCACCCGACCCGAAACCAACGCGCTCCCCCCCCCCCCAGACCGAGAAGACGCCTACACGAGAGAGACCTTCTGATGCCAACACCAATGCCGACCGACCGACGAAGACTCCCGAGCGGCAGCGGGTCCCGACGTCCGACGACACGCCACCGTTCCCCCCAAAAAGTCCACCCCCTGAGAGCGAGGTCAATCCGGCGAGGAGGGAAGGAGGGTCCCGAGGAGGGGAAGAGGACCCCCGCGATTCCGCCAGCCATGGAAACGCTGCCGAGGAAGGGAGGGGGAGGGGCGAGGCGACAACTGCAGCCCGAGAGCATGCAACAGGCACCACACACGCCACGCCCGCGCACGGGAGCGGCCAAGAAGTGGACGGGAGCTGGAGGGAACGCACGGGGGAACTGGGAGACGGATGGGGACCGGGAACCCACCGCCGCTCTCCTGCTTCCCCGTCCCGCGGCGACCCTCCAGGGGATAGGGGGAAACGCGCACGCGGGCGTGTGCGCGGTCTCTCCCCCAACTACCAACCAGGACCCCACAAGCTCCGCACAGCGGCAGGACGACAGACCAGCTAGCTCTGCCCCGCGTGATCCCTCCTTGAACTCAGAGCGGGGAGGCGCAGGGCTTGGTAGACGAGAGAGCACAAACGCTGTGCGCAGAAAGGCAGTGGGGGCAGCCACTCGAGGGGGGAACCATTCGGGAAGGACCCCCTGGAGATCACAAGCACACCTTTTCCGAGGATAGCTAGAGAAGGCAACTTTCTCACTGAGGGCGGGAAGGACCCAACCAGATGAGCCCCTGCAATCCAATGCTGCGTGCACGAACGAGCACAGTGCGGGGAACGAGAGAAGACCCACGCGGGGTGCGCAAGGGGTGATCTGCGGTACCGGTAAAGGCCTCATCCCAGGGTATTCTGAGCATTCGAGGACAGAGGGGACTTGCGACAGGTCCCCCCTCCCGAGAACCAGGCCTCTCAAAGCCACCAAAGGGAGCATTGAGGGTTTTTTTTTTTTTTCCTTTCTGTTAAAAAAGCCGGTCACAACCGCTCAGCACCACCCTATGCGCAGGCCTATGAGTGAAGACAGCAAAAGCAGAGCTGGGATGGGCGCTCACCCAAAAGGATCTTCGCCCCTTTCTCCGACAACAAACGCCAGAGAACCTCCCTTCTACTGCACAACTTCCTTCTCGACCCCCTTTTTCTTCTCTCCAAGCTTCCTCACAGAAATGACAAAAGGGGAAACGGAACACGCAGCAAGACGGGAGAGCAGGAGGAATGCCAGGGAACGGGAAGCGCCACCGCCAACTCAGAAGCAGACACCTTGGGTGCCAAAGCCTGGAACGCTCCAGGAGCACCACGAAAGCAGGGCGCGAGCACACACTGGATGGAAAGGGGCATGCAATGCACCAGAAAGGACCAACCACCCTTCCCCAGCTCGGGGAAGAGGGTCAATCGGAACACACACACACACACACACACACACACACACACACACACACACACACACACACACACACGAGCAGAGCGAACCGCATAAGGACAACAGAGCGCCTGATGCGGCCATGGGGACCCCACGAACCACACTGCTCGCGGGCCAGCATTCAGGCATGGATGGGGAGGAGAGACGAGGGTCCCGCTGGCAGAACGAGAAGAGCTGTAGCCATTTGCAACGAATGACCATGAATGTCCCTCGCCTGGCATGGCTTAGACCCCAGCACGAAGAGAACTCAGTAGCACCACATCGATCCAACAGGAGAGAGAGCGAAACATGCCATCAGGAACAAGATAATCTTACGTGAGGGGCAAGACAAGACACGCAAGAGAGTAGAGCACAAGGAGAACAGGAAAAGGCCACCAGACAAACCGCCACAAGAAAGGGAGGGAAAAAAAAGCCACACAGCGACCCACTTGGGCAAGCAGGGTAGGGCAAGCATGAAGAAAAACCTGGAGGCATTTTAATTTATTAAAAACAATTATTCCAGGAAGAAACGCTGTGAGGGGAAAAAAAGTAGTGCACTCAGCAGGTATGTGGCAGAAAGACCAGGACACAACACAGACTAGTGGAGGCTTGGGGAACTCCTTGGAGAAGAGAAAAAATATATATATAAAATAAGAAAAGCCAATCCGGAGGAGCACCAGGAAACATTAGCGCAAAATAGGTGTCCTCATGGCATCTGGCTCCACCATTCCCACAACCCAGTAAACAACAGGTGACAATGACCACGGGGAAATCCGGAATGCCTGACACGCAAAAAACAGCACCTGGTTGTCACAAGCTGCCCAGTGAGTGCACGCAAGCAAGCATGCTCAGGCTTAGCTTCAGGCACTGGAGAAGACAAGACCAGAATGGATAAGCAAAATAGCCTTGTGGAGGGCCTCTATAAAATGTCCTTTATTTAGTCTCGTCAACAGACACAGGACAGCATGCCAGTATAAATCTCCAGGTACAGTGTGAACAGATAGCAAAGATGAAAGCCATAAAAGATACAGTGAGGAAATTAAGAGGCCATATGGAACACCTGGAAGTCATGCCCAGTGAAATATCCCAAAACAATTCCCATGCAGAAGAGAAATGGACCTCCAAGGAACAACTGGTCGACCTGATTACTATGCGTACTCAGAGACCAAGAGGGCCATGATAGAAACATGGGCCCAGAGCTTTCCCTTGGCCACAGAAATCCAGAGCCCTGCTGACAGATTCCTGGAGAGGGAAAAAAGAAAAAAAATTCTCTGGGGCTGGAATTAAGCCTTCTGGTCGATCTGATCAAGCTGCCACCAACCCCTCCATTTGTCCCATAGGACCTACAGCAACCACCTCTCCCCACAGATCTCCAGGTACAACCTCCTAGATAGAGACATTCCTTAAACAGGATGCCATCTCCAGGCCACAACTACTTGCTTACCCGGCCTCCACTCACCCTGACCAGCTCACAGCAAGCACTTCCTCGCCCTTTGTCATCACCCAGGGACCAGGAGCATTGCAAAAACTTGTCACCACAAGGGTCTCAATCATCCAAGCGAACCAACTCTCAGTCTCTCCAGAGGGTCTTCCCTAGCTCAGGGACACACTCACCCACACATGACTGAGCAGAGTACCCACCACTTCTCCCAAGTGGCACAAATGGTCCCCATCGTCCCATGAGAACTTAATGAACTCAGGCTGGAATTAGGCCGACCCCCTCAGGCACCCCAAAAAAACGAAAGTATAACAGGCAGCCTTGAAAACAGGAGAAATCATTCTCTAAGTGAAGGTAGATGACTCAGGGCAAGGACCAGGCATAAATTAGGGGAAAGGAGGCAAAATTAGGGGAAGGGAGCATCCAAACACGGTGTAAGGGGAGAGTGGCGGGGACCTCAGTTCCACTCCATTTAGGTCTCATTTTTTAAACGCTCCACCTCCACTTGTGGTTTGTTGTTTTCTAGCACCTCCTGCCTGCCCACCAGCTGGCCAGCTGGCTGCCCTCTTCCCCTTTTGAAGACTAAATGCAGAGTTAGAGTAAATTAAAAGAGTGGTGGAATGGTTAAGATTCCCATTTGTACTCTCCCCCCTCCCGGAAAATCTTTTCATAGTGATTTGTTTTCACTTTGGCCAGAAATTATTTTATGCACTGCTTTCCCTTGTTTGTTTGTGTGTGTGTGTGTGTGTGTGTGTGTGTGTGTGTGTGTGTTGATTTGTTCCAAGTTGATTTTGTCTGTTTCTATATATCTATTCCCTTCTTTCTTTCTTTCTTTCTTTCTTTCTTTCTTTCTTTCTTTCTTTCTTTCTTTCTTTCTTTCTTTCTATACAGGATTGATCTCTGTACATAACCCAACCTGCCCTTGAAATAGCTATGTAGAACAGGCCAGTTGTGATCTCTGAGCATAGACCACCACCTTATCTGCCTATTTCCAGCTACTGCCTGCTCAAGTTACTGAGTTTATGCAGTACAGAGTTAAGCAAGGCAAGCAGGAACACACCTGGAGTCTGAAAGCACGCTAGACCAGCTCTCAGGATGGGGGCAGGAGAAGGGGGAAACTGATCAAAGAATCAGTAACTCTGCAGGATGGGGATTGGGCATTAGTGGCAAAGGGGGTTCCTTCAGAGGTGGTTATAAATAGAATATATAGCATTGGGAGCATTGCTAAAGAGAACCAGTCAAGCCTCTCTTACTCTCTTTTCTTGGCCTCCCTGCCCTGTCTCATAATAAATGGTGAAGAAGGGTACAAGAGATGGAGGAGGAGAAGGAGGAGGAGGATGAAGGAGAAGAATAACAAGTAGAATGTTGTTAAAATAATTTTGATAGACTCATTCATTCATAACAGCAGTCAGGAAGAAATCCTGAGAGCCTCAGTGAGACCATGTGTCTGGGCTACTGAGGGTAAGGGAGGCAAAACAATCCATAAATCTTTCTGGCTAGCAGATAAAATTAAATCAAAGGAAAATGTGAAGTAAAAACTGAATAAACGAATAGACACATCATAAGCCCCGAGTTTCCTCAAAAAGCTGAAAAGGGCCAAATTTGGAAAGCAGCATGGAAGCAGTTTCTCTCCCACACCACCACACCACCATCTTATCTGGAGGGAGGGAGGGAGGGAGAGGGAGAGGGAGAGGGAGAGGGAGAGAGACTGGGATGAGTCGGTGGGTGGGGGCAGGGAGGCTGATCAAGGAATCAATATCTTTGCAGGCTGGGGTTGGGCATCAGTTGGAAAGAGGTTTCCTTTGGAGGTGTTTGAAAATGGAACCGATTTATTAAAAATAAAAACGTGGTTAAATATAGCCACATTAGGAAGATTGCTAAAGACAATGTAGTTCAGAGAGTATAGAGCCCAGAGCTTGGCACATTCCAGTCAGACCTTGGGTCTCCCATCCCAGCACTGCCTTCCCTTGTTTGTTTGTTTTATCCCAGATTAATAATTTATTCTCTCCCCCACCCCCATCTCATTCATTTATTTTGTTGAGGTAGGCAGGAGACTCTATACATAGCTCTGGAAATCACTATCTAGATCATGACCTACCTCCAATTCACAACATTCTACCTGTCCTCTGTTTCCTTCTTGAGTGTTGGTAAAGGCACATATGGCCACACCCAGTTTCATTACTTCTTTAATCCCGGAAGGTTGTTTGTTTTTTTGTTTTGTTTTCCTTTGGTCTCTGTTTTTAATTTCTTTTTCTGTTACTTTATTGTATGTTTAGCTCAAATTCAAGTTGTGAGTGTGAGTGTGTGAGTTTCTATGTGTTTCCCTGAAACATTTTGCATCTGAATGTATGTTTGTTTCTACTTCCTGCATGTCTGTTTGTTTATACTTGTCCCCGTGCCCGGTTGCACATTGACCTCACGGAGATGGAAGGTGACATGTGGATGGCAGCTATCTTGGCCTGACTTACTTCACCAAGATGGAAGTGGCTGGCCATGTGACCTACTGCTTCAGGTCTCTTTCGTTCCTCCCTTTACCAGGCTCTAGGGGGCACAGTTAGTATGGTGAGGAGGCACCCAAAAGCAGCCAGAAGCCACAGCCACCTGTGTTTTTTCTCCTGCTTTTTGTCTATTACTTTGAAATGCCAGACAGACAAATCGATCCTTTTCAATTTTTTGGTTGGTTTGTTGGATGATTTTGTTTTGTTTTTCAGGAAGTATCCTGCCCTAGTGCCTACACAAGCCCAAGCACAAGAAATAAATAAGGATCTCTGAAACACAAATCTGGGGTGGGCCCTAGCTTGGCCATTAGAAACACACACACACACACACACACACACACACACACACACACGGGGGAATGGGTGAAAGACATGAATTTTATGAAAAGGAGATACTTATGGGCTAACATTCCATCTTTCTGAACTTCTGGGCTGGAGAGACAGAGAAAGACAGAGAGAGGGGGAGGGGAGAGGGGAAGGAGGAGAGAGAGACACAGAGAGAGAGAGACAGAAAGACACAGAGACCCTCAAATAAATGAAAACACACCATTACACAAACCCTGTCACACAGTAAAATTAGTCCTATGAGGAAATGTATAGCTCCAATTGCCTACCAGAAGAAAGGAAGGAAGGAAGGAAGGACAGGCAAAAATAATTGTCTTCAGTACACAAGTCAAGGATTAGAGAGCTGGAGAGATGACTCAGCAGTTAAGAGCACTGGCTGTTTTTCTGTAGGTTCTGAATTCAGTTACCAGCAACTACATGGTGGCTCATAACCATCTATAGTGAGATAAGTAATAACATCTATAATAATCTTCTGGCCTGTAGGCATTCGTGCAACCAGAGTGTGGTATACATAATAAATAAATGCATCCTTTACAAAAAAAGAATTAGAAAAACATTTATAAAATCAGACACAGGCCCACTAGATGGTAAGTAACAGCACTCACAGCTAAAATATAACACACACACACACACACACACACACACACACACATATACACACACACACATGCATGCACGTGTGCACACACACACAAGGGGGGCATGGATTTTAGGAAAAAGATATTTATGGGTTTCAGAAATCTTTCTGAAATTCAGGACTGGAGAGACAAACGGGGGCATGGGGGGACAGAGAGAGAAACACACACAGTAAGAGAGACACAGTGAGTGACAGAAAAAGAGAGAAAGATTGAAATAAAGAGAGGCAAAGACCCTCAAATAAATTAAAATGAAAACACACCATCACACAAATGAAGGAAGGAAGGAAGGAAGGAAGGAAGGAAGGAAGGAAGGAAGGAAGGAAGGAAGGAAGGAA
>CM052711.1:69183003-69195444 GCA_028551405.1 Uromys caudimaculatus | reverse complement strand
TACTTATTTGGTTTTTTATTTTTTCAATGTATATGTCTGCTGTATCTGCTGCCTATATGCCTGCATGCCAGAAGAGGGCACGAGAACCTAGGAGGAACCACCATGTAGCTCCTGAGGATCGAGGTTTCTGATTACAAAAAAAAAAGAAAAAAAAGGAAATTCTAATGACATAGAGGGTAGGATATGATATCTGCCCATCTTTTCTAGTGCTGTTTAAGGCTTATCGTAACTAATAAAAATTGTGTGTTTTTTTTTCCAAAAAAAAAGAAAGAAAATAATCAAGGCTGGGTAAGAAGCCCTGTTTGGGATTAAACATTTCTACAGCATAACCGTGTGTAGTTTGTCCTTTACATAACCGGGAGGGGAGGGGATTTCTTCAGACATAAATCTGAAAGAGCACAATAGATCATTTTGAGGGGGTGGGTGGGGTGGCATGTGGCAGACTGGAGACAGTTTTTCTCTCAGTGTAGAACTCACTGTCCTGGAGCACAGCCTATCTCTCTCTGACTCCTGGGGACTATTAGATCAAAGGCATGCACTTCCATGCCCAAATTTCTTTTCTCTCTTGAAAAACCTTCTCCTGGAAGGTTTTATGTCTGCATGCCTGTTTGTATCTACTTCCTTGTTCCTTCACCTGGTTGCACATTGACCTCACCAAGATGGAAGGTGACATGTGGATGGCAACCATCTTGGCTGCTGACTCAACTCACCAAGATGGAGGTGGCCGGACATGTGACCTACTGTTCCAGCTCATTTTTGTTTCTCAGCTTACCAGCCTCTAGGGGACCAGAACTTAATTAAACCCAGTTTGCATGTGCAGAATGATGAGGAGGCACCCCAAAGCAGCCAAGAGCCTTCTACTGTCTTTTCTTTTGCTTCTGTCTATTTCTTTTAAGTGCCAGATGAATGGAACATTCTATTTTTTTTTTTAATTAAAACTCACAGTAAAAGATAAATATAATCAGTCATCCTGACACTCCTTCTGTATGCCAGGCAGACTTAGTTAGTTAGTTAGTTAGTTAGTTAGTTAGTTAGTTAGTTAGTTAGTTAGTTAGTGAAAATAGATAAAAAGAAAGAATATCAGCATAAATATCATTCCTTGTCCTGGGACTCCATGAAACTTTCTAAGTAGACCTGGTGTCAGATATCTGTGGTTCCAGACTAAACCAGTTTATGCAGTGACTTCCCAGACAACCAGAAATATTGGGAGAGAGATATCACCAACCACCATCTCAGTCTCCATAATCAACTGTGTAACACAAACGACAGTCCACAAACACTGATAGTAAAATAATTTCCTAGAGTACATTTACAGTTCTACTTTCTTATCCTAAGAAAGACACACAGTCAAAGCTGAAATACAATCAGCTTGTTGTTATTTTTAATTAAAATGCATAATAAAAGATAAATATAATTGGTCATTCTTCAACTCCTTTCATGTAACTCAGTCTGTAGACTAGGCTAGCTGCAATCTTACAGTGATCCACCTCTCTCTGCCACCACCACTGCTGACTCGCAAAAGCTAGAACCATTAAAAAAAGAAAAAGAAAGGAAAAGAAAAGAAAAGATGAGATGTACAACTTTAATCCCAACATTGGAAAAGCCAAGGCAGGCTCTTAAGGTTTGATGCCAGCCTAATCTACAAAGTGTGTCCAAGACAGCCAGGAAGTCGGCTATGCCTGCCTCTGCCACCCACACAGCTGGAGACAGAGAAAGGCAGAATCTTACAGCCAACATTATCCTAAATTGAGAAAAACTTGAAGCAATTCATCAGGAGACAGAAGGTCTGGGGTTCCAGTGAACTATTGCTTTTTTTCCCAAGCATCATGTAAGGGTAACATTGTTAATCCTTTTTCAAAACACTGGATTCTTATAAGAGGACTCATCAAAATTTGAAACAATTTCTCCCTTCAGAGGACCCAAGGAAGTTTGAAACAATTTCAACAACCTTCTATGCATGGCTCAGTAGTCTTACTATTGAGACATTGGAGAAATCTACAGCAGTGGATACTACAGAAACAAGGAGAGTCAAGAGCCAGGGTCATTTACTACACCGTATTTCAATGAAGATATAAATACAGAGATGAGGGAGTCTGACCTTGTCCTTGCCTGCTAAATGTAAGGACAGTGGGAACGGATCAAAATCACAAGAAATTCACAATCCCAATCCATACCCAAACAGTTTCTTTTGATGAGAATAACCAAAATTGAAAACAAAACAAAACTCCAGTACTTGGTAATCAGAAACAATCTCTTACTTTTAGTACAACAAGCAGCTAATTGCCATCTATAAGTCTAATTTCTGAAGATATGTCACCTTTCTCTGGTTTCTGAATGTACTATAGACAGGCAAGGTTCAATATAGGTAGATACGCAAAAAAAAAAAAAAAAATCTGTTTGTCTTACCGTATAGATTGTCCGGGAATATATCTTCAGTGAAAGTATTCCTTGGCCACTATATGCTCCCGGAGAGTCCCGTTTACTCCTTCAGGTTACTCCTGCTTTGCATAGACCTGGAAGGTACAGGTACAGCCAGATACTTCCGAACACTTCTTCCAAATGACATCCTTTCTAGGCTTGAATGACAATGGTACATATATAACTTAGTTGAGGTTATTTTGTAAGCGACACTGGTCTCAGATGTTGAAGTGGTAGACTATAAGAAATAGGACCCTGTAGGACCCTGGCTGCCTATGCAGGATAGCAGTAGATGTAGTTGTACTTTCTAAATAAAATACATGCAGCTTGACAAGCCTATTTATTTTTATTTTAGTTTTTTGAATATTTATTACATATACAGCATTTTTGCCTGCATGCATGCCTGCAGGCCACAAGAGGACACCAGAGTTTTACTGTAGATGATTGTGAGCCACCACGTGGTTCCTGGGACTTGAACTCAGGACCTCTGGAATAGCTGCCAGTACTCTTAATCTCTGAGCCATCCCAGCGGTTTATTTTCTCATGAATGTTCTCTTGGCATGATAAAGTTTGATCTTACACTGTGCACTCAGAAGGGACACACATCTGCAATGACATGTTCATTTTGGGTGTCAATTACTGAAAATTGTATTTTGTTATCGAAGGTTTGTTTCTGTTTGTGTTTAGCCTGGAACTATGTATGTAAAGTGGGATGTTCTACTCCCTGATATCTACCTGCTTCTGCCCTCCTGCTTGAGCTCTTGAACTAACAGTGGGCCACCACCATGACAGGGACTTTCTTCTTCGTGTCCTACAACCACAAACAGTTAAGTGCCTACTAGGGCATTTTATAAAATGTGCTATTAGCTTCGATGATTCAGGACATCTGACATGGCTTATAGATTAAGGACTTTTAGCTGGGTATTTTAAGGCATTGTTCCATTGGACTAGACGGAAGACACTGGCCTGAGTTGTCTAATGACGACGTTCAGTGCCCTCGGTTGCTTAGCATTTTCATGAGTCTAAAAGTCCTTTGGACTTTTGCCAGATTGAGGGATGCGCACAAATCTCTTTGGAAATCAAGTGTTCATTCCCTTTAAAACTGAGGCTGAGTTTCTTTTTGAGAGAGGAGTGCTTGTGGTGAGGGTGATTCAGGTCTCCAACTCTTGGACTTGAAGCCAGCCAAGGCAACTGTGGAAGAAGACACAGCTCAGGTGCACTAACTTCTTACTTCTACAGGGTGGCACCCCATACCTGTTATTCATATTCTCATTTCTTCAGGACAAGCACATAACTACTTTTGGCCAGAAGGGGTCACAACACCACCACTCTTCTGTTTCCCTATTTTTCGAGTGTGACCACTGAGTCCTACTAAGTGGAGATCACTCTTATAGACAGCATACTGCTGTGGTCAGAATGGAGAAATGTGATATTTTAAGTTCTGTCAATAGTAGGAATTAAAAGCTGACATTGGGCCATATTCTATAGTACAATATTCTATTGAAGGCTTTTGTTGATACTTATTAATATAAAGGTATAAGAATAAAAACGGCACAGGTAACTCATTTTTATCTGCAGTTAGTATAATAACATTGATGAAAACACCAAGGATATCAATGAAAAAGCTATTATCAGCATTATGGAAAAAATTCAAGATGATTGACCATTAATTATTATACATGAATTGTATAAAAAAATACTGAACAAAAAGACTGAATGTTTTTAGTTTTTCATTTTAATTTTGCTTCACTCTGTGTGTGTGTGTTCCTACATTTTATGCAGATGTATAAAAATATGAATGTCTCTATGACATGAACAAAGTAAGACTGTCCTGAGGGAGAAAAAGAAATGGTAGAAGAGGTGGGAAAGGAAGGATAATGCTATTGAGAGGCAGAGATAGGCCAAATGTACAGTACATACATATATGAAAATTACACACATGCACACACAAACACACGCACACACACACACACACACACACACACACACACACACACACTTGTGCAATAGCAGTAAGGTACTCAGCAGCTAAAAGAACTTGCTAGACTAGTATGATTACCTGAGTTCAATCCCTGGGACCCACAGTAAGAAGCTAAGAACTGAAAATTGTGGCACATATGTGCACAGGCACACACGCATACACTGACAAAGAAAACTTTGAAAAATTAGTAAGCATTTGCAGTTGGAGGCACAGGCATCAGGAGTTGGAGATGAGGTTCCCCCAACATACACTTGCCTCGAAAAACCCCAGATCACAGATTGAGCTAAACTAATGTACTCTATTAAAGTGTGGCACATTTAAGAAAAAAAAATAATGTGCAAGTAGGCATGGCATAAACCGCAACATGTATTAGGTTAAAAATAACAAATTGCTGGTCCTTTAGCTTAGTTGAAAGACAGAAAGAAAGAAAATCCTGGAAGAAACTATCCAAGAAATATAGGATATTTCTACAAAAATAACAAATATAAGAATAATAAAGTATAGAGGAAGGAGGAGAAGAAACTCAGGTCAAAAGCAAAGAAAACATTCTCAACAAAATTATAGAAGAAAATGTCCTTAACCTAAACAAAAGACTTAACAAAGTAAAAGAAGCATACAGAGTATGAAATAGTCCAGACTAGAAAAGAAAATCCCCTTGGCGTATATTACTAAGACACTACACATAGATAACAAAGAAAGGACATTAAAAGATTCAAGGGGAAAAGGCCAAGTAACGTATAAAGGCAGATTTATTAGAATTACATGTTAATTCTCCATAGAGACTATAAACGCCACAATATCCTGGAGAGATGTGCTGCAGACTAAGACACCAGAAATGCTCAACCAGAATACTAAGCCCGGTGAAACTTTCAACCACTATAGATGGAAAAAAATAAGATATTACATGATAAGACACAATTTAAGCAGTATCTACCCACAAATGTAGAAGGTGCTAGAAGGAAAACCCCAAACCAACAAGGTTAACTACTACCCTGAAAAGTCAGGGAATAAATAATCCTAGACCAGCAAAGTCGAAATAGGGAAGTATACATACAACACAACAATAAAATAAAAATAACAGGAATTGACAATCATTGTTCATAAATAACTCTCAATTCCCCAATTAAAAAAAGACACAGACTAATAGATGGGATGTCTAAATTTAGAAAGAAATCCACGACTTTCTAGGATCCAATGAAAATGAATACACAACATGTCCAAGCTTATGGGACACAATGAAAGCAGTTCCAAGAGACAAGTTTATAGCAGTAAAAGCCTACATAAAAATTCTTTTGAAATATTTTATACTAATAACTTAACAGCACATCTGAAAGCTTAAACCAAATTAAGAAATCACAAAGTGGTAGAGCAGATAACAAGAAATATTCAAATTGAGGATTGAAATAAATAAAATACAAACAAACAATACAATACAAATAATCAAAGAAATAAGGAGGGTTTGCCAGTCTTCTTATTGATTTTTCTCAAAGAACCAAACTCCCCCATAAAACCAGTCAGTCTACCCCGAAACATACAGGAAAACAAAACAAAACAAAAAAGTAAAAATAATAGAGACAGAAGGCTCATAAGATGCGAAAGCATATCATTTGTTATTTTTCCTTCACAATGCTTCAGAGTCCAAAGAAGTTTCTCTTTCTTGAAGAAACATATTTAAAATCACTTAAAATGGCTTTTAGTTGAGTCAAGTGCCTCTCTTCTTTTACCACATACAGAATTATTAGATCCTCTTTAAAATTACCTTTAGAACTTCTTTGAGGAAGCCTGAGGAGCCCAAGACCTCTGATAAAGTATTTTGTACAAAAGAGCCTGCTTGCTTTTTCCTTATTTCCACTACAGCAGGCAACCTACTTTTAATAAGCATTCAACCTCTCCTCTAGCCCACCACCCAACAGAGGTAGTGGAACATAAAAGTTACTAGAATATGGGGGAAGAGGACCTGTTCAGTGATAGTTCTTTGGGAGCGCGCTTGATCTTTGGCAGCAGTTCAGTACAGTAGCAAACACCAAATTCGATTCAGCAGGGGATTTCACCGGGAGAGAAGAAGGAGCAGAGTGGAAACATTGTGGCAGATTCTGCGCAGACTCAGGAACTCCTGCTCAAACTGCAACAAAGCACCCTGGCTCTGATGCACTCACAACAGCTTAGCCAAGCTGCTGGAGACCTGGCTCTCCCACTGCCTGCCTTGCCTGGAATCTGCACAGGATGCAAGAGGATGAGCAAAGATGCCCAAGCTGAGCCAGCAGAGCAAAAGCGCCTGTGGAGGACCTCCAGGCACAAACTCAGTCAACTTCATTAGAGCAAAGGATCTAAAGTTTCTCCTTCCTTCAAATATGGCACCCTCAGCCCATTTTTTTTTCACTCCATGCCTTAATTTGGATGGCTTCTATTCATATTTTTTAAGTTTGTTTCTTTGTTTACTCTTTGTTTGTTTGTTTGTTTGTTTGTTTCTTCCTTCCTTCCTTCCTTTCTTTTTCTTCCCCCTCCAATCTTTTTGTTTTCTTTTGGATTTAACATTTTCCTCCATCAATGTATCTGTTCCTTCTATCTCATCTCTTAAATGCCTGAGATTCTCTATCTGTTGTAGTCTGTTGTTAAGGTCTGCCTCTGAGGGACTATTTAAGTTTCTACATTTTACACTTCCAGATCTCTCAGTTTAGGTTTTCTTTATTGATTCTGTGTTCACTTTCCTATCTTGAACTGGGTTTTATTCATTTCCTTCCACAGTTTGTGTTTTCACAGATTTCTTTATTTTTCTCTTTGAGGACCTCTATCATATTTGTAAAGGCTGTTTTATGGTCTTTTTCATTCTCATTCTGCAAGCATGTTGGAATATTCAGGGCATTCTGGGATAGTGTTGATGGGCTCTAATAGAGATTTTAATGCCCTCGCTGTTGATGGTTGTGTTTTTATGCTGGTGTGTGGGTATCTGGGATTGGGAAGACTGTAATTCTAGGTTCTGATATCTGGTTTTGTGTGGTAGAAAATATTTGATCTCAACTCAGGGTTTCTACCCATCCTTTGACCATTTAGTTCCTGTATACAACCTTTATATTTATGATAAGCCTTAGTTAGCACAAGAGCTGGGCAGATAGCTATTCTCTATACTATTATACATATTTCTCAGCCAATAATTCCATTATATAATTTGCCATGGTTTTGTCTGGACTTCTCTTGACTCTAATTACCCAACTCACATGGCCATTATTTTAAAATTCTTACTTCATGGTGGCTTGTCCTCTATTTATCATCTATCTGTTCATGTCATGGTCTCCTCCCCCCCCTCCCTGACCAGGAACACCAGGAAATGCTTATCTCAATTCTACCCAGTTTTGACTGTAGCCATTTTTATTTACAATTCAGAAATTGGGGGACAAGGTCACATAATATCACTTAGGTCTACATGCAAGCTCTCTCATCTCTGGGACAACCAGATCTTGGGGCTGCATTTAGCATTACAATAGAAGCAAGCAAAAGAAGATGATTGTCCAGGTCCCTTAGCTTGGGGTGGAAGGGTCTGGTTATTTTTATGAATTATAGGCATGTTTAATTTTAAAGGAAAGTTCGCAAATGTTGTAGCTTTAGACAGGGAGGAAACTAGAGAGCTCAGACTCAGGGACTTCTAACTTTGCTTTCTTCTTCTCTATCATTCTTTCTTAAGTAAAGGAAAAGAGAATAGAAGAGAAAAGGGGAGATATAATACTATAGAAATTAGAGGAATAGATAAATAGGGAAAGATTATCAAATTTACTCTTAAACAAAACATTGTATAGCCATAATCTTACATTGGTAGAAATCTTTATAATTGATGTAAAATTGAAGTTATAATTTCTTACATTGGTGTAGAATTTGCATATTGATATAGGATTAAGGTTTTCATTGGTATAAATCTGTATATTGATACAAAATTTGAAATTAATATTGTTACTCTTAGTTAGGCATTGTGCCTATGCAATTCATTTAAGAAGACAAGGCTTTGACCCAGTCCTTTTTTTTTTTTTCCGATACTTTATTTACATTTCAAATGTTTTCCCCTTTCCAGGTCTCCCCTTTGGAAACCCCCTATCTCATCCCCCCCCTCTCCCTGCCTCTATGAGGGTATTCCCCCACCCACCCACCACTCCTGTCTTTCCTCTCTGACATTCCCCTATACTGGAGCATCTAACATCCTCAGGCCCAAGGGCCTCTCCTCCCACTGATGGTCAACAAGGCCCTCCTCTGCCACATATGTGGCAGCACCATGGGTCCCTCCATGTGTATTCTTTGGTTGCTGATCCAGTCTCCTGGAGCACGTGTGTGTGTGTGTGTGTGTGTGTGTGTGTGTGTGTGTGTGTGTGTGTGTGTGTGTTTGAATGACTGGTCAAACAAAGGCTAGAGCAGATGATTAGGCAGGGGAAGGACATGGTAGGAGGGGCAGTATCAGAGAGGAGGGAGGAATAGGAGTCTAAGGAAGATAAATCAGAACCATATAGCCCAGAGAAGCCACCAGTAGCAAGAGTTCTCATAGCTGGGGAATAAATTAGTATAGTGATAGATCTACCCAATCTAGGCATATAACGTTTAAATTTAATAACTGGTTATGTGTTTTTTATATAGGCTTATTGGGGTAAGAAATTACCACAACATCCCAAGGAGTGCCAGCTTGTGTTGGAGGTGAAACAAAGCAACAAGTTGGAGAAGGGAGATTAGTCTAGGAAGATAGATGGAATCCACTGGAGATCACAGGGGAGAACGAGATGCTACAGCAGGAGTTCTGTAGCAACACTGGATATGAAACTTAGGGATTTGATTCGCAGGAGCAGAAGGTGAGGTGAACATCTGCAGTTAGCTTACCTGCTTTCCTGTTTAGAGTAGGCATTAGTGCTTCCTTTCTTTTGTTTTGTTTTCTGTTTTTCATTTACTTTTGTTTGTCTGTTTGTTTGGTTTTTGAGACAGGGTTTCTCTAGTGTTTTCAAAAGCCAATTGCTTGATTAAGATATCTAGGGTCTGAGAAAGGGCCACCCATTTTTTAAATTCTTTTGTATGTAAATCAAGAAATTCAACTAAAACTTCTGAAGGGCCCTGTTAACCTCCACCCCCAGAATTCCTATGGGTACCTATGGATATTCTCCAACTCATTTTATTGATCAGAATGGCCTTAAACTCAGAGGTCTGCCTGCCTCTGTCTCCCAAGTGGTGGGATTAGAGGCATGTGCCAGCATGCCAGGGTAATGCCTTGAATAACTTTAAGAAGGAATGGGTAGTCTCTCCAGACTAAGGCAGATTTTGATATGCATGCTGTGCAGACAGTCGCAAAGAGTCATGAAGTTGGTCTGGTCTAGCTACCTTGAGAGGCATGTGTCATAGGATTTTCAAGTTAGAGTCCTTGGTTCCTCTGAAGTGGAAACTTAAGGGTTCCTTGGAAAGTCAATTGTATTGGATGGTGTTTTGCTGGGGCAAACACATGAAGGAGTATTTTCCTGAAGTGGACATGGGTGAAAGACTAAGGCACACTCATGAAGGGATGTTTAACTGAAGCAGATACAGGTCAAAGGATGTTCTGCTAAAGCACAATTATCAGAATATTTTCTAAATTTAGAAAAATGCCCGGAACATCTATCACATTAAAGAATCATAAGAGTTAACTCTGATATCTCTTCAGTTATCTGCTCCATAGGAAGTAATATTGAAAGCACCATTAGGAAATCTGTATACTTACTTGCCAAAGACAAGCTTTGGCATCCATATGATAGGCAAACTGAGGCAGGCAGCCATTGCAGGTCAGTGCTTAGAGCTACTGACAGGGGTGGATCCAGATACCTACAGATGCTGCTGCTAAAGGCAGCCAACAATTAGAGAAGTTACTCAGCAGACTTTTTTTTATGAAGAAACAAAGCTTAAATTACTGGGACTGGTACTCCCTGAGGGCAGTGGAAATTCACACAAACTCTGCACATAAACATACATACATACATACATACATACATACATACATACATACACATAGTTGATGGATAAAAGGAACAATGCTCCAACCTACCACACACACAAGGCTTAACACATACACATAGTTGATGGATGTTCTGACCCTCACACTTTATTCTTTCTTCCAGCACTTGTATACTCCAGGAAAATCTTTCAAGCAGTATTAAATTACAATATGTTTATATTTTAGTTTTATTGTAGTGAATGGTTATGAAAAGCGATGTGTTTTTACAAAACATTATAAGAAATAACATTGGATTGGGGAGATGGCTCAGCTGCTTGCTCTTCCAGAGGTCCTGAGTTCAATTCACAGCAACCACATGGTGGCTTGCAACCATCTGTAAAGGGATCTGATGCCCTCTTCTGGTGGGTCTGAAGACAGCTACAGTGTACTCATATAAATAAAATAAATAAATCTTTAAAAATAAAGAGACCTCTGCTTGGACCACCAGGAGTCCATAGCCAACGAGTGCCTGGAGAAAGCTACACTCCCAGGAGTGTGGAAAAGCCGTGAGTGGGGTTAAGGGGCGTACCACTGCTCACCAAGACCCACCCGGAACTGGTGGGATACAGAGCCTGAGGAGAACTCGGGGGCAGGAAACCTCTGAACCTTCCGGTTTCTATCGGTGGGTGGAGACCTCTGCCTGGGCCACCAGGAGTCCATAGCCAATGAGCGCCAGGAGAAAGCGACCCTCCTAGGATCATGGAAAAGCCATGAGTGGGGTTAAGGAGAGAAATATTGCTCACCGAGACCCGCCTGGAACCCGCAGATACAGAGCCTGAGGAGAACTCAGGGGCAGGAAACCTCTGAACCTTCCTGTTCCATCTGTGTGTGGAGACCTCTGCCTCGGCCACCAGGGGTCTGTGCCTGGGGACCTCAGCTTGAGCCACAGGGCTCTAGGAGAGAGTGGGTATCCCAGGGGTGCTGACACACCTTTGAGCACAGGCAAAACCACCAGTTCTGTTCAAACTCACTGGATCAAGAAGGACCCTTGCAGAGCCATCAGGACATAGGAACCAAGGGACAGCTGGGGACAAGATTGTTCTGATTTATGTCTGCACCCCAGAGCTGACCCTGTGCCACAGCTCTCCAAACACAAACACCTCTCAGAGAACTGGTCTTCAAAGAGTATTGACACAGAAGCCTGCAGGAGGGGCAAGCCACAACCAGACAGAGTAAGACCAGTTAACATCAGAGTTAACAAGATGGCAAAAGGCAAGGGTAAGAACATAAGGAACAGAAACCAAGGCTACTTGGCATCATCAGAACCCAGCTCTCCCACCACAGCAAGCCCTGGATACCCCAACACACCAGAAAAGCAAGACTCAGATTTAAAATCATTTCTCATGATGATGATAGAAGACTTTAAGAAAGAAATGACTAACACCCTTAAAGAAATACAAGAGAAAAGAGATAAATGACTAGAAGCCTTTAAAGAGGAAACACAAAAATCCATTAAAGAATTACAGGAAAACACAAACAGGCAGAATTACAAGAAAAAAAATCAAACAGACAAAGGAAATGCACAAAAACAATTCAGGGGCTAAAAATAGAAATAGAAACAATAAAGAAATCACAAAGGGAGACAACCCTGGAGTTAGAAAACCTAGGAAAGAGATCAGGAGTCATTGATGTAAGTAAGGATCACCAACAGAATACAAGAGATAGAAGAGAGAATCTCAGGAGCAGAAGATACCATAGGTAACATTGACACAACAGTAAAAGAAAATGCAAAATGCAAAAAGGTTCTAACTAAAACATCCATGAAATCCAGGACACAATGAGAAGACAGAATCTAAGGATAATAGGTATAGAAGAAAGTGAAGATTCCCAACGTAAAGGACCAGTAAATATCTTCAACAAAATTATAGAAGAAAACTTCCCTAACTTAAAGAAAGAGATGAACATAAATATACAAGAATCTTACAGAACTCCAAATAGATTGGACCAGAAAAGAAATTTATCCCGTCACATTATAGTGAAAACACCAAATACACAAAACAAAGAAAGAATATTAAAAGCAGTAAGGGAAAAAGGCCAAGTAACATATAAAGGCAGA
>CM052711.1:69126017-69182503 GCA_028551405.1 Uromys caudimaculatus | reverse complement strand
TAAGGTGACAGCAGATGCTGGCGAGGATGTGGAGAAAGAGAAACACTCCTCCATTGTTGGTGGGATTGCAAGCTGGTACAACTACTCTGGAAATCAGTGTGGCGAACCCTCAGAAAAATGGACATAATACTACCTGAGGACCCAGCTATACCACTCCTGAGCACATACCCAGAAGATGCTTCAACATGTAATAAAGACATATGCTCCACTATGTTCATAGCAGTCATATTTATAATAGCCAGAATCTGGAAACAACCCAGATGTCCCTCATCAGAGGAATGGATACAGAAAATATGGTACATTTACACAATGGAGTACTACTCAATTATTTAAAAAAATGAGTTAATGAAATTTGCAGGCAAATGGATGGAACTTGAAAATATCCTGAGTGAGGTAACTCAGTCACAAAAGAACAAACATGGTATGTACTCACTGATGAGTGGATATTAACCCAAAAGTTTGGAATACCCAAGTTTCACTTTACAGTAACTGCTGGACTGAGAGTCAAGTCCCAGATGGAGGAGTTGGAGAAGAGACTGAAGGAACTGAGGGAGTCTGTAGCCCCACAGAGGGAGCAACAGTGTCAACTGGCCTGACTCCCCCGGTCCTCATGGAGCCCGTACCACCAACCAAAGAATACACATGGAGCGACCCATTGTTTGACCACATATGTGGCAGAGGAGGGCCTTGTTTACCATCGGGGGAGGAGAGGCCCCAGTAAAGGGGAATGCCAAGATGGGAAAATGGGAGTGAGTGGGTGGTGGAATTCCCTCATAGACATGGGGGAGGGGGAGGGGATAGGTGGTTTCCTCAGAGGAAATCTAGAAAGGGGGAAACATTGGAAATGTAAATAAAGTATCAATAAATAAAAAAAAGAAAGAAAGAAAGAAAGAATGAACATTACAAGTACAAGTAAAGGGAACAAATTAGTCCCCCAAACCTGTGTACATTGGTAACAAAGCAACTTGTTATAAATTGACAAAGTGTAAACAAGCAAGATAGTTTCCTCAGCCACTTTCTGTTACTGGCAAGCAGCAATTTGCAATGACAAAGAAATGAGTAATTATTATATTATTTATCTTTAAAAGTATTCTAGTAAGTATCTTAAAAGAATCACAAACCTAAACTTTTATATAAAAATCAGTCATCAATTATCAACAGTCCAGCCTCATTGAGAGTCATGTCAGCCAGTACTGGCATTATTCTTGTTCCCTGATTATAAAAGGTCCCTAGGTTAAGGAATAAGAGTGTGGCTTTCTGAATTTCAAATTATTTTCTACGATTTTCTACATTAGAGCCAATAGTAAAAAACATTTCTACCTAGCTTCACTAATGACTTTTTTCCCAAACATTTTTTAAGGGTGATGGTCATTGCTGACAATATAAATATCTAAGTTCTTTTCTAGGGTGGTGTTTGAATCATTAATCTGCTGTAGCAGCAATGCCTGAAAGAGATCAAGCACTATTATTGTGAGTGCCAGAGATATTGCCCCGTGAGAAATTGGAAGCCCCCTTAGAGTTTTCATATAATTTTTAGATTAAGAGGGATGTGAGGGCAGAGCAGAACTCCATAATAGCATGAAGTCCTCAGGACACAGAGTCCAGACTGTGCCACACTGAGGCTCACCCATGTGGCTGTGGTAACCTGTGAGCCTCATTCCATGAGTTCTAAGGCCATTTGTAGTCCCTTCTGCATGGCCCTTGGAACTTACTCTTCTCTAACCTCACTGCTTCTCTGAAACATACTAGGTCTAAGGAAATCATGGGTTAGAGAAAAGGAAATCTTTTCTGAGTCATTTTCTTCTTCTTATGTGCAGGTGCCCGGAGGGATTCTTCCCTCATGTCTAAGATGCTAGCAGCACAGCAAAGGTAAGAGACTATATGAAATAATGTATGTAAATTTCAGAATGTTCAGGTTGAAGAACAGTCCCTTACACATGCGTACACACATACACACACACACACACACACACACACACACACACACACACACACAGCAAACACCGTTGACCTGCCTGTTCAAGAGGGCTGATCAGCTTGGCATCTGTCAGCACTGGAATCTGAGCTGAAGACTGTGTCTATTGTAAAACAAAGGCTCAAGACATGCCAGTGTGCAAAAAACCAAAACAAAACCTTTTGTTTTGCAGAAGTAGAGGCAGCCTGCTGCTCCCCATCTCTCTAACCAAGGCAAAACAACACAGCAGGGTGGAGAGGGTAAGCCTCTGTAAAAATCTTGACTTGGGGTGAAGTCTCTCACTCTCAGGACACAAGAGCTAACTCAGAGGTATTGCTGGTTAAAGGGATTGAGTCCAACAGGTGAGAAAGGCTGGAGACAAGGCTTAATGATAGTCCACTATGTATGTATCAGATAATTCCTAGGTACCCAGCAGGTGTTGGGAGAAATGTGTCTTTGAAATTCTATAGCCCAAGAGCTTAAACTAACTTAGTCCACAATGCCTATATTTGGATTATCTGGGATAGATGATCTCTTAACCCTAGCTAGAAAGGGAGGGACACAGTTTCTCTCTAAATTGTTTAGTGAATTGTGATCAGAATAGGAGTACTTTCTAATGATTCCCATATCCTCAGGAATTGACCAGGCTGGTCTGATATCAATCAAAATGGACAGAACATCCTATAGAACACATATAAGGACGCATTATTCCCAAAGATCCAGGCCTTCTTTCCTCCAGAGGCACTGGAGTTGGCAAAGTGGTGCCCTTCTGACTGGTGAGTGTGTGTGGGCAGGCTGCATGAAGTGCATCTCTTACCCGAAATGGGGGAAGGAGAGGAGGGAGCTGAGCCTAGTTGCTTGTTTACATACAGCTTGGTCTCCCTCCTACTGCTTCAGACATGGCCCCAAGGAAAGCAAGGAACTAACAGAAGAAATGGAAGTAATCCAAGAACCGGGAAGGGTCAGGAGGAAGCAGTGGGATCAGCAGGCTGTCATAAAGTAACATTCACCTGTCAGTCTCCTTGCAAAAGCCCTGGCTTCTCACTAGGGATTTGAAGGAAGCTCCTCTGGCCCCCATCCCCACAGAGAGGTCTGTTCTCAAGCTCTTCTTGGTTCCCTGGGCTATCCCAGCTTTCCTTTCAACTGTCAGAAAGAGGTGCCCACCAGAGCCTCGAAAATCATCAATTGTCTCTTGCTGCATTGTAATTAGTCCCAGAGATCGATCACATGGATAACTGGGCCAGGAAGGTGCCTAAAAAATGCCATTTGTCTTAGGCATGAGACAGGCTTCACCAAATCCTGTCAGATGACATTTGTAGTGGTTCTTTCCCAAGAAGTCTTTTATGTGGGATTGTTAGAAGCTGACGCCTACATTTCTGCCTTCACTATTGATTTTAATATGTGTTAAACAGTAAGAGCACCTTGGTTCTCCCTGTTGGTCAGCTTTCAGCCTTGTTTCCAAAGTCTTGGTATTTGTATTTGTACTTCTCAGTTAAAATGAGATTTATGTTCCTACTGTGTAGACTGTTTTTCAAACACAGACACCCCAAATACCTCCTGACAACCAGGTTGCCTTGACTTGAAAAATGAGGCTTTCCAAAACTGGTTTATCACAATGACATTAAAAACTTGTAACAATGTGTTTATGCTGAAAGCTAATCTCAAAAGTTCTGCTTCTGTTAAGCTTTGCTTGTTTGGGAAGGTCATGAAAGAACTATATGATTCTTCTTGCTGCAGCTGGGGGTCCCTGGCTTACTCCCAATCCCATGGAGAACAGTAGGCCTGGCCATTAAGTAAAATTCTTATCTTGCCCATTGTGGTCTCTGTGAGTGTTTGGATCTAGACTATGATGCTACAACAGGATGTCTGAAGGGAGACTGGTTACTCCAAGGGACTCTGAACCTGATCCCTACTCTTGTCCCATATTTCCAGGCAGTCTTTCTGCTTTCTGAGTCTGGAATCCCTGCCTAAAAACTGCTTTGTCAGTAGATCAAGAGGAGAGAGAGAGAGAGAGTAAAGAGGAAACTCAAATATTTATTGGTTACCAGGTTCTCTGAGCAAAGGCCTTTCTTTTTAACTTCATGCCCATGGCCATGTCATGGATGGGTGTGGTAGGGCACATTTAATCTTAGCACTATGGAGGCAGAGGCCTGGAACCCTAGGGTGGAGGTCAGCCTGGTCTATATAATAGTTCTGGGACAGCCAGAGCAAAAAACTGTATTCCTGTCTTAAAAATAAATAAGTAAATAAATAAATACATACATGCACAAGTAAATAAATAAAAAGATTTTTCAAAGCCAGGCATGAGTTTACATGCCTGTAATCCACTGTTTGGGTGTTGGAGGCAGGATGAGCAGTTCAGCCATCATGGACTGGACTGCATGACACTGTCTCAGACAAAATAACAAGCAAAACAAAAATGCAAGCTTGGAGATCAATTCGGCTGCACAGCGCCTTTGTAGGCTTCTAGCATAGTCTAAATATTCAGCACTACTCTTCCCCTAAACCCAGCAAATTTCAGAGGTGTATTCCTACAGTGTCTTCATGGTTCTGTACCTCCCTTCTTCTCAGATATAATCCAGTGACCACGGACATCCCCTGGAAGCTGAGCAAGAGATATACTGTCTCAAACATTGCCCCCATAATTTAGTCTTCTAGATTTCAGCGCAGAGCCTTTCAGGAAAGAGCCGCAGTCTTACACTTGAAGACTGTCACTGAGCAAGGCAGGGAGAGGTACTCACTGTCAGCCGGTCCAGACAGGTACTTGTCCCTCTCAGTGACCTGAAAGCTTGTAGGAATGTCAAGAAACATTTCCTAGAAGCCCCCAAACCACACAAGCAGCTCCTAGTTCTGCCAGATCTCAGGGCCCTTCTTTTCACGTAGGCATCCTGAGGGGTGGGGTCTCCAGAGGTACATCAACTGCCCAGTAGTTCACACTCTGGGAGGTGAATGGCAGTTGTCACAAGATCCTGAGAGCAAGCTAAGCAGCTCTGCTGGCCAGTAAGTCTGATTGGACACTGAATTCTGTTTAAAAGGCCAGAGTCCAAGAATTGGGCACCCAGAAGTACATGTATGCTTCCCCACTCATTTTACCTTCCCCTCATGCCTGGTCACAGGGATGGTATCGAGCCAAGCCATTTGAGCTGCCACCATCCCATCCAAATAGAGGTCCAAACAGCCACTCCTTGTATCCTGGTGGTCACACACTGCTCACCCCTCCAACCTCCACCTATGCACACATTGATGGCAGCTCAGCATCCTGGGGAGGTTTAAGTAGGACTGTTGCAGTCAGTTGAAGCAGATGGTAGCTTTGCCTTCCCAGTGCCCCTGAGGTCTTTCTTCCTCAGCAGATGCAGGCTCCTAGAAAAAAAATGTTATTTTTTGTTGTTGTTTTGTTTTGTTTTTTAATGCATGAAAGTGGACACGAAGTCTGAGTGTGCAGAACACACAGCTAATATGATAGCAGTCTTAAGGACATCAATGCAGGCTTCAAGCACCTGCTTACATGGGGGAGGGGTATCACCAGGAACCAAAATGCCAGAGGTAAGGGACCATATTAGGAATAGGTGAATGTATTTTTCCTTGTGTCTGGTGCCAGTGATCTCAGGTCTAGGCAGAGTGCAGACATTCTCTGTGCTCCAAAGAGTGAAGATGGATTAGTGTGCAGTGTGCTGGCCTGGCTCAGGTTGCTAGTGAGGAGTAAGTAGACCTAGGTATTAAAGGCACTAGTGGCTGCTGCTTTAGGCCATCAGGAGGGGAGGATGGCGTTGCCATGCTTAGTCATACACTGTAAAGGGGACATCACAGATGGACTGTGAATATATGAGGGCACATGGAATAGCAGGGCCCATATTATGGCCTAGAACTATAGTGGCATGGTAGAGGGAGAGGGAGAGGGAGAGGGAGAGGGAGAGGGAGAGAGAGAGAGAGAGAGAGAGAGAGAGAGAGAGAGAGAGAGAGAGAGAAAGAGAGAGAGATCGAGTGAGTTTGGCTTCTAGGTGTTGTGGCCCCTTGGGAACATGCACTGGATAACGATCTTCTGACTAACCAGGGCTAGGAGCATCAAATATAGAGTGTATTGTAGTAAATTTTTAATCATCACTTGGGGGTTGCTACACCTTCTTTGATCATTCAGTTCCCAAATAAAAGACATAAAACTCATATTCATAATAAGCCTTCATCAGCACTAGAGCTGGACAGATATCTATCCTCTATGCTATTATGTCTACTTCTCTGCCAATAATCCCACAATATGACTTGTCATGTTCATCTAGGCTGCTCTTACTCCAACTGGCCAGCCCTCATGGCCATGTTTTCAAGATTCATATCCCACGATGTTTTCTCCTCTACCTTCTTCTTTTTGCCCTTGTGGTCCTGCCTCAGACCACAAGGATAACAGTATTGTCATTCTTGCCTGAAGACAGACTCCTTTATGGGGCACTGTGAATGAATGTACTGTCCTATACTATCACAACTATTTTCTAAATATTCTTGAATTCGAGCAGAATGTTTTTTGGCCAGGGTAACTTCAGCCCACAGTGTATGTTTCATTTCCTTCAGATGCCTCTATAGAAATATGAATTTCATATTGAATTTACTCAGCTTCTAAGTGTAGTGTTTTGTCACTTAAAGGGTCATTAAGTAGCTCAGGACAATTTTTTTATTGACATCCTCCTGCATCTTTCTCATATGCTGGCCCATATATAAGGCTTATGTTTGCCCATTAACAAAACAACCCTTTACAGTTTGTGAATTTTCGCACCTGTTTCAAACTGAGTGTGAAGAATTCCCAGAACTTGTAACATAAAGGGCAAAGATGATCTTTTAAACCCTCAACAGTGATCACCACTGGACTGATTTTTTTAAAAATCCATAGCTTTTTTTGTATGTATAGGAGGCATCCCATCTCTCCTGAAACTGTTAGAAGGGGGTGTTAACCATATCCTCTAAGCCAAGTCATTTTCCTCTCCCACCAGATACCTCACAGACACTCATATATTTGCATGTTTGGGTTCATCTACCTCCAGACTTCCTAATTAAAACAATACAAGGGCAGAGGCCTTGTTTTCTCGCTGGCTGTTGGCCAGAGGTCATATTCATTCAGCATGAAGAGCCTTCTCTCAAGCCCTTCTTTGCTGCTCATCATCTTCAAAGTCAGCAAGGGCACTCTGAATCAGTCCCATGCTTCGAATCTCTCTGACCTCTCTCCATCTGTCACCAGCCATAAAGAATGCTCTGCTTTTAGAGGAATGTATTGAGCCCAACTGCATGACCTGCCTTTTGATTATCTCAACACCAAGTCATTATTTTTAATCACGTCTTCAAAACTTCCACTGACAATAGCATAATATGATCATGGGTTGGAAATATGATAAAAATCCAAGACCTAAGAAAATGTGACTCTCATCAGGTAGAAAATTTGGGGGCAGTGGCTACCAGCTGGATATGCACAAAACCCAAACTAGAAAAGCAAGAACTCAAAGAGCAGGACATCTAAACCTTAGCATTATGGGCATTTGTGGCCAGACACAGGTTCCTGGGCATGTGACTTATGTAGTCCCACAAGGTCTTACACCTAGAGGATTCCTAACATTTGCTTTCGGGCTCTATTGTCATTATTTTGAAGTTCTTAATGATCTTTAAACTTGTAAGTGAAATACAAGAGAGCAAAAGAGTTATGTCTGTGAGCAGGGCACATATCTGATAGTCACAGCCATGGTCCTCACTGCCATGTTTGAAAACTGGTGAGTGTTTCAGTGTCTCATGAGCACAGGATTCTAGTGGACCCATCCATGGTACGTGAAAGTTCAGTGACAATCAAAGCAAGCAGAAAAGCCATATGTTACACTTGTGACTGAGAAAGCCAGTAATTCTCAACTTTCCTAATGCTCCAATACTTTAATATAGCTCTTTATGTAGTCGGGACCCCCAACTGCAAGATTATTTTCATTGCTACTTCATAAATGTGAATATAGTACAGGTATGAATTCTAATGTAAATATTCCTGTTTTCCCATAGTCTTAGACAACCCTCGTTGAAAGGGTCATTCAACCACAAAGAGCTCTTGACCCACAGGTTGAGAACTGCTCAACTTACGCAATAAGGAGAGTCCTTCATAGCTGTTGAGGTTTCGTGTTGCTGTGTATTGTAATGCTAAGTGCAGGTCCCCAAGACCTGGAGTCTACACATAGACCCAAGTGGTGCTACGTGACCTTGTTCTGAAGTTATTTCTGATTGGTAAATAAAAATGTAATTAGCCAATAGGTGAGCAGAAAAGACATAGGTGGGGTTTAGGAGACAGCTGGGGTTTAGGCTTGAGGCCAGGTCAGAGGAGAACCACGAGAAGAAGAAGAAGGTAAAGGTGGAAGGAGAAGCTGTCATGGGTTAGCTCCCTGTTGTTGAATCATCTCCCCAGTCCCAGGAATAGTTTATTTTGCCTCATGGTTTCAGAAGGGTATAGTTCACATTGTGTGACAAAACATTTTTGGGAAGATGTGTCTACTTACTACAGATAGTGAGCCCACCAACAGATCAAAGTATGGATGCAATCAAAATCATACTTGTTGAGCCAGAGTTTTATTGGTGTTATTTACAGGAACATGGGTGAGGGGTTACTTACAGAGGCAGAAATGACACATGGACAGCTCTATCATCAAAGCCTATCCCAGCACTGGGACAGCTTATGAAAGCTAGGAACCTGGAGCACACTGCACAGCCTGGAGGCAGCTCAGTGGATTGAAGAGTGTCCTTTCCAAGTGACTCAGTTGGCCTAAACCTTTTCCAGGCAGCTTGGCTTGTTATTGCTTCTTTCAGCAGCTGATCTGGCCTCAGAGTCTACTTTGTAGCTTGACTGGTCTGAGAGCAAATCTAGGCCCTTCTTTATTACTTACTCAGGCAGGCAGGGACCTAGCGAAGCTGGTTAGTTTCAGGGACTTCCTGAAGTTATCTTGAGTTGTTCACCTCCCTGTTTAAAGTGCTTCCCTGGAGCATGTTATGTTTCAATCTCAAAGCAAAGTGTTACATCAAAGTCCTTCTTGGTGAGGAAGGAGTCATAGCAGCAGGACTGTGAGATAGATGGTCACATTGCATCTACTGTAGGAAGCAGAGAGAAGACAGCTTCTGAAACAGTTCAGTCTAGAACTCCAGATCATTGGACGGTGCCAGCCACACTCAGGGTGCGTCATCCCCACTCAATCATTTCAGGAGAGATGATCATAGACCTGTCCAGAGGCATGTTTTCTGGGTGATTCTAAGTCCAGTAAGATTGTAAAAAATTAACCATTGCATTGGTAAGGTGCTTTGCTCATGGCTTCATTTGCTCCACTCCTGTACTTCCCTGATACAAGGCTAAGCTAGACTCCAAGGACAAGAAAGACTTTTTCTTGTTTATTTGCATTTCTTGCCCAGGATCTAGGTGGTCAGTAAATGAGTTCAGGGAAAGAGGGAGGACAAAGGAGATGCTGGAAAGAAGGAAAGAAGAAAGCAGCTATAGACCTGTCTAATGTTGCAAATGTAGCAAATGTCACTCTCTGTATTCCATTTTTATTTCTAGAAGTCTGTTAAGTAAGCACAATAAATAAATGCCAGTATCTTGTAGAAATAATGCTTGTCAGTAAAGTGGTGTCTGCACTGCTTGGATCAGTGGCCAAGTCTTGCTCTGAACCCCAAGCAGGGTTGTACCCTTTCTCTGGCAGTTAATGCTTACTGCAGTTGCTACACACTGGACTTTCCAAAACACCACTATGTACCTACTATGCTCCTAGCAGTGGTAGTTTGTGACTATGTAGGAAGTCATTAGTGACTGACCATCACCATTAGAGTACCCCCTCCCTATTCCCTCTCCTGACAATCATAATGTAAATGGTTCTGGAGACAGAGGTTTGCCAAAGAGATCACAACTCACAGGTTGAGAACTACTGCTACAGACAGATCCAGCATTCTATCTATCTATCTATCTATCTATCTATCTATCTATCTATCTATCTATCTATCTATCTATCTATTTATCTATCTATCTATAAAAATCTCTAACTGTTCCTATTGTTTGAGTGTGAAATGTGCCCCTTAGGCTTATGTGTAGTTGCTTTGAACATGTGACATCTTCAGTCAAGATCCTGCCTGCTACCATTTACTGATTGCATGACCCAGGACTGGTTAATGACTTTTGGTGTTTCATTTTATTCAGCTGTATGCGATGACTGTAGTACTACCTACTTCATAACATTACAGTGAGTAACTGAGTTAATACATGTTAAAGAACATAGGTCTGAGTTTTCTATGCTTTGTGTAGAGGCCAGAGGTCTATGTTCAATGTCTTTCAGTTGCTTTCTACCTTTATTTTAAGTCAAAATTTCTCACTGATCTTGGAGCTTGCCCTTTTGGCTAGACTGGTATGAAGACCTAAGTTCAGATCCTTATCCACATAAAATCTGGTGCAGCGCTGCACATTTCTTTCAAGCTCCAACACTTTGTCTCACAAGAGACAGATCCTAGGAGCCAGCCTCTGGTACTACAGAGTTTTTCGTCTGATGAAGGTTGACAATGTGCAAAGTATCTTGGAGCTTGTGGAAGAATGGTGGATGTTAATTATGTTGGAGAAGATCTGTGGAGTTACTTTAATGCAGCATGGGAGAAAAGAGTTGACCTTGCTTGGCAGTTAATGGAGATAGCAGAGCAGCTCACAAACAATGACTTTGAATTTGCACTCTACCTCTTGGAGGTCAGCTTTGATAACTTTGCAGTTGGTCCAAGAGATGGGAAGGTCATCAATGTGGATGCTGAAAATGTTTTAGTTGCTGACAAAAGATTAATTAGACAAAATAATCCTGAGAATTGGGACGTATGGTATGAAAGAAAGTTCGAGGACTGTGACAAGGAAGCTTGCTTATCATGTTCAAAAGAATTTCTTTGTGCTCGTGTTACTATGGACCACAATTACTATGCTGTTTGTCAAAACCTCTTATCTAGACATGCCACCCGGCATGGCACTTCTGGAGGATTCCTTCATGATCCACCAAGTGAAAATGCCAAAGATGGCTGACTGGAGGCCTTGCTGGATGAGTGCACCAATCCCAAGAAGCGCTATGGCTGATTCCAGGCCATAGAAGAACTGCATGGCTATCTAGCACAGATAAGTCACAATGTGAGGTAGTCGGCAGTGATCTTTTCCTTTTCTTTGCTGAAATAGCACTGGCAAAACTAAACCACCAAAAAACTGCTTAGAATAAACAAAGTGTGGAAGTATGGCATCGGAGGATGGTGAACTTTTTCCGATAGATTTACATTAACACCTATCAGAATAAGACCATTACTGTACATCAAAGTTCTCATGATGCTTCTGCTAGTCTGTTCTTCACTTTGGAGACTGAGATACCATTGACTGATTTTCCCCTTCCCAAACCTGAGTGGATGATATTGTTAAGCTATTGGAAAGGAGTCTGATAGCTACATGGCTTGTGTATCAAAGAGTTCTTGGCACTCTCTTGGTACTTGCATTTCTCTCATGATTTTGTGAATCTCTTGCATTTACTTCAAATGTCAAGTTAGATTGACCTGTTTTATAGGCCACATTTTCCTTCTGATGTGTAAAATCACTTTCCATTTTTTAAAACTTTTACACACCCAGGTTACTATAGGTGTTCATTTAAATTTTAGTAGAAGTAGTTTTCATTCAATGAGATACATACCTAACTGTTAGGGCAGGATTCCCGGGTTTACTGTTTTTACAGAGATTTTAGTATTTCATCATGTAAATAATTTACCTCTCCCCAACCTTCTATGCTTTACCATTGCATGATAATATCATTTCAGGTTATTTAAAAATTGAATCCCTCAATGCCAGTAATTATAAGTATACACTGAACATGATGTTTAGCATATGCTACAAAATGTCACTGCATCCTTTGCTAAAAGGCTTCAAGAATAATACACTAGCAGTCTACACGGCAATAACTTTGATGGAAGAAACAATAAAAGTCAATGTTTCTAAATGCTAATTAGTCCAAGATAGTAATGCGTATGCCAAAGAAATATTAGACACATTCCTATGTTTAGAACTGAAAATAGAATTGGTCATCTTCTTATCCCACTTTAGTATTTCAGCTGTTACTCTTAAATTAAGATCTACCTGTTCCTTTAATCCTTTAATGCTGACAGTTGGCCTATTGCTTATAAAAAACAATGTATAACATAAAGACTTTCTACCTTTTGTTCATTGGTAGTTTCTCCAAAATGAACATGGTAATCATTGTTGGAATTTAATTAGGCATCGGAACATTTTACTTACTGATACTAACAATTTTTACTATAAAGCTTGTCTTCCCATTGTGATCTCCTGCTTCCTGACCTGCTTGAATTCCAGTCCTGACGTCCTTTCATGATGAAGGGTGATGTGGAAGTGTAAGCTGAATAAACCCTTTCCTCCCCAACTTGCTTCTTGGTCATGATTTTTGTGCAGGAATAGAAACACTGACTAAGACACCTATAAAGCATTTCTGGACTAGTACTTACTTTCATTCACTCTCTCTCTCTCTCTCTCTCTCTCTCTCTCTCTCTCTCTCTCTCTCTCTCTCTCTCTCTCAAAATGGGCATCTTTTCCTGGGAGAAGCAACTGGCAGGGATGTGTAGCCTACTTTGAGGAGCTCCCTCAGGGTGGAAGACAGGATGCAGGTTTTTGCTGTGCACTGCAAAAAAGCAAGCCAGCATTCCTGTGAAGAAAATGGCGAAGTCAGGGACATTCTAGAGCAATCTGGGGTGGAGGACCCATCATTCCTGAGGTGAGAGATGCAGGAGGAGAACTGACCCACCCACCTTACCAGTACTGAATTGTTGCATTATGAGTGTCTAAGTGAAGGACCCTTCCTGGAATTTAGGTAGATTGGGAAAGTACCCTCTAAGAGGCGACTTCTCAAGGATCGTTTCCTGCTCACACATACCCCTTCCCTCATTCCACCACTGTCACCCCCAGCCCTCTACTCTGAATTTTGCAACTGTTACAGAGTGCTAAAAAGATGCTGGAAGAAAAGATTCTGGGTGTGTTTTGGTAATTGAGACCTTAGAAGGGGAAGGAGAGGGAATCAGGGAAGGGAGGGAGCCAGGTCATTCCCACCCAAACTGAGCTCAACTATGGTCTCCAGAGCAGGCTGAGTGTCTCTGAACTCTCCAGATTGAAGCAGCTACTTTGTTTCTTCTGCCCAGCATGGAATTGGGGAGTTCCCTTTGCATTCCCCAGTCTGTTGGTTTCCTTTTCTCCACATTGGTATTTTTTCCAAGACTTGCAATTAATTGTCATTTCCACACAACAAACTCTGCACTGTCCTAGCCAACCACCCTGCACCCAAAGACCCCTGTAACATAAGAATTAGAGGCTTCTGAGCTCTTTGGGCTCTTCTTTCCAAGGAACATTTAGCTACTGTCTCAAGAGTGTTTCTACTGAAGGATCAGCCAGGTGAGATGTTGATGTGTATACACTCTGCCTTAAGAAGCAGCACAGGTCCAGCTCAAGCTAACAGCTCATCATCCTGAGGGTTCAGTACCCTGTCTTCTAAGGCTGGGCCCTTGCCACTGCACACTCCCTTCCCTAGGGAGCAATCTGGTCTACTTCAAAAGAAATCCTCAAGTGTGTCAAGCTAGAACTTCAGTTCTACCCTGGAACCTCTCAAATATAAGAGGTTAACACAATTTGGAAGGTATCTTTGAATTAGTGAGGTTCCTAGGGATACAAAAGGGACAGGGTGGGTCAAGAATACAGATGTTTGTTTTGCTCTCTGGCATTGTAGGTAGAGTCCAAGGTCTTACAAAGGCCAGGTTAAGTGCTGTACACTAATTCCTTCTCTTAGCCTTTAAGAATACTTTCTTGAACTTAGAAGCACGTTTGACAGGGAGGATTCTAGGGAGTCCATGATACATATTTAAGACAAATCTTGAATAATAATCTATTACTGTTGACACTGAAAAGCCTGTCATTCTCCATTCTGATTTTCACCTCTTCAATGCTACAAACAGGTTAATACAGTAATTACATTAAATCATTATAAAAATGTGAGATTTCATTGTGGCATTTATATAGTATCTCAATTTCTTTCTAACTATTGCTTACTATTAAGTTGAATTTCCCTAAAGCACCCATTGTTTTTGTTTTGTTTTATTTGCTTGTTTGTTTTAATCCTCTACCTTTTCTGCTACTGGGACCTTTTAAAATTTTTAGGTTTAAAGTATTTTCATAATATTAATTCTTAACACTGTTCACAACTGAGGTGATCTATGGGTTTAAACAATTTTTTTTATTTGTTTATGTTTTGTTTGTTTAAACAAACATAAGTTTCAAGCCTACATTGTAAATTGGCTCCTGTAGGTTGTAGGATGCCACAGTTGGCAGCTCTAAGCGTTAAGAACATCAGAAAGGATTATCTCAACCTTATTATGTTCTGAAAATATTTTTATTCTTTCATGTGTTTGTAACTTGCTGAACTTCTCATTTTCTATTTGCCCAAAGTCGAAGTAAATCTGTCTGAGATTCCCATTCATAGCAAGTTAAGTGGACCAAGGCTGTGACTTCTCAGAGATATAGAACAGCAGAGTCAGGTTCTTTTGTATCCCAGACAACTGGCTAAGTAATCAAAGATGACCTTGAACTCTTGATTCTTCTACCTCTGAGACTCCCCAATTGTTGAGATACAATCATGGATAACCACTGGGCAGTTTCATGCTTTCTCCACTTGGAGATGAAGCGAATAATAGTAGAATTAATATTTTCCCATCTCTTATTTTCCAACAGAGAATGAGATTTAAAAATAAATGACATTTCAGGTGGCCACTATGTCATGAACAATCATCTAACTTTGTATCTTACAGGTATATTTCATTCCTCTCAGGACTATTTGGCTTATCTTTCTTAACAGAATGAAGGACAGTTAACATTGCATTGAATACATGTTTTTTCCAAACATTTTCAAGTGCAAGACCTGGTGCATTTCTTCCATTCATGTCATCATCTGCCAGTATTGTCAGGGCACATAGCAGCTTTGGGGAGAAGAAAACTAGCAGGCTCTGCTGGCTTATGAGAGACACTTGCTTTGTTATATTAGTCATATAGAACTCCTTGGGAGATGGAAGGACTGTTAAAACTTTTAGGTAATGTCTCTCATAGTACATTGACCCTGTATATGTATGTCAAATTTTGGTACAGAGGTGCTACAATAGATAGCCTTGTCTAGTTCCAAGCTTAGGCTGCTACTTGGATGTTTTTGCCACATGTGTTGAGGGACACCATTAGTCTGCTGTTGCTGGTTAGAACTACTTTCCCCTGATGTTGTATTTCAGTTTATCCCATGATGATGATGACTGCTGCCAACTCCAAGACTAAGAATCAAATCCATCACTTTAGGTATCCTCATTTTCCTGTCACCTGTGAGGCTCTGGATACATAGTTCTATAGTACAGTTTTTGCCTAACAAGTTTGAACTCTAGGATTGCAAAAATTTGGTATGCTGGTTTATATCTTTGGGAGTTAGAATCAGGAGGATCAGAAATTCAAGGACATCCTCGGCTGCATAATAAATCCAAGCCCAGCCTTAGTTATGTGAGACCCCATCCCAAGCAAACACATGCAAGACTGAAATAGACCATCATTATACACATCCAAGAATAAGAATGCACTGTTTTGTGTGTAGAATGTTAACCAGAGAACAGAAGGGGAGCCTGCCTCATTCCAGTACTGCTGCATGTGGAGTGAGTAGTGGCCATTCCAAGGGAGTCTACCTTTGGGAACTGCTAGTGCACAGTGTTCTTTTCTTTAGTTTGTAAGTGAAAGATCAGAAAGATCAGATATGTGTCACACAGCAAGTTAGGAGGCACTAGACATTGGACCCTTGGCCTCATGAATTCACCTTTCTCTTTCTCACCTGCCAGTGTGTTGAAGCCCATGTTTGTGCATTTTGGGAAATATCTTCAGAATCATTGTTAGGGAGGTCGATGCATTCTCTTGGGGTTTGTATTCTGGCCTAGAGGTTGTGCTTCAGATTTCACAAAGCTGTTGGATATTCAGGTGATGACATCATAGACATCTTTCATCCTGTGCTCTGGTTTGCATTTGCTTCCATTTGAAGTACATAGGAGGTTAAATATTCAGTTTTTAGAATTTCCATTTTTTAATCAATAAAGACCAAGTTTTATAATGTCTGTTTTGTCTAAACTCTTTCCTGAAGTGATCCAATAGCTAGCATATCTGCAATTTTATAGTTTATATTTTTTATTATTTTATAATCATCAGATAAGGCATATTAACTTATTGGTTGTGGCTCTACAGAACTGTTCAAATAACTACTTGTTAAGCCTCTGTACATGTGGAAACCAAATAATGCCCCTGCCAGAGTCCAAAGAGTAGAGTTGTAGAGTTTTTGGCTTTTTCCAAGGGAGTATAGCAGTGTGAATCCATGAGTGCATGTGACATGAAACAAGTCCCTACATATGTATGGCCTCCATGAGAACTATTATTTAGCATGCTAAGCTCCTAAATCCATTGTGCTGTGATGGTGTGACCAAACTGTGTATATATGTTACATTTTGATCAACAGGCTGTTTGTATCTGATAATAAGGCTGGCTGAGTGCAGTAGTTTAGTGTAGGATGGAAGCTGAGTTGTTCAAACAGAGACATAACTACATACAATGTGCACAAAGTATCTCTCGTATTTTTTCTAATTTTAACCCCATTCTCTTGTTTTCTAAATAGAAAGAAATTCTGTCATCTGCTTAAACCCCAGCTAATCAAATGTGTTACCTTAGAAGTTTCTTCTGGGATGATACCCCCTGTGATGGTTAAACCTGTTTGTCACTTTAAGTAGTTTAAAACACACTTGAACTATTCTCCATGAGTCTGTGAGGGAATTTCCAGCAGTAACTGGAACATGGCTCAGGAAGGAGTGGGATGGTGCCCACCTCATAGACAGCATCCATGGATGGAGCAGATACGGAAAGGGTGGAGAAGCTTGCACAAGAATCTAAGTTCTGTTCACCTGCACTGGGATCTGGGTCTGCTGCTCCATCACCCATAGACACCTGACTTGAGTATGTAGCAAGGTCACAGACTTCTGATCCCATCCGCATCTTCCAGGCTTCAATATAAGTTGGTACTGCATTTCCAGCCTGTCTTTTTCCCAGGTTTCCTGCATCTTGAACTGAGTTGCTGTGATTTAGCCTAGATCTCAAGCCTAGAGTTGACCACTAAAGGACTCCTTACCCTCTTAAGTATAGGCCAGTCTCATCAAGACTCTATTTTGGGAGGAATTGGAGAAGAGGAAAAGCTGATCAAAATACATTGATGAAACTTTAAAATAACATTAAAAAGCCACAGTTGTCTTGGAAGTCGAGAATCCACTCTTACTGTAGGAATTTTTGGATTGATGACGTTTACAGAGTGATATAAATCTAGGAAGAGAGAAAGTTGGTTTCTCAGCAAGAGGAGTGGAGTGAGACACTTGGTGGCTCCAGCTCACAGGGAAACCTAAACAAAGGAACACAGGGGTAGGCTCAGCTCACAATTGGCAGGATCCCCTGCTGTGAAAAGAGATAGGATTGCTGCTCTGAGGCACAGAGCCAGACAATAAAAGCTAAGCTGACTGCTTCTTACAAGCAGGTAATCAAAGGATAGGATTCTAAAGTTTGGTTTAATTGCTCTTAAAGATAGAAGGGAATGCAGGTTTTGCCCGAGTCATGTGGAGAATTCTTCCTGTAGTTTAGAAATATTTAGAAAGAGCTGCTCACAGGTGCTGGGAGTCCTTGCTGTGCAAAGATAGGCTGCTTGGAGGAAAGCAGAGGCAGACAGTAAAAGATTGCTGGCCACCAAAAAGCTGAGAAGGGACAGAGATAAGGAAATTTGATTTAATTGTTTTTAAGGACAGAAGGGAGTATAATGGTAATCATTTAAGTATACAGAGATATTAAGCTCCACAGAAGCAAGACTGAGTGAAAAAATGCTTTAGAGAAGATTTGAAAAGGTCTTGCCAGGATATACTCAAATTCTTTAAAGGTGGGCTCCACAGAAATTCTGGAATTGATTCTGGGCATGACAGATTAGAAACCTAAGAATAGACTTATACAGTAAGCAGGAGGGAATTTAATTATAGATATTAAAATATTGAGATATTTAACCTTAAAAAATTATATCAAAGGCAGGGGATAGAGTACCTAGCCTATCTCAGACAGTAGAAATTTAGATCTTGAGAATTATGTAAAAAGAGAGCCTGGAAATAGGCTCATATAGTCAGTAGACACAGATATTAAATAAATAATTTAGGCCTTGATTTCGTGAAGGTTGGGGCAGGGGACAGTACAAGCACAGTCTTAAAAGATAATATTTGTTTAGATTGCTTTATTTGCTTTGAATTGTTTTAATTATCAAAATGGGTGTGATTTTAAGTTTGGTGGTTGTATTAAATTTCCTCTGGGAGAGGGATCAAGCTAAACATTTAATGATTTCCAGTTACTGGACCAATGACATGCTATTTTGGGAGAAAGGTTCTGCATTTGTGTTGACAGGAAAGGAGAATAGGCTCTGGATCCCTTCCAGAGTGATATGGATCAGATATTACAGGGGAAGACCCCTGAAAAACTAGAAATATTCAAGAATCAAACAGGACAGGTAAAGATTCTTTGTGCCATCCTTCATGTGGCATGAATGAAGACTTATTATAAATGGTTATTAATAAAATTAACTAAAAAAGAGATAGCTGTCTTTCACATGCTCAAACAAGGAATAGAATATCATCCTTAACTAATCTGTGCACCCTGCACAATCCATATGAATATCTTAATGGTACTAAAATTTTGGTTGTCAGATTTATATATTACAGAATATAAAGCCTTGGTGAGATTTATCCTCAGACATGCTTGAACTGACCTGCTTGGACACCCTGTGTCATGGATTCCAGGTCATCTTTCTTCATTCAACCCTTCAGAACTTCAGTCAAGTCCTGAGCCTTCTAAGTATACAGAGCCTGGATAACAGATGCTAAAGCATTGCTTTCTGAAGTCTATCCAAATTTTCTTACTTCTCCTCACCCCTTCAAACAATTTATGGTCGACTCTGTTCAGCTGGAAGAAGTTATGGAGAGTTGTCAGCCCAATTCCCTGGGTTTGGGTGTCTGGTAATGGTTATTTTACAAATTAAAGAGATGTTGTCGTTTTAAGGGATAATTTGGGAATGGTCATAATTTTGAACAAGGAGGGAATAGATGGGATGTTTGTGTAGCCATAATCTTAATTGGTAGAAATCTTTATATTGATGCAAAGTTGGAGTTATAAGTTCTTATGTTTGTACAGAATTTACTTTGATACAGATTTAAGGTTTTCATTGGTATGAATTTCTTATATTGATAGAAAATTTAAGATTAATATTGTTACTCTTAGATAGATATTGTGCCCATGCAACTCATTTAAAAATACAAAGCTTAGCTCCAGTCCTTCTTTTTTTAATTGGATATCTTCTTTATTTACATTTCAAATATTATCCCCTTTCCCTGTCACTGCCCTCCCAGAAACCCTCTATCCTATCCCTTCCCCCCTGCTTCTGTGAGGGTGTTTCCCCACCCACCCACTCCTGCCTCACTACCCTGGCATTCTCCTACACTGGGACATCAAGCCTTCACAGGACCAAGAGCCTCTCCTCCCACTGATGCCCAACAAAGCCATCCTCTGCTATGTATGTGGCTGGAGCCATGGGTCTCTCCCTGTGTACTCTGGTTGATGGTTTAGTTCCTGGGAGCTCTGGGAGGTTTGATTGGTGGATATTGTTGTTCTTCCTATGGGGTTGCAAACCCCATTAGCTCCTTCAGTCCTTTCTCCAACTCCTCCATTGGGGACCTTGTGCACAGTCCAATAGTTGGCTGTGAGCATCCGCCTTTCTATTTGTCAGGCTCTGGCAGTGCCTCTCAGGAGACAGCTATATCAGGCTCCTATCAGCAAGTACTTCTTGGCATATACAATAGTGTCTAGATTTGGTGACTGTATATGGAATGGATTCCCAGGTGGGGCAGTCTCTGGACGGCCTTTCCTTTAGTCTCTGCTCTGCACTTTGTCTCTGTATTTCCTGTTGTGAGTATTTGTTCCCCCTTCTAAGAAGAAGTGAAGAATCCACGCTTTGGTCTTCCTTCCTCTTGAGCTTCATGTGGTCTGTGAATTGTATCTTGGGTATTCTGAAATTTTGGGCTAATATCCACTTATCAGTGAGTGGATACCATGTGTGTTCTTTTGTGACTGGTGACCTCACTCAGGATGGTACTTTGTAGTTCCATCCGTTTGCCTAAGAATTTCATGAAGTCATCATTTTTAATAGCTGTGTAAATGTACCACATTTTCTGTATCCATTACTCTGTTCAAGGACATCTGGGTTCTTTCCAGCTTCTGGCTATTGTAAATAAGGCTGCTATGAAATAGTGGAGCATGTGTCCTTGTTATATGTTGGAACATCTTTTGAGTATATGCCCAGGAGTAGTATAGCTGGATCCTCAGGTAGTACTATGTCCAATATTCTGAAGAACCACCAGACTGGTTTCCAGAGTGGTTGTACCATCTTGCAATCCTACCAACAATGGAGGAGTGTTCCTCTTTCTCTACATCCTTGCCAGCATCTGCTGTCCCCTGAGTTTTTGATCTTAATCATTCTGACTGGTGTGAGATGGAATCTCAGACTTGTTTTGATTTGCAGTTCCCTGATGACTGAGAACATTTCTTTAGGTGCTTCTCAGTCACTCAATATTCCTTAGTTGAGAATTTTGTTTTTTAGGTCTGTACCCCAGTTTTTTTTTTTTTTTTTTTTTTTTTTTTTTTTTTTTTTTTTGAGACAGGGTTTCTCTGTGTAGCCCTGGCTGTCCTGGAACCCACTCTGTAGACCAGGATGGCCTCAAACTCAGAAATCCATCTGCCTCTGCCTCCCAAGTCCTGGGATTAAAGGTGTGCACCAACACTGCCCAGCTTGTATCCCAGTTTTTAATAGGGTTCTTTGATTCTCTGGAGTCTAACTTCTTGAGTTCTTTGTATATATTGGATTTTAGCCCTCTATTGGATGTAGGATTGGTATAGATCTTTTACCAATTTGTTGGTTGCCATTTTGTCCTATTCACCGTGTCCTTTGCCTTACAGAAGCTTTGCAATTTTATGAGGTCCCATTTGTCTATTGTTGATCTTAGAGCATAAGCCACTGGTGTCCTGTTCAGGAAAATTTCCCCTGTGCCCATGTGTTCAAGGCTCTTCCCCACTTTCTCTTCTATCAGTTTCAGTGTATCTGGTATTATGTGGAGGTCCTTGACTCACTTCGCCTTGAGCTTTGTACGGGGAGATAGGAATGGATCAATCTGCATTCTTCTACATGTAGACCGCCAGTTGAACCAGCACCATTTATTGAAAATGCTGTTTTTTTCCCCACTGGATGGTGATAGGTCCTTTGTCAGAGATCAAGTGACCATAGTTGTATGGGTTCATTCCAGACACAGTCTGTCTAATAACTGTGATTATAAACTGATTTTAGATGATTAAGCAACATGAGTTAAGGGCCAGATAACAACCTCATATTTATGTTAGATTCCGATTTAATTATAAAGGGGTGTTTTTTATATATTTCAATTAGAAGTAATTAAGAGTAGTCAAGGTTTAACATTTCAGATTACCACATATAGTCTTAAAAAACATCAGAAACACACAGAATGTGACATTTAATACTATTTAATCACTTGACAATGAGATATATCTGCTCCTGACAGCATGCCTTTCTTGGTTCAAAGAAGATATTGGGCATCTTTACCTAAAGGCATCATTGCTTATCATGGCTGAGTGGCCACTGCGCAGAAATTGCCTGTTTTATCTACATACAGGACACTGTCCAGGAAAAGGATACATCATGCAGAATAGTAGACTGTAAGCAGGCCTTAATAATTCTGCTCTGCAAAGGTCTATCAGATGATCCTGGGCCAGAAGGCTGAAGACTGATGTTCCAGTGTTTTGAGGAATTGGGGGGCTGTCTAGGTAGTCAGCTGCTTCTACAATTGTTTAAGTTTGAGAAGTTATATTTGGTGCTTCCTATATACCCAGTAATGTTTAAGTCATTTTCAGATTTCTGACTGACTTGAAGACTAGTTTTAGTCTCATAATGAAGCTCAAGTTGTTTAACATTGAGAGAGAGGTTATAGAGCGGAGGACATGGTTTTCAGATGGCATAGCAAGCTAAAATCTAAACATAATCTAGGGATAGGATCACAATTCTTTCAGCTAGAAATGATGGTAAAGTACTTTATCTAATTGACAAGTATGATGGACTAGATGCTATTTGTAATATCATACTGTGTCATTTACATGATTGTTATGGTTTTGTTCACTTTATGTCTGGGAGAAGAGATTTTGGTGTTTTTTTCTTTTTTCTTGGACAGAAAAGGTGAGGTGTAGAGGTGGTTTTTGATGCTAAGTTCCTGTTTCACATTGATTCTCGATTTGTCAGTAAAGACAGCCATGGTCTAGTTGTTGAGCAGAAAGTCCAGGTTTCTGAAGGCACGCAGGGAGATAGAAGGATGGAGAATAGTTTTGCCATGCTTTGGAGGGTGAAGAACCCAGCAGGCATGTGTGATTTTGGGAGGAACTGGAGCCTGGGGCCACTACTACAGGCGGGTGGTTAGGGATGTTTGGCAGGGGCTAGATGGGACTAGCCATTGAAGTGTAGGGCAGGTGGGAGGAGGTAAGCTAAAATTAATGGTAAGGGCACGTTTTCCAGGTGAGAGATAGTAGAGCCCAGCAATAGTGTTCAAAGGCAAGTTGAAAAGGAACAACTGTGTATGTGTCTTTTTTTCCGCAAATTCAAGAGAAGCCAGGTGGGGGCTGGTAGTACGGCCACTTCCTGAAGCAAACGTAGGTAGTGCAAAACGATACACAACAGCATGCTACACTAGATCTGTACCTAGGGAAATATCTAATACATTCTTCCTCTGATATCCAGTGACTTCAGAGAGCATTGTTACCTGCTTGAGGACAGGTCTTGGGATCCTGTAATAGTCAACCTATCCCTAGCATAGAGCAGGCATTTGTTGCGTGGTATCTGGATGGAATCAAGTTCATATCACTACATATTGTTATAAGCCCACTCACATATTTCTCTTTTCACCATAAGTGTGTTGCTTATGTTAACATTGATTTACCTCAAGATAATGTTAGCAAGAATTCTTCATAAATGAAAGGTTTGGACATTGAAAATATGCTAACATATAACAGTTAACTTCCAGAAAATTAGTGTTAAGTGAAGGAAAGTGGTTGCTATACCATCCATCCAACAATTTAGTATCATATACTAGCTTTTCTGATCCTGTAGGAATTAGTAATGGTCCCAAAAATCGCTTATACAAATTCTTTCTTCCAGGTTCTATTATAACTCTTGAAATGCACTTTTTTTTTCACAGTCATCATTTTAGCATGTAAGCTTGCTCAACATCCAGGAGTTGCCTTGAGACTATGCCCATACAATGAGATTTATTTTCCCTTGGAGGAGGAGGAAATTTGGCTTTTCCAAGCCACCTTTATTGTCATGGATAGCCTTCATTTTTCTCTGTCCTATCATTTCATTACAGCATGAGTCCAGTTGACATCTGAGACCAGCATCATGTAGAGTCCAGATTCTTCGACTGTGTATTCAACCACATATGGCAACCAAACACGAGTGTTGTGAAAAAGTTGATGATACCAAAACATGCCTATTAAGTGCAAGAGGCAGGAACAGAAGGTTCCTGCCTAAGGAGATCATTTCAAGATCACATGTATGTTGAATCTCAAGTGTCTGCAGAGGCACTCCCAACCATGTGGCAGCACTCGGCTTCCCAGCAGCTGTGGTTCTGAAATCTTTCTGCACCGTGCCTGTCATCACTCTATGCAACACCAGCACACACTGTCTGGAACACCTCTGCTCAGACTCAGGCTGTTGTTTCCACAGAACATGCATGGATTCCTGACTCTATAGCAATGTAGTGGAAAACTAAGAAATCATATTTTCTTACCATCATTCCTCAGCATACATCAAATTAATGAATCTTTTGGTTATGTTTAACATTTTAAATTTGTTTGAGTTACTGGCTTGCACTTCATGGAAAAAAGAAATCAGTCAGTGAATCTTGACTGGAGAGTAAGACAGAATATCCAACAACTTCTGAGTTGGCCTCACATGTACTTCCTCTGTTTTGTACTATATTTTTAAGTATTAAATATATAAAATATAAATACTGATCAGTTGTGAAAGTGGTGAAGGTGGCCCATGTCCTCTCATATCAAAAATTGAGCCAAGAATTAAGTCTTCCTGTCAAACCAAATGAATTGCTTTAAGATAAATTTTCTTCCAACTTTTCAAGGAATGTTTGAATTGTTGCCTATTTTGTATTCCTGTATATCAGAGATTGTATAAAATTTTCTTGGTCACAAGGGGAAAGAGCTTAAGCAGCCCTTGATGACTAGGAAGTAAAACAACTGATAGGAATCCGGAATGAAGAAACCACCTGACCTGAAACAGGGGACATTCAGCTGACCTGAGTTCTGCTCATGGCCCATACACTATGATACTCACAGCATTATGTGCTTGTGAGAGCAGCGACTTGTCTTTGCACATTCTCCAGAGGACATCTTGAGCTACTCAGAGAAGTCAATTTCCCATTTGGAGACAGTCTCAAGCCTCCTAGGCCTCAGTTTCTCTGGGAAACCCTGGGAACTACTCCTCTCTGCTAACCAGCACCTGCTTCTGCATATTTGCCCTGCCTCTTCAGCTACAGCTGCCCCTTCAGAGCACCCTTGACCTCCCTTGGTTTCTGGTGTGCCATGTTGATGTCTCCCAGGGCTGGGTATGTCTGAATGCTTGGCTTGTGGCTGTATCTGAATATGGAAATAGAACCTGACTGTGTTGCCCAATCTGGCCTCACATTCCTAAGTCTCAGGAGAATCTCCTGCCTCAGCCTCCCAAGTGCTGTGATAATATGTGAGTGCCATCATGTTGGTTAAAAAATAGGTTTGTTCAAATGCAGTGACTGTCTTGGCTACTTCCAACAGTGAGGACAGCAAAATTTTTAGCTTCCAGTCATCTTGGCCTATGTCTAACAGTGGAGGTCTCCATGAAGACACTGTCACTGTGGATATGGCTGTGTTAGGGAGAAACAAAAACAAAAGACAAAAAAACACAAAACCTGGCAGCGTGTAAATTTCTCAGAGGTTATAAACAATACTGCCAGGCTGAGGTACTTGGTTTGGTGAGGGCCAAAGTTCCCTGCCATCACACAGGACAGACAACAAAGTCCAGGAAGATCCCAGGCTTTCTCTCCAACTCCCAAGGAAGCAATCAGAAAAAGATGTGTAAGCACACAGGCAGGCTGACTTGCCTCTTTGAGTTGCAGGCAAGACGGTGCCACTACCATAAACAAGCATGTGGTAGAGAGATGGGGAGAAAGAGAAGTGGAGAGGTCTGTATGCTGTGGAGAGGGGCTGAACTGGAGATGCGATGGCAGTGAGAACCAAACTGATATGAATGGCCTGTGCTGCTACCTGAAGCCATGTTGATGTATGAGGGCCCAGCTGCCACTGGGGACCATACTGATCTGGGTGTCCTACCCTGCTCTAAGGGTAATGTCTTGACCCTGTTGCTGCTGACAGCCAGGTCTGGTTCTTCCATAGCCTGGGGCTATGAAGATGTCCATAGTCTGTACTGTCACCTCAGGCCAAGTTGATTCTGTGGGCAGTGCTGCTACTTGAGGTCATGGTAGTATCTGGATCAGGTCTGAGTAGATGTCCATGGTCTCTGATAACACCAAGGGACTTGTGGATGTCCAAGGTCTGGCTGCAGCCTGGAACCATGTTGATGTCAGTGGGCTGTGCTGACTCTGGGGGCCATATTGATGTGTGTGGTTTGCACTACCACCTGAGGCCAATTTGATAGCCATGGTTCAGGTTGGCTCCAAGGGTCTTGTGTGGTTCTAAGGTCCTACAGCAGCTGAGATCTATACCAAAAACATATGGAAGCCCATGCCTGTTCTCCTTGTATCTGTAAAGAGCAAGGAAACAACTTTTGCAGTGATATTAATGATTGATGGTGCACTGTTGGGGGGGGGCATGGAAGGCTTCTGTGACAACCTCTTTCTCCATCCCAACCACTTTCCCAAAAAAGGATAACAGCCTAAACAGGAAGCTCTTCAAAGAGAACTCTTAGAAAGTGTGATAAGGATGCTGAGGCTGGCTCTGCACAAACTGATGGCTTCTAGAAGAGGAGAGGCAGGGGAGCGGCTCATTTCTACTTAAGGGGCAGACCACTGAGCATCTCCTATGCTCCAGTGAGTGTATGGTTAGCACAGAGTAGACAGCTTTGTTGAGAGGAGAGCATCACAGGAGGAGGCACACATGGAAGGACTGGGAAATGATTGTGATTGGGGTGCATATGTGAAATTATCAAAGAATTAATTATATCTATCTATTCATCTACTCTATCTATCTATCTATCTATCTATCTATCTATCTATCTATCTATGTATCTATCTGTGTATCTATCCATGTATGTATGTATGTATGTGTGTATCTATCTATCTATCTATCTATCTATCTATCTATCTATCTATCTATCTATCTATCCATCCATCTGTCTGTCTATTTTTTTTTTAAGGGAAAAAGATCTGATTTGTGGGAGAAAAGTACTGGACACAGAGTCTCACTGAATACAGGAATAAAGACCAGACTAGAAACAGGAACCAGCTGGATATGTGTTTTATTCTCTCTGTCCCATCTCTATGCACAGCAGCTCCCTTCTGCTGATTGTTCATTCTGTAAACCTGTAATCGTTTATCCACCCAAAACACTACAAGTGACCCAATAGCAAACCTTACTGACTGTTTTAAAGCCATCTTCAAAGTGTGTCTAGTCCTATCAACCTTAACAGCTAGATAGTTACCCTGTTACTTCTCACCTGTCTTTATTTATTTTTTTTATTTTAAATTTCTTTTCAAACATGATATATTTTGACCATGTCTTTCCTCTCTGTCAGTTCCTTCCAGATCTTCTTTACATCCCTGCCCACTCTCCTTTATGTTCTTTCTTTCTCTTTAAACACACATGTAAATAAAACCAAGAAAAACACACACACACGGAGGTTACGCTAGCAAAACACCAATAAGACAAGGATGCCCAAACAAATCAAAATGAGACCAAAATTCTACAAAAGTACCACTGAGTTCTTTTATCAGGGAGCTAAAAGTTCGAAGGTGGGTTAGAAACCCGGGTCGGGATTAAAAATTTCTACAGCCGATCTACTTTTGGTGTGCTGACATTAAAGGTGTGCTCACCATGAAAGTCCATTAAAGAACAATGGCCACCAACAAACACAGAGGGAATGGGGAATTAGGAAAGCATCCTTTGCAACTCAATAAAATAGTTGATTGCGACCAAGATTATTAACAGAGGCTGAAACATTTGGTGACAAGTTGTTGGTGAGAACATAAGGTTGGTAAAAGCATTGTCAATGTACAGCCAATATAGAGGAAAATATATTTTTATATTTTGTTAAGGAAAAAAATCTGGCTGTCACCACTCAACCAGGCAATTGCACTTGTAGTGAGGAACCTATCCATTTCACTAGGATAGAATATTAAGTGCAGAGCAATGTGCCTGGCAATTTCCTGCCAGTGTACAGATGAAAACAACAGTGATATTATCCCATGATCCCAAGTTTGAGAAGTGGTATAGTGACCAGTGGCTACAGATGTCCCCTTAGTAAATAAAAATCTTAGTTTCATTTTTAAGTATGTTACTTTTTTGGCTGATGAGTTACCAACCTGTTAAGTTAGAAATGCTTAAGTTATGTGGCCTTATTTATTTGTTATAACTGAATTAGATATTTATTTTGGCTTATGGATAATATTTTAAAAATGTTTGAACTATTATTGCTAGGAAAAGAAGTTTGTGAACCAAAATTAGTAGGTTAATCACTGTATTAGAATTTAGCACATTGGATGTTATTCATATTTCTGACTTGATGTCATCAAAATGATTTCTTGAGTCACCATCTCCAGTCCTGGAGTTTACTTATTTGGCAATTTGACTGTTCAGCTTCTCTGGAAATCCTGTCTCTACTTCACGAGAGCTGGGATTACATGCAAGCACCCACTCCTGCCCTGCATTTATTTGAGTGCTAGAGATCTGAATTCAGTTGCTCAAGGTTGTCTAGCAAATTCTTTACCCACTACAGCCCTGATATCTGATGACTTCAATATGTACAGAGATGGACCATCTTTGCTCTGAACTTTCATATATTTGAACTTCTCTTTTTTTTGGGGGGGGGGGGTTTCCAGACAGTGTTTCTCTGTGTAGCCCTGGCTGCCCTGGAACTCACTTTGTAGACCAGGCTGGCCTCGAACTCAGAAATCCACATGCCTCTGCCTCCCAAGTGCTGGGATTAAAGGCATGAGCCACCACATTTTGTCCTTCTTTTTATTATCTCTCATGGCTGCAGCCAGAGTGAATTTCTGAAGTTACTTTTATTGTTTAACCCTTTCATTGATTTCTCATCCAGAGCATAGGCAACACAGATCTCCAAACTTAATTCTCCCGTCCTCCATTTGCCTCCCTAGCTTCCTTTGTGTGCATGCACCGGTCCCTACAGTCTATGTCACTCTCTGCTTCATGCTTCACAGTTCTTACCATGTTTCCTGACCTCCATTCTCTGCGATGCACATGCTGCTCTGGTGTTTCCCTACCTAACAGAACTAATTATTCAGCCCATATTATTTCTTTCTTGACATGTTCTAGCTATATCCCCCAAAGATTACCCTCAGATGGTAGCTCTGAACTTATCCTGCAGCTGTTGCCTCTCTCACCATACTAAAAACGTTTTGAACACAAAAAATCAATGTGTCTGTCCATTGGCACAAAAGATGTGGTATAGTGAGTGGTGGACAGAATTATGCTATAACTAATTGTTGGGTTACAACGAATTTTGTGAACTGTGTTGGAACATGTGCATTTTTCAGTCTCAAAAATAAAGTTTTGTCATTTTTCTTAGTGGAAATAACTGCTGTGTAGAGACAATTTTTAAAATAACGTTCTACCAAATCTTCACTTTCTTACATTTTTTCCCCCTTCGCTGTGGCATTTCAGGACATGACCTGATGTGGTGCAGCTAGGAGCTCTGTGTGTAACTCCTGAAATGAAGCTGTTTCTATCTTTTCTGTTGTGGGTCCAGAGAAACATGCAGCTTTCTAGGGATGGGGATGGAATATCGAAGTTGAATTTATGAAGGCGAGCAAGAAAGATGGAGAATGAGAGCGAGTTTAAATGAATATCTCTGACCTTTTGGGGGAAAAAAAACCTCAGGTTTGCAAAGACAGTTTTGAAAAGAGTGCTGATTGTTTAAGTGTTTGCAAACTCTTTTCAAATGTCTAAGGTGAGGAACGAAAGTGTCGAACTTTGGGAGAGGAGTTGGTTGGCTTCTTGTTTGAGTATTCCAACAATAAAGACTATTGTAATAACAATGGAGTCTCAGATTGGATACCACAGAGGCCTCCTCTGCCAGCCAGCAGTGTACCACCACGGCTATGCCACCCCAAACTCCGGAGAACAGCGAGGCCTTGGTTGCCTTATTCTCTGCCCTAGAAGCTCCATGCACTGTGCCTCATCCTACTGGCGCGGTCACAGGTAGGATAGGGGTAGGGCGTGCTAGAGGGGCGTGGCAGAGGGGAGGAGGGGGCGGAGCCATCGTGGAGGCGCGAACCGTGACTGAGGGAACAAGGGATGCGGCCTGGTGCAGCTCCGATGGAGCTGACTGTCTATCTTCTCCAGCGTTCCTCCCAGCCACTGCGAGGGCGCTGAGTGGCTGCAGAGGCCCAGATATGGTGTCTTGAGGCGGCGCGGAAGGTGAATGATCCCCGGGCCGGCGGGTTGGGGAATAACGGTGAGCCTGGAGGCCTCGGTAAGCCGCACCGCCCTTGCACCTCCGGCTGCCCAATTATGTAATCTGTGACCTCCGGTTCCCCCTCCTTGTGGCACGACCACCTAGACTCTGCTACCTGCACTGCATGGTTCGCCGACTGGTGCACAGGCGGCCCTGCCTCTGAATCTCGCCTTCGGCGTTGCAAGCCACTCTTTCCTCCAGTGCTGGTGCATCCCATGCCATTCATTCCCTGTGCATTCGAGCATCTGCTCTTCCAGCTTTTGCAGACCAGGGCAGGGGAACCCGGGCCTGTGTTGCGGTTCTCCAGCTTCCCCTTGCCCCTCATCCACCGCATACCGACTTCTCCCTCTGCCTTGCATAGTTAGACCCCGTAAATAAAAACCAAAATAAATCAGAGAGTAAGTTAATCAGAATATTGAAAAGCAAACAACCAAAAATACTGTTTATTTTTTCTAGTAACAATAATGCCAACTGAAACAATGTGGGTATTAATAGATATTTTAAAATGTAATTTTCTTTGACCAGAACTTGAGAGTAGGAGAAAAGTGATTATTGAGAGACAAGTTGTAGGTACTTTTAGTATCTCATCTCTTTGTAAACCATGTTCGGAAGAAAAGTCTTAAGTTCTTCTAGTGTTATCTTCCTTAGATTGTTTGATTAGTACCCTTACTGGGATCCTTATTTTGCTTGCTGTTCCTCACATAACAATCAGAATGATCTTTGGATTGAACTTTTTGGTGCTCAAAATCCTTCAAAAACTCTGGGTTGCATACAGAATTGAATCTAAGCTCCTTCTCCCTGCCGTCAGGGCAGCTGCCAACTTAACCTTAGCCTTACCCCATGACGCTCACTATTGGACTTCGGGATGCTACCCAGGCAGATATACTGGACACCTCTTCTGGCTAGTTTTTGTCTTCTGTTGCTGTTCTTTACTTGAGAGAACTTCTCAAGTTCCTAAAATAGAAGCAAGTCTCTCTCTTCCTGTTGTTTGACTCTTTTGTTTGTTTTTAAATGAAATATTGTTTCTTTTTTGCATTTGTACTTATTATCAGATACACTTTTCACTTGTTAATTATTCCCATTAGACTTGTTGGCTCTAACTACAGTGTAGAGATCGCATTAGATTTATTCATAATTTTATCCCTAGTACTTAGAACTGTGCCTGGTACCTAATAGGCTCTTTGTACAAATTGCTAATTAAATGAATGCTGTAGTTGATTTGAACATTTGACATCTTCAGTCCAGATCCTGCCTACTACCATTTACTGATTGCACGACCCTGAACTGGTTAATGACTTCTAGTGCTTTATTTTATTCAACTGTATATGATGACTGTAGTACTACTTACTTCATAGCATTACAGGGAGTAACTGAGTTAATTCATGTTAAAGAACATAGGTCTGCATTTCCTATGCTTTGTGTAGAGGCCAGAGGTCTATGTCCGATGTCTTCCAGTTGCTCTCTACCTTAATTTTTGAGTCAAAATTTCTCACTGAACCTGGAGCTTGCCATTTTGTCTGGACTGGCTGACTCCTAGGATCTGTCACTTGTGAGACCAAGTGTTGGAGTTAGAAAGAAATGTGCAGCACTGCACCAGATTTTATGTGGGTGAGGATCTGAACTTAGGTCCTCATGCTTTCAGAGCAGGCACTTTACTTAGTGAGTGTCTCCCTTAGCCTTAAAAAACAAAAACAAACAAACAAACAAACACACACAGACAACCCAAACTTTTAAAAATTTGGTTTCTTCCCTCCTTTCTTTTCTTTTCTTTTTCTTTTTGTTTTTTGATGCAGGGTTTTTCTGTGAATCCCTAGATTTTCCTGAGTAGTTTATAGTTTAGGCGGGTTTAAAAGTCAAGTGATCTGCCTACCTACCTCTGTTTCCAGAGTTCTAGGATTGAAGGTGTGCTACTACTGCCTGTCTTCTGACAACATTTTTTATTGTTGTCATAAGATAAAACAGAATTCATTTTTATACTTGGTTTTTTGAGTGACATTTTGTTGCCTACCAAAATTCCTTTGACAAGCCGGGCAGTGGTGGCACTCGCCTTTAATCCCAGCACTTGGGAGGCAGAGGCAGGTGGATTTCTGAGTTTGAGGCCAGCCTGGTCTACAGAGTGAGTTCCAGGACAGCCAGGGCTACATAGAGAAACCCTGTCTCAAAAAACCAAAAAAAAAAAAAATCATTTGACTTTCTAAATAGTTTCTCTGTTACGTCTAGAATAAAATAAAAATATACTGCTGAGAATGAGAAAGCCACAAGAGTGGTTTACCTAGATTTTGTTTTGATGTTCTACTGGAAATAAGATTGTGGTGGTGGAAGAATTTGCTGGGGCATCTTGTTTCTAGACAGGAGAACTCAGAGATCTCAGGGAAGTCTGTTTTTTGTACTGTTCAGGAAGGAGAGGTATCTTGTCATCTTTATTGTGATGTTTTCTACCATTTTGTACAAGGAGTTTTTCCTACATGTTATATTTTGACTGTCAAGTTGGAGCATAAAGCAACCTAGTAATATTCTGCATACCTACCTTTACTCTTTTTCAAATGTGCTATTTTTCCTTAATCATTTATGAAAATGAAACCATATTTTTGTAATCATAACAATTTTGAGGTAATGCATCAAATTCTTATAAACTTATGATTCTGCCTATGGCAATTATATTTTCATCATACTAGATATTTTTACTCAGCATTTGTCCTTGGTAAAATAGCTTTTTAAAATTCCTTTTATATCTCAGTCTCAACTTTAAGTTAGGATTCTAAGTTGTGTCTGACACTTAAAAATGAACATGAAACACTGCTTGTCATTTTAACATTTGTTTCAAAATTTAATAGTAATTGGTAAATTACTATGTTCCGGGACTCTTTGTTAGGTGGTTTGCCATTTAATATTCAAAAGCACCATATAGAGTTGGTACACTCAGAAAGAAACAGATCTGTAGAGAGAATAGTACTTGGTTGGGTTACATGATATGAAAGGAACTGAGATGTTTACTTATTTCCCTTTGATTCATGACCCAGGTCCTAACTCTTTTGTGAGCTACATTTTAAAAGGACAAAGTTTTGCATTCTGCCATATATTTGTAAGTGTATGTTCTTCCAAATTACTGGCAATTTTCATTATTTCTGCCTAAGAAGATGTTGCCTGATTCCTGGAAGCTGTAGTCGCAGGTGTATATACGATGCTGGGATTTGGACTGCAGGCCTCATGATTGCACAGCAAGTTCTTTTAACCCGGGAACCATCTGTCTAGTCACCAGAACTGTAGTTTATAAAGAGTTTAATACTGATTTAAACATGGACAGTAAGGGAGGAGAAACACACACGCAAGCATGATAGGCATGAGAGAAGGAGAGGTGGATGAGGGGAAGTGGGCCATGTAAACCAAAGACAGAAGTGAGTCTGAGCCAAGAAGGGATGATTTGAAAATCATTTATTTATTTATGTATTTATTTATTTATTTATTTATTATTTATAATTACATTAATTTATTCTGTATGTTAGTGTACTTATATTGAGGTCAGAGGACAGTGAGTGGGGAGGGGTCATCATCCTACCAAATGGGTTCTGGTGAACTCAGATCCTCATGCTTGATGACAGCTGCTTTAACCCCCCTTTAAAAATTATATTTATTATTTTTGTGTGTGGGGGGTGGGGGAGGGATTGTTGTGGGGCAGTGATCTGTGACAGGCAATCTGGTACCCAGTTGAGCACAGGCGTAAATCTGGGCAACACTGTGGAACAATCCACAAGGGACGGAAAAACTTTATGCCAATGCTCCTAGGAGGCTTTGGCTCCAGTCAAGGTCATGAACCACCCCTCCTCAGGTAGAGGCATCGCCACATAGCCCCAAGCCATCCCCATGTTAATGAAACACTTAGAGGCTTAGCCATGCCCCTTCCCAGTTACTATATCTACCTTGCCTCTCCCAGAAGGGCGGGGGAGGGGGGGATTAAATTCCATCAAGGCTATTCCACACTATGAAAATAAACGTCTTAGAATTATGGACTGTCTCTTCATCTGGACCCACTGTGGGAAGCGAGGGATCTGGCCCTCAATTAAGGAGCCGTGTCTAATCTCTCGCTGAGGGCTTCCCAGTGCTTCCAGACTGTACCCATTCACCCAAGCCTAAGCAGCTAGCCTGGCACCCCAAGCCACTGAAACCCAGTCTAGGCAGGGAACCCCAGCTGGGGCTTCATTCCCACGCCTCAGGTTTGTTCCAACATCTGGCGCCAACAACGTGGGGCAAAACTCAGCTTCAAGTGTACCCCCATCTGGCGACCCACCCACATCGAAACTCCAGATCAGTCAAGGACCGTAAGTACAAAAATATGGGCCTTCCTCTTCCTCTAATATCTATCTATCTCTCTCCCCCCCCCCCCAAGTGTTACTGGCCAGTTTCCCTCCCCCAGTCTCCACTGTGAGGGCTCCTGTTTAGCTAATGGATTTGCTTCCCACAGCAGCTCAGGCTCCGAGCGCCTTGCTCCCCCATCTGCAGCTTCACCCGAGATTTCCTGAGGTCCCTGCAGGCCAAGACACCAGTTTGTTTCCCCCAGCGCGATTGTGGTGGCTCCTGCCTGGTTATGACCTGAGTGTCTTGCTTTCTCTTCTGGTGCTGGCTGTTCTATCAAGCCTCTATATTTCTTCCTTTAAGATTTTTTTTTCTCTTTCAAGGTTGGCCTTTCTTCTGCTTTTCACTTAGGCTAAGAAAAACAAATGGGAAATACCCAGCCGCCACATAGCAGAGTGGCTCCCCCCAGCCCGCCAAAAGCCTGCCAAGACAAAGGAAAAAAAAAAAAAAACATTTTGTTTCTCCCTAACAGGAATATCTGAAACAGTGTTCTGTGCTTCTCAACTCAAAATTTTCTTGCTTCTTTATTTAAATGTTTATTTTTCTCCCTAGCATTCGTGATATATGTCCACAAAAAATCTTCCAACTTGTTTAAGATTTCTTTTAAGGTTCAAAAGTCACCTAATCTACTCCTACAGGACAAATCAACTATGTGGATCACTGTTTCTTCAATTCTTAATTAACAACCAGTTTCCTTTTAGAGGCAGTTACTGCCAATGCCAAAACTTTTCTTCCTTAGCTATCCAAAGCAGACTTAAAAGATGCCTTCCAGGACCATGATGTGCTCTGAAGCAAAGCATCAGGAGCTTAACTTGCTATTCACCCTATGCAGACATCCCCTTGCTGGGATTCTGTTCCTCTGTGATTTTCCTACAGGCTTATCCCTGCAGAAGCTTGCCGCCACAGATCCAGCGGAGACAATGCCATCTCCCGGGACCTGCCTGTGACTACAAAGTTGCCTTCCTCCAGACAGAAGACTCCCGAGACACACACTGAGATCCAGAGACATGTGCTCAGCCCCACAGAGGACAGACATGAGACTTTCCAGCTACAGATGAACTCTCTTGCCAAAGCCAATGGCTCCTGAACTTGGGGGAAGCTATATGGTAGTAAGGAAACCAAGATGTCTATCTAGATTAATCGAATGTTGTTTTAAACTGATGTTATTACCCTCAAACTGTACCATCCATGGAACAATTAATTGATTCAATGATCCCTGGCCTTTCCAACCCCCCACTCTTAACCCTCCTTACCCTCTGGCTAAGTTGTGCTACCACTCCAACCTGTACAGTGGCAAGTACAATATCTTTTGATATTGCCACCCCACCCAAAATCTTCATTAAAAATGACACCTCTCCCTTAAAAAGAAAAAGGGAGAATTTGTGGGGGCAATGATCTGTGACAGGCAATCTGGCACCCAGTTGAGCACAGGCATAAAATCTGGGCGATCCTGTAGAACAATCCACAAGGGACCGAAAAGCTTTATGCCAAAGCTCCCGGGAGGCTTTGGCTCCAGTCAAGGTCATGTACCACCCCTCCTCAGGTAGAGGTGTGGCCACACAGCCCCAAGCCATCCCCATGTTAATGAGACACCTAGAGGCATAGCCGCGTCCCTTCCCAGTTACTATATCTGCCGCACCTCTCCCAGAAGGGTGGGGGTGGTGGTGGTGTTAAATTCCATCCAGGCTACTCCACACTATGAAAATAAACGTCTTGGAATTATGGACTGTCTCTTCATCTGGACCTGCTGTGGGAAGCGAGGGATCTGGTTCTCGATTAAGGAGCTGCGTCTAATCTCTCGCAGAGGGCTTCCTAGCCCTCTCAGAAAGTACTCATTCACCCAAGCGTAAGCAGCTAGCCTGGCGCCCCAAGCTGCTGAAACCCGGTCTTGGCGGGAACCCCAGCTGTGCTCTGGCTAGTCCGTTTGCGACACCCTGCGGTGACTGTGGTGTCCCTGACTAGAAAACTCACAGAGACAACTGCCGCGAGTTCCCCAAGAATGGCCTCTTCCCCCACCCACGGGCAGGGTCCACAAAGGCTTCCCACAGCCCCCACCTGCCCGTCAGACTGTGGGAAAATGCTCGGCTACTTCCTGCGTGTCTCCTGTCCCACCCAGAGCCGCTGCGCCCCAGGACAGACACTAGGGCTTCATTCCTACGTGCCAGGCTTGTCCCAACAGATTGTATCTGTGGACAATGTAGAAATTATTTAATCCCAACCCAGGGTTTCTACTCTGCCTTTGACCATTTAGTTCCCAGATAAAAGACACACACAACCTTTATATTTACATTAATCAGCATAAGAGCTTGGCAGATATTGATCCTCAGGCTGTTAGGTCTATATCCTAGCTAATAATCCCACTATATAATTTGTCATGTTTCATCTGGGCTGCTCTTAACTCCAATTAGCCAACCCACATGGTCATTATTTTACGACTCACCTAACCCATGGTGGCTTCCTCTTCCCTTCACCTTTTCCCCTTGTGGTTCTTCTCTGATGCTGGAAGTCCTGGAATGGTAAACCCTGCCTGTGCCTCTTCTGCCCAGCTATTGACTGTTGGCATCTCTATTCACCAATCAGAAATAATTTGGGGGCAAGGTCACATAGTATTACTTGGGTCTATGTGTGGACTCTCTTGTCTCTGGGACAGTCAGGCCTTGGGGGCCTGCACTTAGCATTACAATACATGGCGACAGACCAGTCCTCAACCTGTGGAGGTCAGGGGCATCTGGTAGGAGTTAGGTTTCTATGTAGGTCACAGTTATTGAACTGATTATATCAGAGTTGGCTGTAAGAACCTTTAACCATTGAACTATTTTGCTGGCTCATGAAAAACCTTTTACAGGATAGTTTCCTCCTGTGGCTCTGCATATGTGAGCTTGCATGTATGGAGGCCAGAGGACAACCTTAGGTATTATTCTTCAGGTGCATCCACCATTTTTGTAAAACAGAATTTTTCATTGGCTTGAAATTGGACAGGTAGGCTTGGCTGGCAGGCGAGGGAGGACATGGAGTCTCTGTCTCCCCAACATAAGTGTGTTCCACCAAATCAGATTTCGTTGTTGTTGTTGTTGCTGTTATTGTAATTGGCTTCTTGTGTTTGGACTGAAGTATCTGGCCCCATGGCTTTCCATGTGAGCAAGAGTGGACAAAAAAGGTCTGTGATTGATGTGTGTATTGTATGTGATTGTACTTGAGTCTAGTATAAAAGTGAACCAGAATGTTGCATTCTGGTTTAGTCTTACTTGATCATACTCAAGGTTTATACAACAAGGGTTGTATAATTCTCTAAACGCCATCATTCTTACATCTGAGATTACTAAGAATATACTTCATTTCATTTTTCCCTTTTAGGCATAGTCTGAATTATGCAGCTGAAATGTAGAATAAATTACTAATACAAAATTATTACTGTCCTTAAGTTTATTAGGGCACAGGAAAAGACTGGATCAATACAAATGATATTGAGACTTTTCTCTTGCCTGTGATAGTCCAATTGTAGGCAGCTGATCCACAGAGGGCAACATTTCTCTGCCTATTCAGGGCCACAGGTTCCTCTGTTTGCTTAGCCATTTTCTAGGGATTACAGTTGAAACATTTTACTTTACTGTAGAGAAATGGCCTGAGGCAACTGCTCTTAGCTTGCTAGGTGCAGGGCACCCTAGGATGGTTCTGTCACTGTCAGCATACTGAGATATGGAGGAGGCACACTTCCTCAAGAGGGATCCTGGTGTTCTGCCAAGTAAGCTGCAAACCTGAGGAGGTGGACTTTATGATAATTTTCTCATGAGAAAGCAACATAATTAGACAACACATCTAACACATCTAAGAGTTGGATTGCTGACAAATTTCTCAGTCTGCAAGGAGGTTTGGGTCACTTTGAATCAAGATATGCTATTGCTAGGGAAATCACAGCTGGTGAGAACTAGAAACTGGGAAAATTTTATCCTGTTTTGCCTTTAAAAGAAGTTGAAGTTTTGAATAAATTATGCATTGCATGACTGGGCTGTGTACGCCCTGTGCCCAGGTTAATGTGAGCCTCACTTGGACCTCAATACAGTAGACTGTAGTGGTGAATTAATTAAACCGCTTTGGCTTCCGATGTGTAGTGCAGTCGCTGCACCCACCCAAGAGTTCTCTGGATTCAAGAATGAAAGACACACACACACACACACACACACACACACACACACACCCCACTAATTTTGTTATGCCTTGACTAAGCTCAATGTCTGGACATTTCTAATCCTCCTGACTGCTAACATACATTTCCCTTCGGTATCCCTGGTTTAACACCTTTTAAATCTATGTTTTATCTTTGCTGTCCTGTTACTTTCTGGGAGCTCTCCCTTCCCCCTCGGTAGGGTCCTATTTCCACCTACATTGTAGGATGCTTTCTCTCCTGCAGCTCTATTGTCTCCCCCCCCCCCCCCCAGTCCCTTGTCTGCACAATCTAAGAGTCTGCCTCTGCTTTTCTGCCCAGCCATTGGCTCTATGACAACTCTTTATTATCATTCAAAGCCAGGGAGGGCAGGGACCCTCAGGTCTGAAAGTGCAGCTTTTTGGGAACCGAAATAAGACAAAGCATTAGAATAAATTCCTAACACTAGACAATGACACTTTACAAATGCATTCTTGATATTGAATTAATTAACTTTCTTTAAGGATTTAGGAATTTGATCCTCAGTACTAGGGAGGGTAAAAATAAAGAAGAACATGGCAGACATTTTGCCTATGGTCTCTGTTCATATGTTACTGGCCAGAACTTAGTCACATGCATACTCTTGATTTGAGAGACACCTAGGAAGTGTAATTTACAGTTGTATCCTATTAAGGATGTAGGAAATGTGAAGGAAAGAAAGAAAATTAAAGATAACGCTTTTTTAAATTTTGTTTTTGGTCTAGATAGCCTTGTTCATTTGGTCAGGAATGGGAGGTGTGTAAGGTGGATCATCCTCATCTCTAATGACATTTGCAAGTTTGGGGATCATCAGCACCACTTTTGGTTCAGTAAGTCTCTGGATGAGCTCAGGGAACTGGTGAAAGGTCTTGTGTTTATACTTGGATTTGTTATAGTGAAAGCCTACAGATGAAAATTATCCACTGGAAGAGATGTGTTCATGGGACACATAGAAGTGCTCTATAGGGGAACTTTGTTTATACTTTCTGAGTCGAGTTTTGACAGTTTTATTCAGGATTCTAGGAAGCTTTGTCATCTAGAGTATTTATTGGATTGGGACACTTTAGATATAATGACCACTAGCATGGCTGACATTATTTTGTAGCCCTTCAGGAGAGTGCAAAAACATGACCTGAAGTTAGTACCACAGATCATATTACTAATGTTATCCTATTGAAATGCCCATGCCCCCATCAAAAGAATGTTTAATAGCAAATTCTAAGGATATATAGAATATTTTCTAAGAAGTAATGCCAAAGGCCAGACCTCTATTTGGATAAAGTTTTTAATGTATAGCCCTGTGTTCTGGACAGACATCTCTCTCTTTTTTTTTTTTTTTTGAAAAACATAGAAAAAGTTTCATGTTTTAAACAGTTAAAAGCTTTTTGTTTTTATTTATATATATACATTAGAATTGTATAACTCTGTTAATGCAGTTTTAAAATTATTTTACTTTGCATGTACAGGCATTTTGCCTGCATGTCTGTCTGTACCACATGTGTCATTAGTGCCTGTAGTTACAAGTGGGCATCTGATCCCATTGAACTGTAGTTACAGATGCTTGTGTGCCTCCATAAAGGTACTGGATGTGAACCCTGGTCTTCTTAAAGATCACTCACTACTCTAAATAATGGAGCCAGTGGGATATTTCTCCAGCCCATGAAGGTTTTTTGTTTTGTTTTGTTTAGATAAACAAATGTATAGAATGATAGTAGACTGTAGAGTTGGTCAGGTTCAACTCTGTTAATGAAAGGAGACTTAGCTGACTGATTTTTAAGGTCAGTGACTGAGGAACAAGTTGATTCTGTCTTTGTGTCTCTACTTTTCAGGCACATGGACTAGTTGGAATTAGTCTAGGTAGACATTATATTTAGGGCCTATTTTCTTCCTTAGTTCTATTAAAAATGACTACTAATATGTCTACCACACATAGATGCTAAATTTCTTGATGGTAAAGCATCCATTTTTAAAACAGTTGTACTTAATTTGTGTGAATGGCAGGTGGTAGGTGGGGGGATATGTGTGTATGGATGTTAGAAAAAAAAAACTATGGGACACCTTTCACTATACAAAAGTATTTCTTAACTTTCCTAATGTTATGGTAACCCCCAGCCATAAAATTAATTGTTGTTGTTAATTCATAACTATAATTTTGCTACTGTTATGAATCATAATGTAAATGTTTGGTACGCAGGAAATCTGATGTGTGACCCATGCAAGCTAGTGCATCCACCTCATTTAAAATTTGGGGGCCACCACCCATTAGGGTGTGGAGTCATTCCAGCACCCCCGAGGTTGGTAAAGGGCTCCCACAAATGTAGGAGAGGAGTTAAAGATAAGGAGCTGTATAGGTATTGTTGGGCCATACCTAGCAAGAGCCATATCTTTTAGGGCTTCATTGACAGGGATGGCTGAGATGTGGGGTAGCCCTCTTTGTGGGGAGCCCCAGACTCCATGGTTTTGTTAATTGCCCTCAAATCTTGTAATAATCTCCACCCTCCTGAGGTCTTTTTTATAGCAAATACAGGGATGTTCCATGGACTGTGGGAAGGGCGGATGTGCTGTAGCAATAACTGTTCTTCTACCAGCTGTGTGAGGACTCTAAGCTCCCTTGATAGAGGCCGCTGTGGGACCCAGACAGCTTCAATGGAGAGCCAACCAATGCAGGGAGTATTAAATCTAACAGTGGCCCCTAGAATTGGGGGTGATTTAGAGGAGGGTATTTAGGATCTCCTTGGGTATTATTTTCTTTATAGGTAATATCCTCTATTGTAATGTTTTTTTTTTTTTTTTTTCTGGTTGAGTAGTAAGAACCACCTCTAAGGCCTGTAAGATATCTCTCCCTAGAAGATTGGTAGCTACCTGAGCCACCAAGGGGCGTATGAGGCCAGTAGCTCCATCCGGGTCTTCCCATCTGTAGGCCTGCTTGGTGATAAATGAGTGGGAGGTACCCCCTATGCCTAGGAACTGGAACCCAGGGATCAGTTGCCAGTCACATGGGATCTCTTGCTGTCTTAAAATTGTCCTGTCTGCTCCCATATCAATAAGACATTTGAATGGTTTATTATCTATTTTAATGGTTAAGTTTGGATGGGAGCCTTCTGAAATGTTGGGCACCCACAAGGCTTCTATGGGAGTATCTGTCCCTCTTACTGTCAGGATTAAGGGCTACCACATCTGAAGTTTAAAGGCTTTAGTGGTTTACCATCCTTATCATATGTAGCAGTACAGTGTTTCCTCCAGTGGAAACCTTTTCTGCAGCAGGGACAGATATACTTAGGGGAATTAGAGTCTGTTATGGGAGGAGAGTTTTGTGAGCATTCATTCCTCCAATGCCCTGGCTCTCCACAATTGAAGCAGATTCCTTCTGTTTTTACTGTTGCTACAAATCCCTGAGCCACAGATGTAATCTGGTATGACACCATCCCTATATCTCGAGTAGCCACAATCCACCTATTGTGATGCTTCTCTTGGAGACCCTGGCAAGCCAGCCTGGATTCAGAAGTCATGCCTTCCCATACAATGGTTTTAAGAAGGAGATCGCTGACTGTGGGGTTGGGAATTTTTCTTTCTAGGCTCATTTTAGTTCTAAGAATAAAATCAGATAGAGGTTCTCCTGGCTTTTGATGGAGAGAGAGCAGGGAGGAAGCAGGATCTTGGGACCCTGAGGGCGGGGTCAGTCTACCCCAAGCTTGAATTGCACAGAGGTGGACTTGTTCATAGTATCCTGCTTGCTGAGTTGCCTGCTGTGCCCCAGTAGAAAATTCTTCATTAAACCCCGATGGGGTGTTGCCTCTGTCCTTGTTTTGACTGACTTGCTGATGGCATTCATCTCTAAATAAGGCTTCCCACTCCAAAAACCTTGGGCCAGGAAGGGAAGAAAGGCAAATATCCCTCGAATCTTGGGGATGTTTAAGTTGGCAATATGGCTCTGTAGGAGAGATTTTGTCCAGGGTGCATGGATGCCCTCTTCCTTCACTGCTTGCCTGAGTTCTTTTAAGTCTGAGGCTTGGAGTGGGTACCAGTTGAGTGGTTTAGTTAGACTGGGGTAGATATTAACCAGGAATGCTTAAGCATTCTGGGTTACTAGCACCGTATCAGACTCCTGAGTAGCATGGGAGGTAGGGTTAGTTTTTGCAAGAGAGTCTCGGAAATTACAAACTTTTGGGTGGTAGAAAGTTGGGTGTAAGAGACTACAGCTCTTTCACTTTTCCAGCTTGGAGAAGGGGGGAGGAGAGATATCTCTCTCTGGTCGGATGGGGGGAGATGCAGTAAGGGGTGAGGCAGGTAGAAGCTCCTTTGTTTTGTTAATGGAGCCTTGCCCTTGAGTGGGAGAGGGAGGGGCAGGAAGAGCAGAAGGTTCCTTTAGTGTTTCCTCCAGGGCATAAGGGGGAGGGGTTAGTAAATGAATTTTATTTCCCTTATCAGTTGGGTAAGGGCTGCAAGATCTGAAATAGTGTGGATCTTAGGTACTTGATTTTTGGGTTCATCTGATTGAGGAGGCTTTGGAGCTGTGCTGCTATCAGTCTGTCCTACTTTAGGTGATGGACCTATGCATTGCTAAATTGCAGCTAAGATTGGCAGAAAATCACGGGAGGGTGTTTTTCCTTTTTGGGTATCTCTGTTTTTGATGAAAGAAGCTATTCGGGTCCATGAGTCCCAGCTATAAATGTTATCATTGGCCATGCTTGGTGCTATCTTAAGGACTTCCTCCCCAAACCAGGAGGCTTGTTTTTTGGCTATTTTTATTCTGTGGGATTTTAGAAGGGCACATAGTTCCCTGGCCTGGGGAGATTTTTTTGTGTGATTGTGAGCTGCCCATGACAGAAAAGAAGAGAAATGCTTTGTCCAATGGGAACGTTCCCTTGGCCTATTGGCTTTGGAGGATTCCACAGATGTTCAAAACGCTAAGCCTTCCCGCAGATTTAAGAACTGGCAGCCACCCTGTAGCTTTTAAGTGTCTCCTGCGTTACCAGTTTTTCTTTTGTTTTTAGGAGAAGTTAGATAGAGAGTCTTTGGCAATACCCATTACAGGCTGTCAGATTCAAATAGAGGCTAGAGGGACCTTCAACCAACACCAGAGAGTAGCTCTGGCCAGAAGGCTTCAGTTGCCCCTTCAGCTTGTCTAAATCCATGCTTTGGAGCTGACTGAAAGCACAACAGGAAAGGATAGGTCAACTCTCCCAATTTGGGGGCTTACCTTTCCATGGTATCCATTCAGTGTAGTCGTGTTGCCATTCGAGCCCCACATTGGTCACCAGATGTTGGCCTGCATGCTGGGAGCCTTCCTCATGGATCTCTGGCCTGGCCAAATGCAAGGGTTGGCGCAAAGGGGAGAACTCGAGCAGGGACAGAGTCTCCTCCACCGCGGTCTCTGCAGTTGCTGCCTCGGTTGCACCAAGATGCTGCACCCACCACCCTGTGCTAAGTTGGGCCTGGGCTGAGCCCATGAGAGGCTGACTAACCAGCAAGGAGTGAGGGAAGCTTCTGGTGGTGTTCGGGAAAGCAGATCTCTTCCCGAGCAGCAGTGTTACAGCTCTTATGATAGAAGCTCTCGAACGACAGAGTAGTTCTCATACCTTTATTCCTTCTGGATGGGGATCTCTCCTACACAGGTTGGGACGGTCTAATATACTGTTTGGGAGGGGTCAGGGGTTTGACAACAGATACTTCCCATTGGCTTGGTCTGAGGGTTTTGCGGCACCTTATTTGCATGTGGGAGGGCTTGGCGTTGCTCCTACGTGACAAATCTCACATGACAGGCCTCTCTGCAGGGGTTGTGAAAGCTGTAGCTGTTTTTACAGGAGTCTTCTGGGAGCATTGGCAAAAACGTTTTCTGGTCCCTTGTGGATTATTCCCGTGGGTCTCTCAGAGTTTTCAGCCTGTGCTCAACCAGGTGCCAGATTGCCTGCTATAGACCACTGCCCTACAATTGACCCCAAAGGGGTCATGACCCACAGGCTGAGAACCACTGCTCTACAGTTAGGGGACTTGGGATGGAACTCAGTCAGAGAATAAATGGTAAGAATTGTTTACACAAACTCAGGACAGGAGATTCTTTGTATAAGCATTACAATCCTGCATCCAGATTGAAACAAAGTGGGGAGGCAGAGAAATCAGCATATGAATAAGCCAAGGGTAAGCATTACACAGTGTACAAAAACATTATGCCTACATTTATCTTTTATGGGCAAAATTACAGTACAGGCACTCTCAAAATTCTCTTAGGTCTGTGGGTTTGCGCTCCATTTATTTCACCATTTCTGAGTGCTGAACATGGCCTTTGTAAATTGTTTTTGTGTTTGGTCTCTTATTGTCCCTGCTCCCAAGAATAAAAGTCATAGGCCCTATTGCATAGATTTCATGGAAAGAATGACTTTGCCTAGCTTTTTGCTCCCTGTTCTTTTATTGACCACTCTTTGAGCCATGCTTTTGTCTTTCAGCCATTAAATACAGTATTGAAAAGTGTGATAAAGTGCTAAAATGCTTAAATCATCAAAATGTAACATTTTGATGATCTTTTTTTTTTTTTTAGTTTTATGTGTAAAGGGGTTTTGCTTGTTTATATGCCTCTGTACCACATGCATGCCTGGTAACCACAGAGGCTAGAAGAGAGCATTAGGTACTCCTGGTACTGGAGTTAAAGACAGTTGTGAATCACCATGTGGGTGCTGGCAATGGAGCCTACCATAGGCCTCTGAAAGAGAAGCCAATGCTCTTGACTGCTCAGCCATCTCTTTGGTCCCAACCATTTTTTACATGGGATGTTCAGTAACATTAGTACAGTGTGCAACAGACATTACCACCATTCATCAGTAGAACCCTTTAATCTTGATCTAAGATGCTCCTGTTATTACCCTCAGTCCCAAAACATACTGTCTTATTTTCCGTCTCTCAAGTACTTGAATTATCTGATCTGAGTGGGATGGTAGATAGAGCATTTATCTTTACAAACTGATGCCTTTTCTTAGCATGATATTTTCATGACTATGCTACTGCATATACTAAATTTCCTAAGTCTAAATAATATTTCATATGTGTATATGGCACAATTTGTTTTTGTGTTATGTCAATGTATATTTGGGGTAGGTCCCACCTTTTACCTACTATGAATCCTGCTGTTGTGAATATGGGTGTATAGATAAATGTTTCATTGTGGGGCAAGTGGACCATGCCACCAGACAGAAGAACTGATAGGGTTTAGTGATCTCAAACACCATGGATCTCATGATTGAGAATGGTAGGAGTGGGGCCATTCTCTGTCTGCTCTAGAATATGTAACCGGGACACCCCACCTAGAGGACTGGACTATCAGCCACTTAGGGAAAACACCTGGAATCCTTCCCCATGAAAATAGAGCATCACTAACCTCTCAAACTGAGCCAATGGGAGGTATCTTCCCCTGGATCCCATCATACTCCTCAAAAAGTATAAGTTTCCTATCCACATGTAATAAAGTACAAACGTCATTTCATCGAGAATAATTTGAGAGTGTCTGCTTTACTGAGCTATAACACTTGGGAAAGTGTTCTTTCTCACCTGAAGCTTTCATGAGAAGCTTTCATCAATGGACCTTGGAGCAACCTGATTGGTCAGGCTCATGCCATCAGCAAAGTCAGCTGCTGCTGCTGCCCCTGCCACTGGCACTGCCCCTGCCACAGTAGCAGATGAGACCCAGGACCCCAGCTACCTGCCCTGTATTGTGTGCCCAAACCTCCCTGCTTCCCTTGTAAGAGCTGTTAACACTTTTCCCATTTCCTGCCAGATCAAAGACCCAGGGGACCATTTAGCCAAGGAGCACATCTACTTTGAGTTTAGGTATATACGCAGAAGTGGACTTAGATAATGGAATGCTGCTGTAATGCTTTGAATTTCTGCCATGCTCTTTCCCACAGTAGAAGCATCCTTATATGTTCTCACCTATTTTCTCTCTTGGGAGAGGAAAGCTGAAGATCAGGAATTCTTGGCTATCTATGTTACATAGAGTCTGACTCAAGAAAAATAAGAGCTGAGGATATAGCTCAGTGGTAGAGCACTTGCTTAGGGTACACATGACTCTGGATCCAATACTTAAGACTTTTCCCGGCATCCTGAACCCCAGTAGCCATCCATTTGGGTGTGAGGAGGCAGCTCCTTGGGGTTTTGTATGATTAGTAAATGAGAGCATGCTTTCATGTGCTTATTTGCCATCTATACATCAAACCTGTTCTTAATAAGATTTTTGTCATTAATGATAAAATAAGTTCTAAGTAGTCTATATCTTTATCTCTTATTGAATATATGATTTCACATATTTTCTCCCATTTTGTAGGTTGTCTTTTTACTACTGTGTGATTTGATGCAGTTTTAACTTAAAGATTTATTTTTTTATATGTATGAGTACTGTGGATTGGTTGTAATGCTTTTTGTGGTAATTTGGCTCCCCAAATCACCCGGGAACCCATGTATCTGCCTGTAAGACATGGAGGGTCCCTATCCCCAGTTGGTTCTAATTGGTAAATAAAGGTGCTGGTGGCCAATGGCTGGGCGGGGAGACAGAAGCGAGACTTTAGATTTCCCAGACAAGGGAACCACAGGAGAAGAGGAATCTCCATTGCCAGGGAAAGAGAAGGTCCTGGCCTGAGATGTGTAGAACAGAGAGACAGAGACACTGCCGACATGTAAGTGTCAGGGATTGTAGCACACGAGGGCAACAGGCCTTTGTCCATGGCTGCCAGGATGGAATATAGGTTTTAGTAAGTAATAATTCAGGAATATTGGAGGGGAGACTGTGTTAGTTTCGGGGAGGTTTAGATGTGCCCAGCCTTTGTGCTGTTTGAATCATATTGAATAGAAAGCTGTGTGTGTGTGTGTGTGTGTGTGTGTGTGTGTCTTTCATTCGTGAATTCAGAGCATTTTGGTGGGATGCGAGCATTGTGTGCTGGTGCCACTAGCAGGGTAATTTGAGTGGTTATAATTATTAATTCAACATATGAGTATTGGGCTACATGTATGTATGTTTACAGCATGCATGTAGGGGTCAGAAAAGGTTGTTGGATACCCTGAAACTGGAGTTACAGATGGCTCCAAGTTGCTTTGTGGGTGCTGGATACTAAACCTTGGTCCTGTGCAAGAGAAGCAAATGTTCTTAAGTGCTGAATCATTTCTTCAGCTCCAGTGTTCACTTCTTCTCCTCAAAAGTTTAATTAAGAGTTTTAGTTAGCACACAAAATCATGGGATTATTATAGAATTTTCATGCATAAATATCATTTGTTCTCATTGCCCTCCAGCTCCTACTCCTTTGTTCCAGTTGATATCTATCATGGAACCCTTCAGCTTTCACAGTATGAAATCTGAATATTTTCTAGTTTATCTACTTTTTTGTTGTTATGCTTTTCATATCATATCCAAGAAATCATTGCCAAATCTGCTATCAAATATTCACCTATTTTCTCTTTCTAGAGTTCATTAGTTTTGGTCTTATATTTAAGTCCATTTTAAAATCTATTTTGAATTAATATTTATATATAGTGTAAGTTAATGGCCCACCTTCTCTTGCATGTGATATCCCAGTTTCACTAGCTCTCTTCATTTAAGAGAATATCTCACTAATTTCTTATGGAGAAACCCCTTTAAATACAGATGTCCCTGGATTCCATTATACCTTAAGGTCCTCAGGTGTAAGTAACTGCCTAAGTAGAAAACTGATGGCTAATGTAAGGGGAAAAGGTATTGAGATGAGAGATAGGAGTGGTCCCAAACCAAGCTTATTTCACCTTCTCCTAGAGTGGCCACAGGTTGCTTTCTCTGCTTTTGTTCCACATCATGAGTTATGTCAGATGACTAAAATGTGCCCACAATGAACTCATTGTATATTCGTTTTAGCTAACAAATATTTCTTCTAATTCTAAGTGAAGGTAAGGTAGTACTTTACATCTGGACATGACTACAGTAATGAGACTGATTCCAAGTCACTCAAAGGCAGTTGTACTTATTTTGGTTATTGGTTTGTTTGAGATAGGGTCTGGCTACATAGTTAGCTGGTCTCTGTTGGCTTGCACTCAAAATCCTCTTGCCTTAGCTTCCTGAGTGCTGTGATTACCGGTATGACTTACTGGATCTGGCTTGCTCTTCCTATTTCTCCTCCCCACCCCACCACTACTAGGTAGCCCAAATTGTCCCTAATAGTTCAGGCTCTGTCTTCTGAGTGTTGAAATTACAGGTGTGTACCATGAAGCTTCAGTTTCATTTATTGATAGTCCATATATTTAGGAGTTACAAATGTCAGATTAATTAGCGATGACTGTATTTGGAAGAGTTTTGCCAGTGTGTGATGATCTGTTTATGGTATTAGTAATTCTTTTTTAGTAAATATGTGAAATAGCACTTTTGCACAAAACAAATTGTTCCGAATGAAGATTGTTCCTTTGATAAATATTAAAATTATAAGAGTCAAATGTCGTGGCTAAGTCCAGGATCCAGGCTGAGTCAGGAGGAAAGCTGTGAGTTCTAGGCCATCCTGGGCTATAGAGACCCTATGTTGGAAAACCAAAAAATAAGCAAAACTAAGTAAAACCTAGGCTTCCTTGTTCATATGTAGCCTATGTACAGCTTAACCTCCATGTGTGTCCTGAACAACTGCAAAGGGGACCATCTCAAAACCTGTTACCTCTATGCTATAGGATATGTTGTAATAGCTAGGCAGCCTTCTCTGGGTTCAGTGGGAGAGGAAGAGCCTACCCTGGCAGAAACTTGAAGTTCCAGGGTGGGAGAGATATCCAGCAGGCTCAGAGATGGAGAGGAGGAATGGGGGAAGGATTATGGGAGGAGTCACTGGAAGTGGGCAGTAGGTGGGATGTAGAGTGAAAAATAAAAATTAAATTAATTTTTAAAATAGAATGCATTTATGTAGATATTTGTGTTTTTTTTCTTCTATTCCTTTATCAGGTGATGTAACACCAATAGAAAACATCAGTAGGAATCATATTTAAGTTCAGAATAACAAAAAGGTGTTCTGTGACAGACATTACCATCTATTCTAAATTTAAAATGTGTTTTCAACTGTCCATATCTCCTTGATAGTACTGGGATAGTATATGACTTGTACCTGTGTAGGGCTTATAAATGCTGAGAAATTCTCTGTGAGTTTAGATGATCATTAGTGCTTTTGTGTCTTGATGACCTCTGCCCCTTACAGTCATTAATCTACTTTTCCACATAGATCCCTGAGCCTTGAATGATATTGTTGCTCTATACAAACTGGTGGTAAGGAAACAGTGCTGTATATAAACCTGGTCCCCAACTAGAAGCTTTATCTCTAATGACTAGAATTCAAGTTGATAGAAAGTACACTACATGCTCCACATGCTACAGGATGAAAAGGTAAAGGGAATAAAGACCCAGTGGATCCCACTCCAGAAAGATTCTTCCTCTTCAACATGCACATTTACAAACTATGTACACTATTACAAAATGTTTCCTCATTCAAGACACAGGGAAAAGTGAAGAAGATGGTGGATAAGATCTTGAGAATCAAAGGATGAGGAAGCTGGCATGAACATCTATTTTCTAGGATTGGCAGAAGGCACACCCTGAAGTATTACCAATATGACCCTCAAAAGATGAGGTGAAAAAAGGATCACTACAGTGAGCATTCCAGCATGGAAGGAAGAAAGCTTGCAAAGCTTCTAGCCTACAGGAAAATTTTACAGGAAACTGTAAATCTGGGAATTGGGACAATCAGAGAACAAAGATTGGCTATGTAGTACCAAATAATGAGCAATCAAACATAAATATATGCACTTTTACATGTTCTGTACAATTTGTTTTTCAAAACGTATATGAAAACATATATACATTAGGTAAGAATTAATGAAATAAGAGACTTGTACATTTTGGGAGTGCAGGGATGGGTACAATGGGTGTTTTGGAGACAGGAAATATAAACAAAAAAGAATTAAATTACAATGTCAAAAATAAACTACCAAATAATATTTAAAAATAAAGCAACAAAAATACTTTGAAGCAAAAAAATGACACTGACCTTCAACACCTGATGTTCAGAAATAATAATGTGTGTGTTTGAATGTTTGAATCGGCGTGCTAGTGTGGGTAATATTAAACTCAAATAATCTTTAGTACTCAAATTTTGATAAAATTTATGATAAAACACATTATATAGAGTAAATTATATGTTCACATTCTTCACTGATCTTATTGTGATAAAGGTCTTGTGTGGAATATTTCCACTACTGATTTTTTTCCACTCAATAAAACACATTTATTTCTTACTGAAATCATGTGTTTTCACATAAAGTTTCAGAGCCTTGTATTACAAGCACAGTCTGAACCCCATTGTCCTTTTCCTATACTTTTCCATTCTTAGTATGTTATCTGATAGGCTAAACATCTTCATTGTACATTGAAAAGCTACCCTAAATCCAGCACTTTTATCATGGCCATCAAAACTATGCAAGGCTGTCACTATGCTTCACATTCTGCTAACATTCACTCTTGTTTCTCTTTTCAAATCAGTGCCTTTTATTGCATCAGTACTCTATGATATTCTAAATCCCAGCAGAGGTAACTTACCATTTAGATTATGTCTTAGTTTCTGTTGCTGTGACAAAACACCATGGTCAAAAGGAACATGTGAGAAAAGTGTTTATTTACTTAAGTATCTTGGTTACAATTTATTGAATGAAGCCAAATCATGAAACTGGATGCAGGAACTCAATGAGAGCACATGGAATAATGCTGACTACTGGTTTCATGTCCATGTTGTCTACAGTCCTCTTTTTTTATAACTCCCAGAACAACATGCCTAGAGGTGGCACTGTCTATACGCCATATGGTCACCTTATATTAATCATTATATAGAGCATGGCCAACACATACCTACAGGTTAAAATGGTAGGAACCATTCCTCAACTGAGATTCCCTTTTCTCAATATCTTCAGGTTTGTGTACTCATGAATGAAATGATTTTCTATCAAGCCTTAGTATTTGATATTACAATGGACAGTGCTATCCTGCATTGTAAGTACAAATTTGTATATTATTTAAAATTTTTATATGATTTAGTACTACTTTTGTTAAGAGAAAGAAAAAAGAAATATTGGGTATTATTTATACTTTTAAAAATTTAGTTTCAATAAGGCAACTTATTTTTGCACTTCTGAAGAAAATTTGAATCTGGTTTAACTAAAATCATAACACTTTGGGACAAAGATACAGCCTAGCAACCCTGCACTAGAAGCCAAGATGGAGAAGACCTCCACAACTACCATGACCTTCCCCCTGGTGCTATGGTAGAAAGGGAGGAAGGTGATCCAGACACTGCAGAACACCAGCATGCTGAATGTTAGGAACTTAGCTTCATTGAATCTATCAGGAAGATTTCTAGTCAAGAAAGCCACAGCAAAGCTTCCCAGAGCCAAGCAGCCCAAGTATCCCAGGACAAAGTGGAAGGCAATGACTGAGCCTTTTTGCAAACAATGGCGGTCTTCCCATGTTCAGATTGTATATCTCTGTCAATAAAGGGAGGAGATGTTACCAACCATATTCCACAGAGAACAAGTTGGATTAGGGTAAAAATGGGAATGACCAACTTAGGTGCCCCTGTTATCAACATCCTTCTCATCCTTCTTCCTGGAATAGTAAGCTTGAAAGCCATGACCATAGTTATTGTTTTGGCCAACACTATAGAAACAGCCACAGTGAAAAATACTCCAAATATGGTCTGCTGCAGGATACATGTGGCCCTTGTGGAATGTCCAATGAAGAACAATGAGTAGAGAAAGCAGAAGATGAGAGAGATGAGCAAGATGTAGCTGAGAATTCAACTATTGGCCTTCACAATAGGAGTATCTCTGTACTTCAAAAAAGTGACTAGTACCAGAGAAGCACAGGGCCATGCATCCTAGAGCCATCCCCAGTGGATCTTCATAAGCCAGAAATGACACAAATCTTTGGAGGCAGTAGGTTTGCTCTAAGTTGGCATACTTATCATCTGGACACCTCACACATTGTTCCATATCTGCTGGCAAACAACAACAAACTCTCATGAGATATTGTAATTATGTACTTAATAAATGAATATTTGCATTATTCAGAGGGTCCCTCAATAAATATTTTGGTGTTGAGCATCTATTCCATTCCTTTTTGCTGTCGTGTCCACTGACTTAAGGCTGCACTTTGTTAACCTATGCTTTGTGTTGGAACAAAACACCATCATGGAGAATGCAGGAGAAAAAAAGATACTTATTAATTAAACAGAAAATGAAAGAAAAATATTTTGTTTTTCAGTGCACTATAAATAATAATATGCATAAACTCAGATTATTTAATACCTCAAACCTTAAATTAACTTCTTACAGCTCTGTGCAGTGTGCAGTCTAAGCTCTCAAAGCCAGTTGCTAAAACGCATTATGCACTTTGTTGGTTTTGAGAGTTGAGTTTTTTGTCGGTATCTTCTCATAGGTCCAAGAACATACAATTTCTCACACAAATACTGTTTGCATAAAGAATATTTCCATTATTGAAGCTGTATGCCTCATAGGCCTATGCAGGTCACCCTCACAGTGGTACGATCTCTTTGTTCCCAACTACACATTCCAGCATAGATGGCATGAAGATTATATATAATCACAAGCATCCCTCTTTCCTTAACTAGGTTGTGATTGATGATAAACACTATTCCATCTCTGGGTTCATTCTTGCAATCTTCACTAATGTTTTAATTCTTTGACAGCAAATGCTTCATCCTTAAAGCCATGTGAACTCTTAAAATATATTTCATTAAAGAACATCTGTTTCTCTGAGGACCAAGCTGTATGAGCAAGGAAAGATTGTGAACTGATCATGTAGTTAAGTTACTTTGAAAAAAAAAATCAACAAAATGTTTGCATAGACTATGCCTAAAATTTTTGTTTCAAAAGTCTTTATGGAGAAAGCGGGAAAAGGGGATAACATTTGAAATGTAAATAAATAAAATATCCAATAAAATAGAATCCAGGCCTGAAAAAAAAGTCTTTACAGATATTTGGCCCCTGAATATTTTCTACAAAATATAAAATTAGTAACTATCATATTGTAAGGAAATGACCTGTTTGTAAAAGATATTGCATGTTATTTATAGGGTCCAAAATATGTTAGTAGTATTCAAATGAATAAATTCCAAAACAGAGAGATTTTACATCTTCAGTTTCCATGTAGGCCATTTCATATTTCTAGTTTTGAAAGAGAAAATATTTGATTTCAGCAAATTTTTTCTGCATTTAAACATGTACCTGTCTCATTGGAAACCTCATTTTCTGGGCAAAGAACACAATCAAAGCAGCAGTCTGCATTCTGTTTCTTATGTATTTTCATGAATCCAGCAGCACATGTCATACTACACATAGAGGTGGGAACCTGGGGCAATATATTATACACAAGAATTCATATATCATATGTATAATTACACATACACACATATATATGTATATATGGGTCATTAACAGAGATGACTATACTTATGCCTCTGTTAACAGACATCACTTATCACTTTTAGGCACTTTATTTTGTGTAAGCCTACAATGCCCTGAAGGTCATTGAACATTCACTAAATTATGTAATATTATATGTGTCACATTTGGTTTGTAGAGATTTAAAAACTTTCCTTTCTAAACTGATTAAATTCAAAACAAATATTATGTGTAATCAGGTTCTCTCACATGGTTTATAAATGAAAGTAAGGATACTGAGTTGGGTGGTGAGAGAAGGTAGTCAGGATCAAAAGGGTTGTTTGCTGAATATGAACAAAGGATATTATATTAGACTCTCATAGAATTAATAGTTTTTCTAAGTTTAAAAAAAAACCTTGCATGTGGAGAAATATTTCTGTTAATGAGTATATAAGATTATATATATATATATATATATATATATATATATATATATATATATATATATATATATATATATCTTCATATTTTGTAAATGTGTTTCTGTAGGTTGGGGTCAATAGGCATGTAGGTTCAATTGAACATGGAATCCAAAGACCTTTGATCCCTGTCACTTAGATTTGTAGAAAATTGTGAGTTATCAAATTTTGAGGTTAGTACTGAGCATGGACCTTTTGCAAGAGCAGCAATTTGTCTGAACCACAGGGCTATCACTCAGCACCTCATATATTAAAATTAGGCATACTGAAAAGAATGAAAATTATGGCATACCCACTGACGTTCCTCCTGTGGCCCACTCCAAGTCTTCAGATATATGAAGTTATTGGCTCTGTGGGAAAGAAGGAAAATAGCTTCCTATTTTCACTTTTAATCCAAGACCTTGTGGAAAATTCCAAATGTTGAAAATGTCCTAAACTGCACATTGATTTGCCCTATGATTCATGTTCACCAATTCTCCAGCAGGGCTAGTAAATACCCTGGTCTTCAGCAAGGAAGCCACCTAAATGATAAGCATCATTAGATGATTACATATGCATATCAATTAAGACAATGCAAAATTGAGAATGCCTCCTAATTTTTCTAATGCCTTTAAAAATACACAGTTGTATTAAACTTATCCCATGTAGTAAAATACAATGTAACTCATGGGTAATTAAAAATTTATATATTTCATATTAATGTTCCATAATAAAAATACTAGAACAAATTCTTATAAAATAACAAGTAGCATGGTTTTTTCTGTGTGTATGTGTATGTGTGTGTTTAAGTGTGCCTGCACATGTGTATGGCAAAAATGATTTTTTTTTATTCAACCTTTTATTTAAAAAAAAAAAAGTCATCTTGGGGCTGAAGAGCTGGCTTAGGGGTTAAGGGCATCTGGAGATGGCTCTGAGTTTATCACAAGTCATTACAAGTCACAGCATGAAAAACATCTTGAATTGAAGACAATATGTTGCAGGAACAGTCATCTGCTGGGATGAGGTGACCCATGAAAAGCTTCAGGCAGAAGTCAGCTCAAGCCAAATGTAGCAATATGATCATGGACCAGTCTTCTTGCTACTTTTGCCTCATCACACTTCTTCTGAAACAGGTATTCAATTTATGTCCTGAATGCCTCCCCTGGACAATTTTTTGATCAGCTATGTAGAGGATGCTATTGCTCTGTCCTGTGATTCTCCACTTGAGGGTGGGTGAGTCAGTTAATCTTTTTTTTTTTTTTTGATACTTTATTTACATTTCCAATGTTTCCCCCTTTCCAGGTCTCCTCTTTGGAAACCCCCTATCCCCTCCAACCTCCGCCGCCTCTATAAGGGTATATTCCCCCTACCACCCAACCGCGCACCCACTCCCGTATTCCCACCCTGACATTTCCCTTTACTGGGGCCTCTAACACCCTCAGGCCCAAGGGCCTCTCCTATCCCTGATGGCCAACAGGACCCTCCTCTGCCACATATGTGGTCCGAGTCATGGGTCCCTCGATGTGTATTATTTGGTTGGTGGTCCAGCCTCCAGGAGCACCGGGGGGGGGGGGGTGTTTCATGCCAGTTGACACTGTTGCTCCCTCTATGGGGCTGCAAACTCCCTCAGTTCCTTCAGTCCCTTCTCCAACTCCTCCATCTGGGACCTCACTCTCAGTCCAGAGGTTACTGTAAAGTGAAACTTGGGTATTCCGGACTTTTGGGCTAATATCCACTTATCAGTGAGTACATGCCATGTTCGTTCTTTTGTGACTGAGTTATCTCACTCAGGATGATATTTTCAAGTTCCATCCATTTGCCTGCAAATTTCATTAAGTCATTGTTTTTAATAGCTGAGTAGTACTCCAATGTGTACCACATTTTCTGCATCCATTCCGCTGCTGAGGGACATCTGGGTTGTTTCCAGCTTCTGGCTATTATAAATATGGCTGCTATGAACATAGTGGAGCATATGTCTTTATTACATGTTGGAGCATCTTCTGGGTATATGCCCAGGAGAGGTATAGCTGGGTCCTCAGGTAGTATTATGTCCATTTTTCTGAGGGTCCGCCAAACTGTTTTCCAGAGTGGTTGTACCAGTTTGCAATTCCACCAACAATGGAGGAGTGTTCCTTTTTCTCCACATCCTCGCCAGCATCTGTTGTCACCTGAGTTTTTGATCT
>CM052711.1:69089571-69125517 GCA_028551405.1 Uromys caudimaculatus | reverse complement strand
GGGAAAACCCCGAAGCGCATTATGGGTGTACATGACTAATCACCGCCCACTCCCGGGGCGCGCCAACCAATGGAGGGCACGCTGCCTCGGAGCTATATAACACCGCCATTTTGGGGCCCGGGTGGTTCTCCCTCTATCAACGGCAACAATAAAGCTGAACTGCAGACGGAGCCTACTGCGTGGCGCGTGTCTTCTTGCTGGCGAGAGGCGCGCGCGACAAATGTGTTATGAAAGCTGCAGAAATGTTCCTTTTACAATGGTGGGTGCTCTTATGTTTGGGGTATAGATGTTAAGATTTGAAATGCTACCTTGGAAGATTTCTTTGGTTTGGTGAATATGTAGTGTCTTTCCCCATCTCTTTTCATTCATTTTTCTTTGAAGTCTAATTTGTTAGATAGTAAAATGGCTATACCAGCTTGCTTCTTAGGTCCATTTGCTTGGAATAGTTTTTTTTCAGCCCTTTATCTTGAAGCAATGTCTATCATTGAGCTGTCTTTCTTTAATACAATAGAAGGATGGATTCTGTTATAGAATTTATTCTGTTAGCCTGTGTCTTTTTGTTGGTGAATTGAGGTCATTAATATTGAGAGATACCAATGAATAGTGACTTCTAGGAACAAACCGGCACAGTTGGAGAAGTCCTGCATGTCTGCCCCAGAGGAAGTGGCTATGCCCCTCTGGTCACAGTCCTCCGGGCCAGTCAGGCTGTGGGAAGCCTTTGTGGAGACCCAGCCTGTGGGTGGGAGAGGGGTGGCCATTCCCAGGGGATGTGCAGCAGCCATCTCTGTGGGTTTTCTAGCTCTGGGAACAGCAGGTGCTGCTGGGTGCAACAGAAGAGCTAGAAGGAGCGCAGCTGGGGTCCCCGCTGGGACCAGGTTGGGCGGGTTGGATGCCAGCTAGCTGCTTTAGCTTTGGTGAATGGGTGCTGTCTGGAAGCGCTTAGACCCCCTCGGTGAGAGGTTAGATGCAGCTCCTTAATTGAAGGCCAGATCACTCGCTTCCCGCAGCAGATCAAGATGAATAGAGACTCATTTATTGAAGATCAAGTGACCATAAGTGTGTGGGTTCATTTCTGGGTCTTCAATTATATTCCATTGATCTACCTGCCTGTCACTGTACCAATACCATGCAGTTTTTATCACTACTGCTCTGTAGTACAGCTTGAGGTCAGGCATGCTGATTCCCCCAGTTCTTTTGTTGTTGAGAATAGCTTTTGCTATCCTGGGTTTTTTGTTGTTCCAAATGAATTTGAGAATTGCTCTTTCTAAGTCTATGAAGAATTGAGTTGGCATTTTGACTGGGATTGCATTGAATCTGTAGATTGCTTTTGGCAGAATGGCCATTTTTACTATATTAATCCTCCCAATCCATGAGCATGGGAGATCTTTCCACCCTCGGAGATCTTCGATTTCTTTCTTCAGAAAGTTCTTGTCATACAGATCCTGTTTGTGACAATTGTGAAGGGTGTCATTTCCCTAATTTCTTTCTCAGCCTGTTTATCCTTCGAGTATAGGAAGGCTACTGATTTGTTTGAGTTAATTTTATATCCGGCCACTTTGCTGAAGTTGCTTATTAGCTGCAGCAGTTCTCTGGTGGAGTTTTTCAGGTCACTTAAATATAGGATCATATCATCTGCAAATAGTGATATTTTGATTTCTTCCTTTCCAGTTTGTATCCTTGGGATTGCAAGCTGGTATAATCACTCTGGAAGTCAGTTTGGCGGACCCTTTTTTATGTGACTTAAGTGTCACAGACCTATGAAGAGATGTAGCCATGTGTTAGAAGCTGTATTCTAGGAGTTTGGGCAAACGGCTGCCATCCCTTATAGGCTGAAGATAGCCTATTGAGCCTGCAGCCTTCAAACCTTAACTCTACCAGAAAACAGACTTCCAATCACGGCCCAACAGTGATTGATAATTCCTGGTATTTTGTTGTTGTTGTTGGTTGTGGTGGGGGTCTGTGTGTAAGTGTGTGTGTGTGTGTGTGTGTGTGTGTGTGTGTGTGCGCTTCACTTCTTTTGGTTTTGCAGATAATGTGATATTATTTATTTCATGTATTTTTTATGTGTATTTAACTCCCGTGGTTTGGGTTTTTTCTTACAACATCTTGTATTAGGGCTATATTTGTAGTAGATAGTGTTTTATTTTCACTTTATCATGGATTTCTAATATTCTCCATTTATGGTGACCAAAATTTTTCTGGAAAAATACTTTTCCTAGCTGGCATCTGTAGTATGTATGAGTCTGCAGCACATATTTCCAAGCCCTTTTGGCTTTTAAAATATACATTGAGAAGATAGGTATAATTCTAATAGCTCTGCTTTTATATGTTCCTTGATTTTCATTTTGGTTTTGTTGGTTCCTTTTTGTTGATGTTTTTCACATTTACTCTATATGTTTAGGTTTTTATTTATATGTTACAAAGGGATCTTTTCTATTTTTTCTTCTTCTTTTTTAGCCAATCTATCTGGTATTTTAGATAGTTCTTGTACCTTAATAGATAGTTTCTTCTGTAGGTTAGGAAATTTTCATTTATGATTTCATAGAAAATTTTTCCCGACCTTTGAGCTGATATTCTTCTTTCTCTATTACAATCATTTGTAGTTTTTGCCTTTTCATATGCAGAGTTCCTGGTTGTTTAGTGCCAGGAAACTTTTAGGATCAACATATTTTAACTTATGCATCTTTTTTTTTCTATTTATCTTTAGTGTCTGAGATTTGCTGCTCCATTTCTGTTCTGTTGGATTCACTGTTCCATTTCTGTTCTGTTGGTGAACCTTGCCTCTTTAGTTGTCTGTGTACAGTCAATTTCACTGGTGTATTCTCATTAACTTAGCAACTGCTTAAGTCATTACCTGCCTCCATCACCTGCTGCTGTTGTTAGGTATACCAGATGCGTGCTTCATATAAAAGGACCACTGCAGTTCTCTTTCTTCATTCCCTGTCTCTGTTCTCTATACATGCCCCCTCTTCTCCCTTTCTCTGTGCTCATGTCTCTCTCTCTCTCTCTCTCTCTCTCTCTCTCTCTCTCTCTCTCTCTCTCCCTCCTGTCTGTCTGCCTGTCTATAGGTCCTCTTGTGTACATCCTTTCCCCAGGAACTCACTCCTCTCCCTTCCCCCCAAACAACCTCTTCTGCATCAGATCTGTTGCTTGTTTTAATTTCTCAGTACCTGCTGTGATAGGGTAGTTTGGCTCTGTTGGTGACATATTTTCCTGGCTGTTATTCATTATGTTCTTATGCTCGTGTCTAGGCAACTGAATTTGAGGTGATTATTCGAAGCCAGGAAGAGATGATCTTAGCAAACCACAAGGAGATATGGGAAAGAGGTTAAGCTGCCTCTGGTATTCTAGTACAGTGCTAGAGAAAACTGAAAAGTGGGTCTGGAATAACAGATAGTGTTGTAAAATCTATGGACAGACTACCTTGTCTCCTGACAGGCATGGAATGTGGTAGAGCAGTGAATGTCTACCCAAGTGGGGCTGTGAAACAGGATTAAGGCAGGAAAGGAAGGGCAGGTAGGGATGGCCTGTGATATCTATAGATAACATGGACAGGTAGAGAGGAAGCTTCCACTGGTATTCTGTTCCATTGCTAAGGGCAACTGAGCTTTGCATCTGAGGTAACAGATAGTGGTGTTGCTCTTTGGCAGGAATGGCTTGTAGTTGAACAGGAGGTATCTACCCAGACTTAGGGGCTCAGACACAGAGATGAGATAAGGAGAGAAGGGAAGATTGGGTGATTTGTAGTATCTACAGTAGGTCTAGACATGGGGAGAGGAAGCTGCAGCACTAGGGGCAACTCTGAGTATTAGGTCTGAGGTAACAGAGAGTGGGGAAGGTCTGGAGGTATTCTACCTAGTCCCATACCCAATACTTAATACTGACACATCTAGTACCCAGGGATCATTTTCTTTGGGTGTGCATTTATTTAAGGTTTTTGTTGTTATTCTGTGAATGACTTTGTTTATTGGATTAAAAGTACTATGTGTTCTGGGCAAGTCACTCAGCAAATATTCTTCTTGGGGTCTGAGCTGAGTTCAGATACCAACACCCAATACAAGTCGGGAGGCTCATAATCATCTGCTATTCCAGATCCAAAGGATCTGACACCCTATTCTTTGGTGTGTCACCTGAACACATGTGGGAGACATTCTCTCTCATAAACACACAAATATACAAATAGGGATACACTTGTTTACAATAGTGCTTATGACTTATAAAGCAATTAGTATAAAACAAGCTGTTTAGGTATATAATGCAAATATACTGTTTCTTCTAAAATCTGCTTTCTTCATTTAGTTTTTAAAAGTTTGCATTTCCTCACGCTGGTGCAGTTTTGTGTCCAATCATCAATTATAGGAAACAAAACTTGTTCTCAGTGATCCTAATAGACATCCTTTTCTTTATTTTGAGAGAATGAAATACTTTATTACTCAAATGTATTTGCTCCAGTGTTAAAACATGTCTATGGCTTAAGTGAATTGCTTCAGTTGGAGGAGACTTGTACGCCCAATCCATTTTCTCTTATTGTCAAGGGAGAGAACTGGAGTGCATGGGGTGAATGCCGGCCAATGATTTCTATGCTTATCATTTTGACTGCCATCCTGTAGTTCTTGTTTAAAAGGCTGTGTTATAATTATTATGTCTCTGTTTGTGTCTCCTGTTATCAGTGCAGCCATCTATGTTGTATATTTTATTAAGTATAATTTAAATACATTGTTGTTTCCCTGGAAAATGGTAGGACTTCACCTGTTTTTGTCTTCTGAAGATTTACTATATTATAAGTTCCTTGAGTGTTCATTAGTTTGGGGACATTCTATGGAGAAACAATTTTAGTTTTCTCTTCTTCATTGTAAAGGCTTGCCTCTCCTCATTTCTTGGGCAAATCTGTGTTTTCCAGTTGTTTCAAACATCAATGTTTGGGATTTTATTATGTAAGTGATTGATATGGTTAACATACTGGTTTGGGTTTTTACGACTTCCTCAGTTATGATCGTCTCTGTGTCCTAACTGCTTTCAATTCTCAATATTTCAGACCCTAAAGTCTGAAGGAGCCTCAACTTTGGATGTGCCCTCATCAGATTGCCTGGTTGCTATGTCTGTGAGAGATTGTGTTGATGATGATGTGGAAAGACCCTTCCACTGAGGGTAGTAATATCTCTATGTAAGTGGCTTGGGCTGGATGAGAGAGCTAGCTGAGGATGAGACAGTCACCAAGCAAGAGAGCAAGCCAGGAAACAATGTTTGTCTATAGACCTTCCCTTTGTTTTGTAGCCTGAGTTTCTATCCTAAGCTCCCAAAATGATAGACTGTGACTGACAGAACCATCCAAAACAAACATTTACTATCTTAGATGCTTTTGATTAAAGTATTCAATCACAGCAACTGAATAGCAGGTTAGAACAAAAAGAATGGTATGCAAAACATTATTTTGCTGCTGGACAGAACCTCAGAATATTATCTTTTGTAGGAATGTAGAAAATATGAGAAATTGAGATGGCAAATATCATAGAAAGCTGTACATGGAGTTTAACCAGTTGTTCTCCTAGGTTAGGCCCAAAATCTTTGTTATTCTGCTCATGCCCTCAGAAATTGAGTGGAATTTAAATATAACAGGTTAATTTTTTAAATATTCATTTTTATTTTGTTTATATATATTTGTTCATTTTTTCCCATTTATTCATTTACATATTCATTTTTCATCCCAATTTCTCCCAATCTTCATCTCACTCACACATCCCCTCTTCTCTTCCACTCACCTTCTCCTCTGAGAGGATGGGGGCTCCTGTGGGTATCCCCCAACCCTGGCACATCAAGTCTCTGCAGGGTTAGGCCCATCCTTTCCCACTGAGGCCAGACAAGGCATCCCAGTTAGGGGAACACTTTCCACAGACAGGCAACAGCTTTTGGGACATCTACTTCTCCAGTTGTTAGGGTACCCACGTGAAGACTGAGTTGCAGGTCTGCTACAAATGTGGTGGGGGCCTCAGTCCAGCTGATGTACACTCTTGTTGGTGGATCCATCTCAGAGAGCCAGGTTAGTTGACTCTGTTGGTTTTCCTGTGAAATTTCTATCCCTTCTGGGCCCATAATCCTTTCTCTAACTCTTCTATAAGACTCCCTGAGCCCTATCCAATGTTAGTCTGTGGTCTCTGCATTTGTTTTTGTCAGATGCTAGGTGGAACCTCTCAGAGGACAATTAGGCTAGCCTCCTGTCTATAAGCATAACAGAGTATCCTCAGTATCAGGGATTGGGCTTGCCCATGGGTTGGGTCTCAAGTTGGGCAATGTATAGTTTGGCCATTCCCTCAGTCTCTGCTCCATCTTTGTGCCTGCATTTGTAGATAAGACAAACTTTGAGTGGAGAATTTTTTGATTTGGTTGGTGCCTTTAATTCTCCACTGAAGGTCCTGACTGGCTGCAGGATGTAGCCTCTTCAGGTTTCATATTCCACGGCTATGCACCTCAGCTAACGTTACCACCATACACTCTTTGGTGCTTTCCCCACCCCTGGTCTCTGGCACATCCTAGAGATGCCCTCATAACCCCACCCCTGCCATCTGCAGATTTTGATTCATTTTTCTGGTCCTCTCACCCTCTCCTGTTCCTCACCCAATATGTTCCTGACCCGTCCGCCCTTCCTGTTTCTTCTCCTTCTGAGTTCCCTCTCTCCATCTGCCTCCTATGACTATTTTAATCCCCTTCTAAGTGATATTCAACCATCCTCATTTGTTCTTTCTTTCTTCTTTAACTTCATTGGGTCTGTGTAGTATAGCATGGATATCCTATATTTTATGCAAAATTTATGATGTACATGTATTTATTTATTTATTTATTTATTTATTTATTTATTTATTTCATATGTTGGGAACACTGTCTCTGTCTTCAGACACAACAGAAGAGGGCATCAGATCCCATTACAGATGGTTGTGAGCCACATGTTGTTTCTGGGAATTGAACTCAGGACCTCTGGAAGAGCAGTCAGTGCTCTTACCTGCTGAGCCATCACTTCAGCCCAATTTCCTTGTTTTTAATAGTTGAATAATATTATGTTTTGTATATGATTGACATATTCTGTATCCACTATTCAGTTGAGGCTAAGCTTCACTGTCCTGGAACTTGTTCAGATAAACCATGGCTCTATCTCCTGAACTGTGGGATAAAAAGGATGTAACACCATGCCTGGACCTAAGCTTTTCTTCACCTAAAATTGTTCTGTACAGGCTGACTTGAACCAGAAATCTGCTTGACTCTCATCTCCTGGGATTTAAGGCATGTGCCACCATGACAGGGTCTAAGTATTTCCCTTTAGATCTTAAATTAAAAACTCAGAATAGTAATCACAATCAATCTCTTGTCAATTTGACACATACACGTATCTCCTTATGTTCACATTAAAACAATAATCAGATAATAATAATGCCTAACATGATACAGTTCTTCTTTGTATAACTACAAATCCATACATTTAGGTAGATGGAATCTTGCCCTAATGCCACCATTCCTTTAATACCACTGTATATCTTGGTTATAGGTTTTAGATTCATTCAACTTCCTGGTGAGCCTTTTCTCTTTGAACCTTACATTTTATATTTTTTCTTTCTAAGATTATTATGCTTGATCAAAACAATAACCATGAGAGTAAACACAGGCCAAAGGCTATGCTGACTTTCTGGAGACTTCTTTTGTCAGTGCAATTAATATAAACCTCTTTACCTTAGCTTCAAGGACACTCTTCAGACAAGGCCAAAAGCAACAACATTCTTAAGCAAAACATCAGGAAAAACCATATACAAAGCATCCCACAGTACCTATGTGTTCCATATTCCTCCTAGTATGGCCCATTAAGTTCTACTTAATGATGTACAAATCCAAAGTCTAAAAATCCACATTGCTCCAAACAAAATCATGATCAGGCCTATCATAGCAATGCTTAAGTCTGGAGTACCAATTTCTATCTTAGATAGAATTTCTATTGCTAAGAAGAGACACTATGACCAAGGCAACTGTTTTAAGGGCAAATGTTTAATTGGGAGGAGCAGGAGGCTGGGCAGTGGGAGCCAGGGTGGTGGGTCCTCCCTGGATGGGAAGCATCAGCCAGTTGTGGCCACATATGTGGTCCTTTTTGGTGCTCCTCACTTGCTAGATCAGGTGGTAACTATCAGGGCTGACTCTGCTCAAAACATTGGGACCAAGGGCTTGCTTTTAAAAATGTCCAAACTTGGAGAGCCCTAGTTTCTCTTGAATCTTATACAAGTTCTGTCCTTAGCATTTACCACTGATGTGTAAGATCCATTTGCAGTTAATTTTGTGGAACTGTCAAAAATCATCTCCTGACTTGGATAGCACTCCAATATTAAGCTGAGATGTAGAAGAGTAGAATTGATTACCAAGCCTAGGAAATAGTGACAGTAAGTAGCATTTATCTGATGGAGGTCTGCCTCAAAAACATCCCACCGATTAGTATGCTAAGCAGGCCAGTTAGAGACAAGGATATTAGGATTCACGATTGTCCACCAGGTTTGTCTACAAATCTGACTCCAAACTAAAGGAGGCAACTGTGATATACAGCCAGCCACTTGGAACATGCTTATAGCCAAAAATTCAGATCTGTAACAAGCTGCTCAACGGATCATTACGGAGTCACAACTAACATTAAGGCCTCTTGTACCTGAAGCCCCCATAACTGAGAAAAGCATAGTTCTGCCACATGGGAAAGACTACGCTGCCAAAGGTGACAGCCATTTTGAGAAGGAAAAACACCTACGTACTTGCAGACAGGAGCCTCCTAGCATGGCTGTCCTCTGAGAGGCTCTACAGCAACTAACTAAGACAGATGCAGAAAATTACAGCCAACCACTGGACTCAGGTCAGGGACCCCTATGGAAGAGTTAGGGAAAGGATTGAAGGAGCTGTAGGGGAAGCCAATCCCTTAAGAAGACCAACAGTATCAAGTAACCCAGACCCCTGGGAGGTCTGAGAGACTAAACCATCACTAAAGAGCATATATGGGCTGGTCCATGGCCCCAGGAACATAGTAGAGGACTTGTCTGTACTCAGTGGGAGACTATACACCTAATCCTGTAGAGACTTGATGCCCCAGGGAAGGAGAATGGGGGAGGTGAGGTGGTGGTGGGTGTAGATGAGAGGAGTGGAGGTGGGGTGATGGAGCACCCTCTCAAAGACAAAGGGGAGGAGGAATGGGGAAAACAACTCTGGGAGGGGCAAGTGGATAGTAGGGCAATATTTGGAATGTAAATAGATAAAACAATCAAAAAGAAATTGAGAGAGAGAAACACTGTTGTATGGAAGGCTAGCCTTATCAAGCAAGTCTTTCCATGAGGCCCTCATCTATGGAGAATGACATAGTTCCTTCTCAAACCCAGGAACATACTTGGCAGAGCTAGTAACAACCTGGGTCCTAGGCCTTAGGAGCTTTTCCTAAGGCCCCAATGAATAGAGACTAAAATAGAGCTCCTTTTCTAAAGCCAAGAATACACTTGAAAGAGCTGGTAATGGTCTGGGGCCAGGGTCTTCAGGACATTTTATATCTCCAGAACCCAGTTCTGTCCACCATATGGGGCTGTGGTTATCAGTCCAAAGGCCATTGTAGGCTAGGTCAATAATGTTCTTGAGATAAGGTGTATTCTCCTAGTGCAGTATTGTTTATGAGACTCCTCCCAAGTTTGTCCTATTGTATGATAGTTTCTGCTGGCTTCCTAGAAGTCCCCATTTCTTTCCATCTTTCCCTCTATAAGTAGTTTACGAGATGCTATTCTTAAGAGCTTTACTTAGCATAAGTCATGGCTTCTGCAAGACCTCACCACCACAACTTTTATACATTCTACCTTCTACTTTTTCTCTTTTTCATCCTCTGGGATCTTCAACTTAAGGACCCTGTCACTGAAGAATGACACTTTGTATTAGGGCACTGGTGTACTTAAGAAATAATTTCAGAAATATCTTTGCTGTATAAATCTCCCATCTACTTAATTGGCTAGACTTGCAGTCTCCTGTCCATATTTAAATTGTTCAAACTATAACATGGGTCATGAACCTAAAAGAGCGTTAACCAAAGCTGAATTCATGCTGTCATTAAAGATTTTTTTTTAAAGTAATCTTTAATTGTGTGATTTCTCTAGGGGAAGGCATATTAACTTTAAGACAGCTGTATCTTCAGCCTTTTAGAAAACTGTTTCCAAGAAAAGCTATGTTGACTCAGGTCACATTGCTGCCAATCTGTTGCTCCCCAGGGAAATGACCTTGCTTTCCTCTTGATTAAACTTCCTAAATTCTTTAGTTAAAAGGCTGTACCACAACAGAGTTTCAAAATTAACCTTTGAAATCATGTAATAAACTGTCCATTGCAGCAACGGGAAAAAGACTTGTATGTGAAACATGGCTTCTGCCTTCAGACCAGAACATGAGGAACAGGTTACTGCATACAATGCACAGTGAAACAGGACAGGCAATAGCTACATCAGAAATTAAAGTTAGAGAGTCAGCTGCAGAGGACACCATTATGAAGAAAGACCTGATAACAATCTAGGTGAGTGATTTTGTAATTTCCAGCATGTATTAATTCATGTATGTGAAGGAAAACAGAGCAGATTGCAGGGGTGTACAATTTGGGTAGGTTAGCTTGAACTACTTAATATTGAATTACCAATTAGGGGACTGTCCGATGGAGATATGCAGAATGCTCATTGATATAATTAAGTCAGCTCAGAAATTTGAGACACACAAAAAAATTGGCTGTGCTGTGTTTGTCAGCAGTAGTATTACATTTAGGGACAAAGTCAAACACTATCTTATCAATGCCATTCCCTTTACCAGGGAAGATCTGCTCTTTTTCAAAGTTAGTGTACCTATGTGTTTTTTTCAAATATATTTATCTTTTTAAAAAATCAATTGTTGGCATTACTTTTTGAATTTTATTTTCTTTATGTATCACTGCTCTAATCTCTTGTTTCTATTCTCCAAAGTTTCCTCATCATTAAGAATTTCATTCCTATTGCTCAGAGGCTTTGATATTTGTTTCTGTTTAGAGTCTTCTGTAGCTGAGACTTTGGTCATTATATGCAGTTAAGACTTGCTTTGAAGGCCTAATCCTGCCTCTGCTTCACTGTGCCTTCAAGACACACCTCCTTTCAGGCTGAGCCCTACTGGTCAGTGTGAAGGAAAAGACTTTAGTGAATAAGTGTCCTCTAACCTCCATGGCTTTTTGGTGCCAATTACAAATAAAGAGGGACCCTTGTAACAATTGAGTTCATCAAACAACTTTGAAGCTGGTGTAGTCACAGCACAGAAAGGTTGTGGAGGAAAGAAATGGGAGCTTTTCTGTTGTGACAATAGTTGGCTTTAGCCAGGTAATCAATTTTAGATGATCAGTAAATGTCCAAACTGGCCATTTTGGGAAGATCACAGATCAGGGCAATCAAGAATCTGTACGTGGAAATGAATTTATTTCTAGAAACCAAATGTCTGTAGTTACACTAGTTCAACCAACACAGAAGATCTGTACAAACTGGTGTCATTGTGCATAACAAGATTGTTATATTTTTGTCTGAAAGTGCACAAACTGAGAGAAAAGGTATGAATAATAATTGGTGTGCTCTAATGCATTTTTCCTACTACTAAGTCTCAAACTCTAGGACAAATGACTGAGTTGCCCATTTAACAAATCAAAGCAGACCTGGCTCTCAGGTTCTCCCTGACATTCCTCACTTCCTACCTGTTATAAGGTGTGCCTGGTAAAAGTGCCCTCTAGCCCAGGGGTTGTTCTTGCCCTTCCTTATGTTATTCAACCATTTTGTTACCTGGTCTTCATCTATCATTTGCCCTTCTGACTGATAGGTTATTTCTTTACTGGTGCTAGGTTATTTCTCTACCTTTGAAACAAGCCAATTGAATCCAGATTAGATCATATTAAATGCAGGCTTATTGGGAAATTTCGGCAGGGTGAGTTCATTAGCCTCAAGGACCTAGGCCAGGGAACTCACTTTGGGAGGGGTGGCTTGAGGGGGAAGAAAAAGACAGAAAGGGTGTATGCACAGAGAGAGAAGAAATGGAAAAGAGTAAGAGGAGGCAAAAATGTCTGGATTATATAGAAAAGAGACTCTGGGAGAAGGCAGCCCATGCCCTGAGCTGAAAATTTCAGGGTTGGGGGCAGGTTATGCTAGATAGGAACTTAGGGGTGCTGGGAAAATCTGGAGGCCAGGTCTGCTTTGATATGTAAAATATACACCTTAGTTCCTCATCTAGAACTCTGACCTCTTATTCTTGCTCTCCCATCTCCCCTCTCCCTTCTCCCTTCTACTCTCTATCCTCTACTGCCTACCTTCTACCATTTAGCCTCTTCTCTTACTTGACTCAGATCATGACAACTCTGAAATTTCCCACAAGCCCTTATGTCTTTCTATGCTCTTCCTTTTATCTATAATAAAATTTGTACTACACCATAATTAGAAGAAGCCATGTCCTTTCCTTTTCTTTTTTTTCCACTCCTGTCCCATAACTGCTTCTTGCTTTCAATCTAATGGCCATTTTTTGCTTTAATTGTGGTTACCGTTTGATTTGACAGAAGTTTGACTACAGGACTTCCCAGCTATGAGGTAGAGATGGCTCCACTGGATATTGAGTATGTAATGGAATGTGCATACAAAGGACCCTGTGCCTTGAAAGAATAACAGGAAGTGCTCTGGGAGACTGGAAAGTTCTACTAAAATAAAATTTTCCCAGACTAGGGTTCTGTCTGTCTCTACAGTGGAAGGGCAGAACTGGGAAAGCCTTAGCTGTCTGAGTCATTTGATCTCTGATCTCCCAGTACAGGAGCTACCTCTGTCTTGAGGCCCAGCTGAGTTGTCTAAGCTAATGAGGGACTCTGGCAGGCCTACCAATCAGGAGCACCAGTGGGAGGAAGCTTGCAGGTTCTTTCCAGGATTGGCATGATATAGCTGTAGTGAACAGTGAAGGAGACCACAAGCCATGTCATGATGAGTATGAGGGCAACTATCCCCAGACCAGGAGGGGCATGTCTGCTGAGTCTGATCTGCTTGGACTGAAATAACCTGTGCTTGAGACTGTGGTTCAGTTGGTCCATGTGGTGACTTGGGCAGAGGCCTTTGGCCTCTTACCCTACCTGAGTGTGGATTCTCTGTATGAGTGGGTGAAAAGGGGAATGGGATGAGGTGTGACAGGAAGACACTGACGCTCTGGCAGTAGAAATCCCTGGTGCTTATAATATCACTTTCCAGTGTGCAGTAGGACGACAGATTGGAAAACTGAAGGTCTGGTTTCTAGAAGTTTTGAATGCATTTCTCATTCTGTTTTATGGGACAAATTTTATAAATAGTTTTGAAAGTGGTATAATGAGGTGATGGGGATCGTCCTTTGGTAATACTTGATCAGAATCTTTTTGCCTTTCTATTGACACCATCCACCTTGGCATGATTCAGAGAAATTCAATTTCAGGGTACAAAAGTAGTTTCTGAGATGTAGAGGTTTCCTAAGTGTGCATGGTGTTTGGTGGTGGATAGGGCAACTTCTACATCTTATGCCATAAACCATGTGGCAGAAAGCAGACACTAGATTATTCTTCAACGTGGTTTTGTGTGCATGCTTCAGAACTGGGTTTTCCTGAAACCACAAGTGGGCCTGAGGGGCTGCAGAGCCATAGCCTACCTTTCTGATCACCTCTGTTCCTAAAGAAAGCTCTAGAACATGGGGCTTCTGCTTCAAAGGTAGATTAGTAGTAGTTGTAGAATCAGAAATATAACAGTTTAGGGGTCACTGAATTATTTCTGTATGAGTGGTAAAGTCTGTGTTTACTTAATTTCTATACCTGTACAATCAAAGGTAACATTGGTCAAGTTCGTGTTCTTCCTCATTGATATTTCTTAGTTCTTTGGATGAAAACTTGTGCTCATTTTTAGGGTTAATGTTTTTGGCTTTTTTAGTTCTTTTCTTCATTCTTTCTCAAATAGTGTACACATTCTTGACTATTGTAGCTTTGTGGTAAGTACAAAAGTCACATTCTATCAATGTGTGTACCATTCCTTAGTAATCTTATTGAAATTTTTATTGAGTTTTTTCAATGCCATATAGCTTTGTTATCAACTCTCCTTTTATAAATTCTTGTGAATTTTCTTTGGATTGTATTGAATTTGTGCTGCAAATTGGACATAGCCAACATATCTTTAAAAAATACATAATTTTAATAGTGCTTAGTATAGTATAAATGGGCAAAAACATTATTCTACATAATCACTTGTTTAGCAAACTACAGTAAGTGTATAAATCTGAAACTGATATGAAAAGTGTATAAAACCACAAAACAATGACTTTATTATAGAATTTAGTATCAGAGCATGTTGTTATGGTTACATAAAAGCTATTCCACCAAGTATGGTTTAATTGAGAAGACAAAAACTGAAAAGTAAATGTGGTTCACAATTGAAAAATGAATCTCAGTGTGACATGCAATTTTTTGTTAACATACAAAATCAACCTTGATAGCAGACTTTGTGACTCTCCACAAATATCAGGTAAAAATTGTTAGTTAAAAACCCTGTTGTGTTGTTATTCTTGAGGTAAAATTGCACAGATTTCATGTATGTAATTGATGTGTTTGGAATTATTACCTACATCCATACAACATCATTACCTACCACAACCAACCAGGAAACCATGTTCTCTATACGTTCTCATTCTACCATGTTTATGTGTGTCTACAGTATACAGAGTTCTCGTAAAATGACTGAATTGTTATGAATCCCAGAAATCTCCTCAGCATATTTTCCAGGCACTTGAAATTAATTTTAAGAAGTATCAGCATTGTCATGCTTTTGCAGGTAGATTCATGGTGGCCTAAATTATAAAATAACTTAAATGCTCATGTGTATAGGACAAGCTGGATGTCTCAGGAGGACACTGTGCTAAATGAATGAAGACAATAGCAATGGTTAAAGGATTATACATTTATAAAAGACTCTCACAGTCAGTGCAGTATCCATTACAAAAGCACATGTAATTATGATTAGGCACTGTCAATCTATCCAGTTCTTTCTCCTATATGATTTTAATCTTTAATGCCCTCTCATTTCTCAAATGGGCATGAGAGTTTCATCCATCTTGTCTACACTATTGGTAGCAATAGAAAATGAAGGACAGAAAGAACACAAAATCTAGCTGAAAAAATCTCCTCCCAAGGTTGTTCTAACATTTTTAGTTGGTATGTGATTTTTTTGTAGCAAGAGTTGTTTCAGAGATGATAAGCAAATATGCTATTATAGTGTTGCAGGAAATAATTAAAATTCGGAACCACCCTGCGCTATTCCCTGCTACTCTCTGCCCTGGTGGTCTCACCACCTCTGCCTCTAGGCTAGGACCAACAATGACTGATTGTGATTCTCTCATCACGGGTTCTGCTCACATTCCCAGCCATCCACCCCCTGTGTTCAGCAGTCCCAAATCCCAGTAACCCAGTAAAATCAAAACTCTAGAGGCTTGGAATTTATAAGTCAGATTTGTATCTGTAAATTCTTACCCCACAAAATGCCCATACAATGAACTTAGAGCCAATTAATATTGGTATAAATTAGCTAAGAGGCTGGGCAGTGGTGGCGCACGCCTTTAATCCCAGCACTTGGGAGGCAGGGCAGGCAGATTTCTGAGTTCGAGGCCAGCCTGGTCTACAGAGTGAGTTCCAGGACAGCCAGGGCTACACAGAGAAACTTTTGTCTCAAAAACAAACAAACAAACAAACAAACAAACAACCCAACAACAACAACAAAAACCAAAAATAAATTAGCTAAGAAATTAATGATGATTAAGAAGAGACCAGCATCACTGGGGAGAAATCTTCTGGGATGTGAATTTTGAGAGCACAAAGAAGCTTTGTTCCAGAGATAGCCAAGGCTGCAGCTGGTACTTGGTAATATGTGAGAAACATTTAAGTGGGGCTGATTTACAGTTTCAGAGGTTTAGTCCATTTCCATCAAAGCAGGAGGCATGGCAGCATGCAGACAGACATGATGCAGGAGGAGATGAGAGTTCTGTATTTTGATCCAAAGTCAGTCAGGAAAATATTGTCTTCCAGGGAGCTAGTAGGAAGGTCTGTTCTGCACTGGGTGGAGCTTCAAAGCCCACCCCCAGAGTGATGTACTTCCTTCAACAAGGCCACACTTCTGAATAGTGCCACTCCCTGTGCCAAGCATATTCAAACTACTACGTTCAACTCGCTGGCTCCCATAAGTTGTTCAAATACAGGAATGTATGAGGACCATGTTTAAACATAGCATTATGCAAAATACATGAGCTCCAACTTCAAAAGTCCCCATAGTCTAAAGAGTCTCAAAATTTTAGAAGTCCAAAGTTCAAAGTCTCTTCTGAGATTCATCCAATCATGTAACTGTTATCCCCTAAAAAAGAAAATATAAAGACAGATCATATACCTCCAACTTCACAAGATATACTTAACCATTCTTAAATGTCATCATAAGGAAATTCTAGACCAAAACAAGACCAAAAGTCAGCTGGGAAATCTCTAATCTCTGCATCTCCATATCTGATGTCAAAGTGTTCTTCAGATCTCCAACTCCTTTTTGCTTAGTTCAATGCAGCACATTTTTCCTCCTTTGGCTGATTTTATTCCCTGAGAGCAGTTTTCCTGAGCAGGTACCCCACAGCTCTTGCATCTGAAAGATCTTGAGGTCTCCAAGGTAACCTCAGTGTTACAGTTTCTTGTTCCAATGTCTGGGATCCACACATGATCTGCGCTCTTCCAAAAAGATTGGGTCACTTCTCCTGCTCTGCTCTCTACATCACTCTAAGCTCTGGTTGACTCCATTCTACTACTGCTATTATTCTTGCTGCTCATCCCTTGGGACTGATATCTTCAATATGCTGGGTTCTTCTGCTGCAAGTAGGCTTCACCAATAGCATCCCTTATGTTCCCTTCATGGTGCCAAGCCTCAGATGCTCTGAATGATATACTTTTATCTCTTTAAAACCAGTACCACCTGGGTGATTCTTACATATGAACAAGTTCAGCTGCAACACAAAGTACAATGTCGGCTATCTCTGGAACACTTACTAGAAGATTTCACTTCAGTGATGCTGGTCTCTTCATCACTTCTCTTAGCTACAGCTAACCAGCATCAATTTTCCCAGTAGTCCCTTCTATTCTTGCCTCTAAAGCCAGAACTACATGGACAAAGCTGCCGAGCTCTGCTGATTGTTGGGGCTGGAACATGGCCCCTTCTATTACATTTTCAGCAGTGATATGTTCTCCAATTCCTTTACTGTCTAAGCTTGGCTGTCCTGGAACTTGCTCTATAGACTGACCTTGAACTCAGAGTTATGCATGCCTGTCTCCTAAGCACAGAGATTAAAGGTGTGATCCACCAAGCCTGGATTTAAGCTTTTCTTCACCTAGAACTTGCTGTGTTCTAGGCTGGCCTTGAACTCAGAGATCATTTTGGCTTTATCCACTGGGATTAAAGGTTTGTACCACCATGCCTGGATCTAAATTTAGCTGGGTAGGCTCTTGCCCCAAAGTCCCACTCCCTTAACTCTTTATCTCCTTGAACACAGGCTTCAGCTTCATTTCACTTCCTGGTACCCCTTTAATACTCAAACCATATTTTATGTTTTTCCTTTCTCAGCTTACTACACATGTTAAAAATGCTCTTCATGAGAATTAATTGGAGAACAAAGTCTATGATGGGCGTTTCTGAGATTTCCTTTGTCAATGCAATTAATTTTAGTCTCTTCACCTTAGCCTCAGGCAAACTCTTCAGATGATGGCAAAAAGTAGCCACATTCTTCACCAAAATACCATTATAAAAACAAACAAACAAACAAAACAAAACAAAAAACAAATAAGCAAACAAAAACAGTCTCTAGGCCACATATTGAAAATCTTCACTGATACTCCTTGGGCCAGGTCCTCACAATTCAGATTACACTCAGTAACAAAGTTTTCCATATTCCTAATAGGATGGCCCATTAAGCCCCATTTAAAGCATGCCACTGCTTTCCAAATCCAAAGTCCCAAAATCCACATTCTTCCAAACAAAAGCATGGTCAGACCTATCACAGCAATACCCCAGTCCCTGGTACCAAATTCTGTCTTAGTGTTTTACTGCTGTGAACAGACACCATGACCAAGGCAACTCTTATGAGGTCAACATTTAATTGTGTCTGGCTTACAGGTTCAGAGGTTCAGTCTGTTATCCTCAAGGCAGGAACATAGCAGCATCCAGGCAGGCATGGTGCAGGAGGAGCTAAGAGTTCTACATCTTCATCTGAAGGGTGCTAGCAGAATACTGACTTCCAGTTAGCTAGAACAAGGGTCTTAAAGCCCACACCCACAATGACAAACATACTCCAACAGGCCACATGAACTGCAACAAGGCTACACCTCAAAATACTTTCACTCCTTAGGCCAAACATACAAACCACCACAGTAGTTGAGTGGCAGTTTTCATGAATTTGTAAGCTTTGAGTTCTTTCTGCTTTTGTTGATATCTAGCTTTAATCCTTGGTGGTCTGATAGGATGCAGAGTGTTATTTCAATTTTCTTATATCTTTTGAACCTTGCATTTGTTTCTGAATATATGGTGAGTTTTGGAGAAAGTTTCATAAGATGCTGAGAAGAAAATATATTCTTTTATATCAGGGAAGAATGTTCTGTAAATATCAGCTGGATTCATTCTGTTCATGTTGTCAGTTAGTTGAGTATTGATCTGTTTGGTTTTTGTCTGGAGGACCTGCCAATTGGTGAGAGTTGGATATTGAAGTCTCCAAGTATAATTGTGTGAGAGTTACTGTGTGATTTTAGCTTTAAAACTGTTTCTTTTACAAAGCTTGATGACCATATGTTTGGGACAGAGATGTTAAAAATTGAAATGCCATCTTTGTTGAATTTTTCCTTTGATGAATATGTAGTGTCTTTCTCCAATTCTTTTGATTGCTTTTTGTTTAAAATCTATTTTGTTAGATATTAAAAGGTCTATACCAGCTTGATTCTTAGGTTCATTTGGTTGAAATATCTTTTTCAACCTTTTACCTTAAAGTAATGCCTATCCTTAATGTAAAGCTGTACTTCATGTATAAAATAGAAGGATAGATTCTGCTTTAGCATTCATTCTGTTATCCTGTGTCTTTTTATTGGTGAATTGAGGTCATTGATACTGAGAGATATTCGTAAACAGTGAGTTTTAACTCCTAGTATTTTGTTGTTTTTGTTGCTGTTGGTGATGGTATTGTAGTGTGTGCGTGCTTTCCTTCTTTTGTAGATACTGTGAGATTATTCACTAAGTGTGTTTTCATATATGTCATTAACCTCCTTGAGTTGGATTTTTTTCCTTCTAGCACCTTGTATAGGGCTGTATTACTGCATATTTCTTTTACTATGTTTAGGTATGGGCCTTGAATTCTTGATCTTTCCAAGACTTTTCTCATGAAGGGAAGTTGAATTTTGTCAAAGGCTTTTTCAACATCTAATAACAATGACCATGAGGTTTTTTTCTTTGAGTTTGGTTATATAGTGGATTACATTGATGGATTTCTGGATATTGAACCATTCCTGCATCCCTGGAATGAAGCCTACTTGATCATGGTGAATGACCATTTTGATGTGTTCTTGAATTCAGTTTTTGAGATTTTTATTGAGTATTTTTACATCGATATTCGTAAGGGATATTGATCTGAAGTTTTCTTTCTATATTGGATCTTTGAGAGGTTTTGGTATCAGTGTAACTATGGCTTCACAGAATGAATTGGGTAGTGTTCTTTCTGTTTCTATTTTGTGGAAGAGTATTGGTAATAGGTTTTCTTTGAAGGTCTGATAGAATTCTGCACTAAGCCCATTTGGTCCTGGGCTTTTATTGGTTGGGAGCATTTTAATGACTGTTTCTATTTCTTTAGGAGTTATGGGAGTGTTTAGATGGTTTTTCTGATACTGACTTAACTTTGGCATTTGGTATCTGTATAAAAAATGATCCATTTCATCCAGATTTTCCAATTTTGTTGAGTGTAGGCTTTTGTAGTTGGATCTGATGACTTTTTAAAAATTTTTCTCAGTTTCTGTTGTTTTTGTTATTTCATTTCTGATTTTGTTAATTTGGATACTGTCTATGTGCCCTCTGGTTAGACTGGTTAAAGGTTTATCTATCTTGATGATTTTCTCAAAATACCAGCTCCTGGTTTTGTTGATTCTTTGTATAGTTCTTTTTGTTTCTACTTGGTTGATTTCAGCCCTGATTTTGCTTATTTCCTGCTGTCTACGCATCTTGGATGTATTAACTTCCTTTTGTTCTAGAGCTTTCAGGTGTGCTGTTAAGCTGCTAGTGTATGCTCTCTCCAGTTTCTTTTTTGAGGCACTCAGAGCTATGCATTTTCCTCTTAGCACTGCTTTCATTGTGTCCCATAAGTTTGGGTATGTTGTACTTTCATTTTCAATAAATTCTAGGAAATTTTTAACGTCTTTCTTTATTTCTTCCTTGATCAAGTTATCATTGAGTAGAGCGTTGTTCAGCTTCCATGTGTATGTGGGCTTTCTGTTGTTTTTATTGTTATTGAGGACCAGCCTTAATCCGTAGTTAGGCCTGGAATTATTCAATCTTCTTATATCTGTTGGGGTTTGTTTTGTGACCTATTATATGTTCAATTTTGGAGAAGGTACTATGAGTTGCTGAGAATAAGGTATATTATTCTGATTTAGGATGAAATATTCTATAGATATCTGTTAAATTCATTTAGTCCATAAGTTCTGTTAGTTTCAATGTGTCTCTGCTTAGTTTTTGTTTACAAGATCTGTCCATTGATGAGAGTGGGATGTTGAAGTATCCCACCATTGGGTGAGATGTAATCTGTGCTTAAGCTTTAGTAAAGTTTCTTTTATGAATGTGGGTGCCTTACATTTGGAGCATAGATGTTCAGTATTAAGAGTTCTTCTTGGTAGATTTTCCTTTGATGAGTATAAACTGTCCTTCCTTATGTTTTTTGATGACTTTTGGTTTAAAGTCGATATTATCTGATATTAGATTGTCTATTCCAGCCTGATTCTTGTGACCATTTGCCTGGAAAAAATTTTCCAGACCTTACTCTGAGGTAGTGTTTGTCTTTAACACTGAGGTGCATTTCCTGTATGCAGCAAAATGGTGGGTCCTTTTTATGTACCCAGTCTGTTAGTCTATGTCTTTTTATTGGGGAATTGAGTCCATTGATGTTAAGAGATATTAAGGCATAGTGATTGTTACTTTCTGTTATTTTCGATGTTATTTTTATGTCTGTGTGGCTATCTTCTTTTGGGTTTGTTGAAAGAAGATTACTTTCTTGCTTTTTTAGGGTGTAGTTTCCCTCCTTGTGTTGGCGTTTTCCATCTATTCCCCTTTGTAGGTCTGGTTTAGTGGAAAGATATTGTGCAAATTTGTTTTTGTCATAGAATATCTTGGTTTCACCATCTATGGTAATTGACAGATTTACTGAATACAGCAACCTGGGCTGGCATTTGTGTTCTTTTAGCGTCGTATGAGATCTGCCCAGGATCTTCTTGCTTTTATCATCTTTGGTGAGAAGTATGGTGTAATTCTGATAAGTCTGCCTTTATATGTTTCTTGACCCTTTTCCCTTTCTGCTTTTAATATTCTTTCCTTGTTTTAGGCATTTAGTGTTTTGACTATTATGTGATGGGAGCAATTACTTTTCTGATCCAATCTATTTGGAGTTCTGTAGGCTTCTTGTATGTTTATGTTCATCTTTTTCTTTAAGTTAGGGAAGTTTTCTTCTATAATTTTGCTTCTCACTGTGTCCTGGATTTTCTGGATGTTTGTTAGGAGCTTTTTTCATTTTGCCTTTTATTTGACTGTTGTGTCTATGTTTTCTATGATGTCTTCTGCACCTGACATTCTCTCTTCTGTCTCTTGTATTCTGTTTATTATGCTTGCATCTATGACTCCTGGTCTCTTTCCTAGGTTTTCTATCTATCTCTAGGGTTGTCTCCCTTTGTGATTCATTTATTGTTTCTATTTCCATTTTTAAATCCAGATCATTTTGTTCATTTCCTTTGCCTGTTTGATTTTGTTTTCCTGTAATTCTTTCAGGGATTTTTGGGTTTCCTCTTTAAGGGCTTCTAGCTGTTTACCTGTGTTCTCTTGTATTTCTTTAAAAGGAGTTATTTATTTCCTTCTTAAAGTCTTCTATCATCTTCATGACATGTGATTTTAAATCCGAGTCTTGCTTTTCTGGTGTGTTTGGATATCCAGGGCTCACTTTGGTGTGAGTACTGGGTTCTGATGATGCCAAGTAGCTTTCTTTTCTTTTCCATACATTCTTGCCCTTGCCTTTTGCCATCTGGTTATCTCTGCTGTTAGCTGGTCTTGCTCTCTCTGACTGTGGCTTGTCCCTCCTGCAAGCCTTTGCATCAGTACTCCTTGGAGACCAGCTCTCTCTGAGAGGAATTTGGGTTTGGAGAGCTGTGGTACATGGTCAGCTCTGGGGTGCAGACAGAAACCAGAAGGATCCTGTCCACAGCTGTTCCTTGGTTTCAGTATCCTGATGGCTCTGTGAGTGTCCCTTTTGAGCCAGGAGTTTGAACAGATGTGGTGGTCTTGCCTTTGCTCAAAGTTTTGTTGGCACTCCTGGGAGACCAGCTCTCTGCTGGCACTATTTGAGTATGGAGCCCTTTGGCACAGGATCAGCTCCCTGGCTACAGAAGGAAACCAGAAGGCTACTCCTAGGTCCCAGTGTACTGAGTGTTCTGGGTGGCTTCCTCTGAGCAGAGGTGCTGGTCTTACTCTCACTCACAGGTCTGTCCACACTCCTGGAATGTTAGCGCTTTCCCTTTGCTGTTTGGGTATGGGGCTGTGTGGCACAGGCTACAGGCTTAATCCAAATCGCATGCATCTTGTCAGATCACCACGGACTATGGTTGTTCTTCAATAACAACAAAAACAACAGAAAGCCCACATACACATGGAAGCTGAACAACTCTCTACTCAATGATCACTTGGTCAAGGAAGAAATAAAGAAAGTATTTTTTTAGAATTTAATGAAAATGAATACACAACATATACAAACTTATGGGACAGAATGAAAGCAGTGCTAAGGGGAAATCTCATAGCACTAAGTGCCTTCAGGAAGAAACTGGAGAGAGCATATACTAGCAGCTTGACAGGACATCTTAAAGCTCTAGAACAAAATGAAGTAAAGACACCCAAGAGCAGTAGAAGTCAGTAAATAATCAAACTAAGGGCTGAAATCAGCCAAGTAGAAACAAAAAGAACTATACAAAGAATCAACAAAACCAGGAGTTGTTTCTTTGAGAAAATCAACAAGATAGATAAACCATTAGACACACTATCCAGAGGGCACAGAGAGAGAGAGAGTATCCAAATTTACATTAACAGAATTGTAAAGGAAGACATAACAACAGAAGCTGAGTAAATTTGAAAAATCACCAGATCCTACTAACAAAAGCCTATACTCAACAAAACAGGAAAAAAAATAGCTCAAGTCCAAGTGGATCAAGGACCTCCACATAAATCAGATACCCTGAATCTAACAGAAGAGAAAGTGGGGAAAAAGCCTTGAACACATGGGCACAGTGGAAAATTTCCTAAACAGAACGGCTTATGTTCTAAGATCATGAATCTACAAATGGTTCTTCACAAAATTCCAAATGTTCTGTAAGAGAAAGGACACTGTTAAAAGATCAAAATGAAAACCAACAGATTGGGAAAATATCTTTATCAATCCTATATCATATAGAGGGCTATAATGCAAAATATTCAAAGAATATTAGACTACAGAAGTTAGACTACAGAGAAACAAATAATCCTATCAAAAAATGGGGTACAGAACTAAAAAAAAAATTCTCAACTGAGGAATACCAAGTGGCTGAGAAGCACCTAAAGAAATGTTCAACATCCTTAGTCATCAGGGAAATGCAAATCAAAACAACCACCTCACACCAGTCAGAATGGCTATGATCAAAAACTCAGATGACAGCAGATGCTGGTGAGGATGTGGAGAAAGAGGAACATTCCTCCACTGTTGGTGTTTTTGCAAGCTGGTACAACCATTGTGGAAATCAGACTGGCAGTTACTCTAAAAATTTGACATTTTTTTTTTCTAATAAAAGCTTGGTAAATTTTTAATGTTAACCCATATCCAAAGTGTTTCTTGTTAATGCCTGCCCCTCATTCATTTCTTTTCTTTTCCTTTTTTTCTTTTTTTTGCTATTTTATATGCATTTCAAATGTTTCCATCTTTCCAGGTCTCTCCTTTGGAAACCCCCTACTCCCTCTCCCTCCCCCTGCCTCTATGAGGGTATTCCCCTAAGCTCCCACCCACCCACTCTTGTCTTCCCTCCTTGGCATTCCTCTATACTGGGGCATCTAACACCCTCAGGCCCAAAGGCCTCTCCTCCCCCTGATGACTAACAAGGCCCTCCTCTGCCACATATGTGGCCAGCACCATGGATCCCTCCATGTGTATTCTTTGGTTGGTGATCCAGTCTCTGGGAGCATTGGGGGTCAGGCCAGTTGACACTGTTGCTCCCTCCATGGGAAAACTCATAGGGCTGAAAAGCACCTAAAGAAATGTTAAACATCCTTAGTCATCAGGGAAATGCAAATTAAAACAACCCTGAGATTCCACCTCACACCAGTCAGAATGGCTAGGATCAAAAACTCATGTGACAGCAGATGCTGGTGAGGATGTAGAGAAAGAGGAAAACTCCTCCATTGCTGGTGGGATTGCAAGCTGGTACAACCACTCTGGAAATCAGTTTGGCAGACCCTCAGAAAAATGAACATAATACTACCTGAGGACCCAGCTATTCCACTCCTGGGCATATACCCAGAAGATGCTCCAACATGTAATAAAGACACATGTTCCACTATGTTGATAGCAGCCATATTTATAATAGCCAGGAGCTGGAAACAACCCAGATGTCCCTCAACAGAGGAATGGATACAGAAAATGTGATACATTTACACAATGGAATACTACTCAGCTATTAAGAACAATGACTTCATGAAATTTGCAGATAATTGTATGGAACTTGGAAACATCATCCTGAGTGAGGTAACTCGGTCACAAAATAATGAACATGGTATCTACTCACTGATAAGTGGATATTAGCCCAAAAGTCCAGAATACCCAAGATCCACATCTCAGCAACTGTTGGGCTTAGCATGACGTCCCAAATGGAGGAGTTGGAAAATGGACTGAAGGAGCTGAGGGAATTTGACATATTTTTAACTGAGAACCCAGCTATACTACTTCTGGGCATATACCCAATAAGTTCTCCAACATATAACAAGGACACCTGCTCCACTATGTTCATACAACCTTATTTATAATAGTCAGAAACTGGAAAGAACACAGATGTTCTTCAATAGAGGAATGGATACAGAAAATGTGGCACATTTACATCTATTAAAAACAATGACTTCATGAAATTGTTAGGCAAATGGATGTAACTAGAAAATATCATCCTCATTGAGGTAAAACAGTTAAAGAAAAAAAACAACATGATTTGTATTCACTGATAAATGGTTATTAGCCCAAAAGCTTGGACCAAGATAGAATGCACAGACCACATGAAACTCAACAAGGAATACCAAAGTGTGGATGCTTCAGTTCTTCTTAGAAAGTTTGACAAAATACACATGGTAGAAAATACAAAGACAAAGTGTGGAGGAGAGACTGAAGGAAAAGACATCCAGAGACTGCTGCACCTGGGGATACATCCTACATACTGACACCAATCCCAGATTCTATGGCAGATGCCAAGAAGTGCTTGCTGACAGGAACCTGATATAGCTGTCTCTTGATAAGCTGTGCCAGAGCCTGACAGATACAGAGGTGGATGCTCACAGTAACCCATTTGAATGAGCACAGGGTCCCCAATGTGAACCCACTTTGCATCACACAGTCATTGTTTTCTAATGATGTAATTTAAAATAGAAATTCGGAATTTTAGAATTGATTGAGTTATAAAGACTCTAAAATATTTTGATGGAAGTAACTATAAAAATGTCATTCATGTATCTTTTATTCTTTTCCATCTTACATAAATGGTACAATATTGAATTAGTACACAGCTACATTTAATGGCATATCTGTCTGTATGTCTATTTAAATGAACAGGTGTTGCTGTTTCAAAACCAGAGTTAATTATCTGCCTTGAAGAAAACAAGTACCCTGGATTGCTGATAGAAATGAGACAGGAGAAAGAGCACCAGGTAATCTGAAGTGAAATAACATGTTATATGATAATTCTAAATCCGGGAGAAATTTAGTCCTGAATATGGTTAGAAAAGCTCTTCAATTAAAATTATTTCTAAGAAGTTCTTTTTGGATAAGGCGTAAAAGGAGTAGTACATCATGGATGTTGTATGATTTTTGACTTATTTTAACTGAATAGAGATCATTCCAAATGTAGTATATTATACATATTTTATAAAGTAGTAGAAGATTATTTTATATTCTAATTAAGGTGAGTATATTTCTTTTTTAAAAAAATACTTTAATCCTTTTTTACAGTTCAGTTTCATCCCCCTCCTGGTCTGACACCTGACAATTCCGCGTCCCATACCTCTTCCCCCCACCCCTGTTTCCAAGAGGATGTCCCCACCCACAACCCCACCACACCACACCTCTCCACTTCTTGGGGTCTCACGTCTCTCAAAGGTAAGCCATCTTCTCTTACTGAGGACAGAGCAGGCAGTTTTCTGTTGTATATGTGACAGGGGCCTCACATCATCTGGTGTAGGCTACTGGATGGTGTCTCAGTGTCTGAGAGATCTCAGGGGTCCAGGTCAGTTAAGACTGCTGGTATTTCCATGGGGCCATCCACCTCCTCAGCTTCCTCTAACCACAGGGGTCCCCAGCTTCCGTCCATTGGTTGGGTGCTAGTATCTGCATCTGACTCTATCAGCTGCTTGTTGGGCCTTTTGGAGAGCAGTCAAGATTTGTCAAATGCTTTTTCTGCATCTTAGGAGATGATTATGTGATTTTTTTTCCCCTTTGAGTTTGTTTATATAGTAGATTATGTTAAAGGATTTCCATATATTGAACCAAGTTTATATCCCTGAGATGAAGCCTACTTGATCTTGGTGAATGATATTTTTGATGTGTTGTTGGATTCGGTTTGCAAGAATTTTATTGAGTATCCTTGCATCACTAATCATAAGCAAGATTGTTTTGAAGTTCTCTTTTTTGGTGGGGTCTTTGTGTGGTTTAGGTATCAGAATAACTGTGGCTTCATAGAATGAACTAGGTAGTGTTCCTTCTATTTCTATTTTATGGAATAGTTTGAGGAATATTGGTATCAGGTCTTTTTTGAAGGTCTGGTAGAATTCTGCACTAAAGCCATCTGGCCCTGGGCTTCTGTTATTTGGGAGGTTTTTCATGACTTCTATTTCCTTAAGGGGTATGGACCTGTTTAGACAGTTTATCTGCTCTTGATTTAACTTTGGTATGTGGCATCTGTCTAGAAAACCATCCATTTCATCTAGATTTTCCAGTTTTGTTGAGTATCGGCTTTTGTAGTAGGATTTGATGATTTTTTAAAAATTTCCTCCATTTCTGTTGTTATATTTCCCTTTTCATTTCTGATTTTGTTAATTTGGATACTGCTTCTGGGCCTTTATTTAGTTTGGTTAAGGGTTTATCTATCTTGTTGATTCTCCAGTTATTTTTTTACCAGGGCGCTTAGTGCTATGAGTTTTCCTTTTAGCACTGCTTTCATTTGTCCCATAAGTTTGTGTATATCATGTGTCAACATTTTCATTAAATTCCAGGAAGTCTTTAATTTCTTTTTTTCTTTGTTCCCTAGCCAAGTTATTATTGAATAGAGAGTTGTTCAGTTTCCACATGTGTGTATGTGGGCTTTCTGTTGTTTTTGCTGTTATTGAAGACCAGCCCTGGTCCATGGTGATCTGATAGGATGCATGGGATTATTTCTAATCATCTTGTATTGGTTGAGGTTTTGTGACCAATTATATGGTCAGTTTTGGAGAAAGTACCATGAGGTACTGAGAAGAAGGTGCATCCTTTTGTTTTAGGGTGAAAGGTTCTGTAGATATCTGTTAAATCCATTTGGTTCATAACCTCTATTAGTTTCACTGAGTTTCTGTTTACTTTCCATTTCAATGACCTGCCCATTGGTGAGAGTGGGGTGTTGAAGTCTCCCACCATTATTGTGTGGGGTTCAATGTGTGTTTTGAGCTTTATTTAAATTTATTTTATGAATGTGGGTGCCCTTACATTTGGGGCATGGATGTTCAGAATTGAGACTTTCTCTTGGTGGATTTCCTCTTTGATTAATATGAAGTTTCCTTCCTCATTACACTTGATAACTCTTGGTTGAAAGTTTATTTTATTGGCTATTAGGATGACAACTCCAGCTTGTTTCCTGGGACCACTTGCTTTGAAGACCTTTTCCATCCTTTTACTCTGAGATAGTGGCTGTCTTTGTTATTGAAGTATGATTCTTGTATGCAGCAAAATGCTTGATCTTGTTTGCATATACAGTCTGTTAGTTTATGTGTTTTTATGAGTAAATTGAGTCCATTAATATTGAGAGATATTAAAGACAGGTGACTGTTGGTTTCTGATATATTTGATTTTGTAGGTGACTTTATGTGCTTGTGGTTCTCTCCTTTTGGCTTTGTTGTGAGATGCTTAATATCTTGTCTTTTCTTTGGTGTAGGTACCTTCCTTGTGTTGGAGTTTTCCTTCTAGGATCCTCTGTAGGGCTGGATTGGTAGATAGATACTGTTTGAATTTGATTTTGTTCTGGAATATTTTGTTTTCTCCATCTATGTTGATTGAGAGTTTTGCTGGGTATGGTAGCCTGAGATAGCATTTGTGTTCTATTAGAGTCTGTTTGATCTCTGCCCAGGCTCTTCTGGCTTTCATGGTCTCTGATGTAATTCTGATAGGTCTGCCTTTATATGTTATGTGGCCCCTTTCCCTTGCAGGTTTTATTATTCTTTCTTTGTTCTGTGGTTTTAGTGCTTTAATTATTATGTGACGTGTGGATTTTCTTTTCTGGTCCCATTTATTCGGTGTTCTACAGGTTTCTTGTACCTTTATGGTAATCTCTTTCTTTAGGTTGGGGAAGTTTTCTTCTATGATTTTGTTGAAGACATTTTCAGGCCCTTTGAGCTGGGAATCTTCATTCTTCTCTATTCCAATTTTTCTTAAATTTGATCTTTTCATTGTGTCCTGAATATCCTGGATGCTTTAGGTTAAGAGTATTTTATATTTTGAATTTTCTTTGACAATTGTGTCAATCTTTTCTACAGTATCTTCTAAATCTGAGATTCTTTCTTCTATCTTTTGTATTCTGTAGGTGATATTGCATCTGTAATTCCTGACCTCTTTCCTAGGTTTTCCATTTCCAGGTTTGCCTCCATTTGTATTTTCTTTATTGTTTCTACTTGAACTTTTAGGTATTGGATTGATTTATTCAGTTCTTTTACCTGTTTGATTGTGTTTTCCTGTATTCTTTAAGGGATTTATTTTTTCCTCTTTAAGGGCCTTTACCTGTTTACTTGTATTTCTTTCAGTGAGGTATTTATATTCTCCTTTATTCTTAAACTACCTTTGCTTTCTCAGTGGCTGGTCATTCCTAAATCTTCCCCTGCTACCCCAGGCCCAGTCCTCTGTCAACTTCCATGAAAACATAAATGGCTGCTTGGCTTTATCTCCTCTACTACTGCTTCCCTTCTTCCTCTTTCTCCCATCTCTCCTGATTGTCCTGAGTCCTACCTGAAGAACTCTCAGTGTCAAAGAGAAACACTACTTCAGAGTAAAGGGCTGGAAAACAATTCTCCAAGCAAATGCTCTCAATAAAAAAAACTGGAGTAGCCATTCTAATATCAGATAAAATCAACTTTCAACCAAAAATAATAAAAAAAAAAAGATAAGGAGGGACACTTCATACCCATCAAAGGAAAAATGTACCGAGAAGAACTCTGAATTCTGAACATCTATGCTCCAAATTCAAGTGCACCCACATTCAAAAAGAAACTTTAATAAAGCTCAAAGCATATATTGCATCTCACATGATAATAGTGGGAGACTTCAACACCCCACTCTCATCAATGGATAGATCATGGAAACAGAAACTAAACGAGACACAGTGAAACTAGCAGAAGCTATAGATCAAATGGATTTAAAAGATATCTATAGAACATTTCATCCTAAATCGAAAGAATATACCTTCTTCTCAGCACCTCATGGTACCTTCTCTAAAACTGACCATATAATTGGTCACAAAACAGACCTCAACAGATATAAGGAGATTGAAATAATCTCATGCATCCCATCAGAGTACTACAGAGTATGGCAGGTCTTCAATAACAACAAAAACAACAGAATTCCCACATACATATTGAATCTGAACACTGCTCTACTTAATGATAACTCAGTTAAGAAACAAAGAAAGAAAGAAATTAAAGACTTCTTAGAATTTAATGAAAATGAAGGTACAACATACACAAACTAATGGGACACAATGAAAGCAGTGCTAAGAGGAAAACTCATAGCTCTGAGTGCCACCAAAAAAGAAACTGGAGACAGCATACACTAGCAGCTTAACAGTATACTTGAAAGCTCTAGAACAAAAAGAAGTAAGTACACCCAAGAAGAGTTGACAGCAGGTAATAATCAATCTCAGCACTGAAATCAACTAAGTAGAAACAAAAAGAACTATACAAAGAATCAACAAAACCAGGAGCTGGGTCTTTGAGAAAATCATCAAGATAGATAAACCCATAGCCAGTCTAACCAGAGAGTGCACAGACTTTATCCAAATTAACAAAATCAGAAATGAAAAGGGAGATATAATGACAGAAAGTGAGGAAGTTCAAAAAATCATCAGATCCTTCTACAAAAACTTATACTCAACAAAATTGGAAAATCTGAATGAAATGGATAATTTTCTAGACAGGTAACAAATACCAAAGTTAAGTCAAGATCAGATAAACCATCTAAACACTCCCCTAACCCCTAGAGAAATAGAAGCAGTCATTAAAAGGCTCTCAACCAAAAAAAGTCCAGGACCAGATGGTTTTAGTGCAGAATTCCATCAGACCTTCAAAGAAGACCTAATACTAATACTCTTCAAACTATTCCACAAAGTAGAAACAGAAGGAACACTACCCAATGCGTTCTATTATAGCACAGTTATGCTCATACCTAAACCACAGAAAGACCAAAGAAAGAAAGAGAACTTCAGACCAATTTCACTTATGAATATCGATGCAAAAATGCTCAATAAAATTCCCATAAACTGAATCCAAGAACATATCACCAAGATCAAATAGGCTTCATCCCAGGGATCCAGGGACTGTTCAATACTCGGAAATCCATCAATGCAATCCACTACATAAACAAACTGAAAGAAAAAAACCACAAGATCACTTCATTAGGTGCTGAAAAAGCATTTGACAAAATTCAACATGCCTTCATGATAAAAGTCTTGGAAAGATCAGGAATTCAAGGCCCATTCTTAAACATATTAAAAGCAACCAGTAGCTAACATCAAATTTAATGAAGAGAACCTTGAAGCAAGCCCACTAAAATCAGGGACTAGACAAGGCTGAACTCCCTCTCCGTATCTATTTGGTATAGTACTTTAAGTTCTAGCTAGAGCAATTAGACAGCAAAAGGAAGACAAAGGGATACAAATTGGAAAGGAAGAAATCAAAACATCACTATTTGCAGATGCTATGATAGTATATTAACGTGGCCCAAACAAATCCACCAAAGAACTGCTACAGCTGATAAACAACTTCAGCAAATTGGCCAGATATAAAATTAACTCAAACAAATCAGTAGCCTTCCTATACTCAACTGATAAACAGGCTGAGGAAGAAATTAGGGAAATAACACCCTTCACAATAGTCACAAACAATATAAAGTATCTTGGTATGACTCTAACCAAACAAGTGAAAGATCTGTATGAGAAGAACTTCTAGTTTCTGAAGACAGAAATCAAAGAAGACCTCAGAAGATGGAAAGATCTCCCATGCTCGTGGATTGGCAGGAGTAATGTAGTAAAAATGGCCATCTTGCAGAAAGCAATCTACAGCCTCAATGCAACCCCCATCAAAATTCCAACACAATTCTTCATAGAGTTAGAAAGAGCAATTCTCAAATTCATTTGAAATATTATCAATAATAAAAAACTTCTGGGAGATTCAAAGTCCCTGACCTCAAGCTGTACTAGAGCAGTAGTGATAAAAACTGCATCGTATTGGTATAGCGACTGGCAGGTAGATCAATGGAATAGAGTTGAAGACCCAGAAATGAACCCACATACCTATGGTCACTTTATATTTGACAAAGGAGCTAAAACCATCCAGTGGAAAACAGACAGAATTTTCAACAAAAGGTGCTGGTTCAACTGGCAGTCAACATGTAGAAGAATGCAAATTGATCCTTTCCTATCTCCCTGGACAAAGGTCAAGTCCAAGTTGATCAAGGACCTCCACATAAACCCAGATACACTGAATCTAATAGAAGAGAAAGTGGGTAAAAGTCTGGAACACATGGGCACAGGGGAAAATTTCCTGAACAGAACAATAATGGCTTATTCTCTAAGATCAAGAATAGACAAATGGGATCTCATAACTTGCAAAGCTTTTGTAAGGCAAAGGACAGACACTGTCAATAGGACAAAGTGGCAACCAACAGATTGGAAAAAGTTCTTTACCAATCTTTCATCTGATAGAGGGTTAATATCCAATATATACAAAGAACTCAGTAAGTTAGACTCCAGCAAAACAAATAACCTTATTTAAAAATGGGGAACAGAACTAAACAGGGAATTCTCAACTGAGGAAACTCAAAGGGCTGAGAAGCACCTAAAGAAATGTTCATCATTCTTTGTCATCAGGGAAATGTAAATCAAAAACAACCCTGAGATTCCATCTCATACCAGTCAGAATGGCTAAGGTTAAAACTCAGGTGAGAGCAGATGCTGGCATGGATGTGGAGAAAGAGGAACACCCCTCCATTGCTGGTGGGATTGCAAGCAGGTTCAACCACTCTGGAAATCAAAGTGGCAAATCCTCAGAAAATTTGACATATTACTACCTGAGGACTCAGCTATACCACTCCTGGGCATATACCCAGAAGATGCTTCAACATGTAATAAGGACACATGCTCTACTATGTTTATAACAGCCATATTTATAATAGCCAGAAACTGGAAACAATCCAGATGTCCCTCAACAGAGAAATGGATACAGAAAATGTGGTACATTTACACAATGGAATATTACTCAGCCATTAAAAACTTCATGAAATTCACAGGCAAATGGATGGAAACTGAAAATATCATCCTAAGTGAGGTATCTCCGTCACAAAAGAACAAACAAGGTATGTACTCACTGAGAAGTGGATATTAGCTCAAAAGTTCAGAACACCCAAGATTCAATTCACAGACCATATGAAGCCTAAGCAGAAGGAAGACCCAAATGTGGATGCTTCAGTGTTTCTTAGAAGGGTGAACAAAAGGAACAATTTCACCTGAGGAAATATGGAGACAATGTATGGAGCAGAGACTGATGGAAAGGTCATGCAGAGACAGCCCCACCTTGGGATTCATTCCATATACAGCCATCAAACCTGTACATTATTGTGGATGCTGGGAAGTGCTTGCTGATGGAATCACGATAAGCTATCTCCTGAGAGGCTCAGCCAGAGCCTGACAAATACAGAGGTGGACACCTGCAGCCAACCACTGGACTGAGTGTGGGGTCCCAGATGAAGGGACTGAAGGAGCTAAGGGGTTATGGAGGGAGAGATAGATTTAACTGGCCAGATCCCCCAGAGCTCCAGGAAACTGGTCCACCAACCGAATGATACGCATGGAGGGACCCATGGTGCTGGCAGCACATGTGGCAGAGGAGGGCCTTGTTAGACATCAGTGGGAGGAGTGGCCCTTGGGCCTGAGGGTGTTCAATGCCCCAGTGTAGGGGAAGGCTAGGAAGGGAAGACAGAAGTGAGTGGATGGGTGGGGGAGCACCCTCATAGAGGCAGGGTGAGGGGGGATGGAATAGGGGATATCTGAAGGGGAGATCTAAAAAGGGGAAAACCTTTGAAATGTAAGTAACGTAAATGTTCAATAAAAATATGCTTTCATAGAGTTAATAGGCATTTCACTGTAGCTTTTAGTTTTCTCAATGAATAAAATCAAAATGCACAGATTTCTGAAAATGTTTGAAAATACCATATTATTTATTTCATGGTTCTGTGTATGATGTATATTTATTTGTGTGCCTGTTCACATTGTGTACGTGTAGCCGTGTGAATTCCATGGTGTATGAGTGGAATTAGTGGACAAGCTCTGGTGTTGGCTCTCATTATCTAGTTTGTTTGAGACAGAATCCCTTACTGTTTGCTGCTTTGCACACCACACTATCTTGCTCTAGATTTCTGAGAATTTTCTGGTTTCTGTCTTTCATATGGCTGTAAGAACCATGGGAGTACAAATATGCAGTGCACTGCCTACCCATACTTTTATTCTGGAGATATGGATCAGATCCTTACACTTATGTGCCAAGTGAATTCCTAGTGAGACATTTCTGTCTTTTATTTATTAATTTTAATAACTCTATTATTGTTCAACCTTTCTGACATCCAATACTTGGAAGTTTTCCTCACATAATTAATTTTTCAACCATCTAATAACGTACTGGGAATCTCAAAACTTAATTCACTTCTAACTAATATCCCAGGGTTGCCCTGGACATAACAGGGTTAAATTTTACAAGACCAACTCAACACCACGATAGCTATGGGTATGCTACTAAGTGAATGATGATAAAGTTAGAAGTTTGTCTTAAATTTTTCCTCTTGTTTCAAAACAATTTTCTAGGGAAATTTATGTGGGCATAAAACTAGGGAGCAGTTTAGGTCCAAAAAAACAGAGCAATGACACAGAGGGCATGATAGGACAGAGTAGGATGGCATGTGACGTTTTTGAGTCCTATTTAAAACCCACAATCCATCCCCAAAGAACCAAATTCAAAGTTCCCCCACTTCAGTGTTTTGAGGCTTTTAGTAAACTATATCATATAAGTACTGGGGAAGATAAATGGACATGGAAAATTCTGGGAACACTAGAAAAAAAAGCCCCTTTTCAAGAAATTCAGTTGAATTCAGTAGAGGTGCAAGTATTCCAGTGAAACTAGGAACCACTTAAGACCTTACTCCGTTTCTAGCTGTAATGCTGCAGTGTTCTAGGACTCTCACCAGAAACCTCATTTACAGTAAGAGCTAAGTGGCTCCAGGTTAAACTTTATGAGATTATGAGCCTTTCTGAGGCATGTCTAGGGCCTCCTCACTTATCTTGCTTCTTGGCAGACAGAGAAGGGTGGAAAGGGGTTTCTTAGTAAACTTATAAAATGTTTTCTGAGAGCAATCAAAATGGTACATGTGGCTAATTCTAAAATATGTTATTGTTTCTCCCTTGAAGAGTTTTCTCTCACATTTGAGTATGTCATTTTCCATGGAGCTTGTCTTTCAGTAGCCTACATACCTTCCTCTTGAGTGTGTCTCATTTCCTGCTGAGCACCTCTTTCTTTAACCTTTATGCTTAAGTAACATTAAGAAAATCTCAGCTCTTCTTTATTAATAAAGCTCATCCTGACACACTTTTCTGTGTTGACCTGATTTAGACCTGAGTCAAGTCCTCAAGAATACAGGAGATCCCCAGAAGATGCTCCAACATGTAATAAAGACACATGCTCCACTATGTTCATAGCAGCCATATTTATAATAGCCAGAAGCTGGAAACAACCCAGATGTCCCTCATCAGAGGAATGGATACAGAAAATGTGGTACATTTACACAATGGAGTACTACTCAGCTATTAAAAACAATGACTTAATGAAATTTGCAGGCAAATGG
>CM052711.1:69059138-69089071 GCA_028551405.1 Uromys caudimaculatus | reverse complement strand
CCCCTCCTGCAGATCTCTGTGTCAGTACTCCTTGAAGACCAGCTCTCTCTGAGAGGTGTTTGGGTTTGGGGAGCTGTCCCTCAGGGTCCGCTCTGGGGTGCAGAATGGAATCAGAAGGATCTTGTCCCCAGCTGTCCCTTGGTTCCTATGCCCCAAAGGTTCTGTAAAGGTCTCTCTTGATCCAGAAGTGGTGGTTTTGTCTGTGCTCAAAGGTTTGTCAGCACTTCTGGGATTCCCTGTTCACGTGGAGCCTTGTGGCCCAGGCTGAGGTCCCCAGGCAATAGTGTAAATCAGAAAGTTCACAGTTTTTCTGTCTGTGGGTTCTCAGGCCCCGGATCCCGGCAGATCCGGGCGGGTCTGGGCGAGAGGTGCTGCTCCCCTCAACCCCACTCACGGCCTTTCCAGGCTCCTGGGAGGGCACCCCTCTCTGGTGCTCGTTGGCTACGGACTCCTGGCAGCCCAGGCAGAGGTTTCCGCCTGCAAGTCAATATATTGTCTTAATGTCTTAAATATATACATTTTATAGAATGTCTTTTATATATATTTGCTGTCACCTGACTGTATTCTCCCAGATTTATATTCCAGTAAGATAGGGTTAAAATGAAAATTTTATGATGTAAGGAATGTGCATATCCCATTTTCCATAATAAAAAATAAATATTTATTTATGAATTATCCACTATCGTATACATTGTTAGAGTAATAAAAGTGGATAAGAATGTGTTCATTTTTACTTACTTGTGTCTTTGAAGTCAAAATCTTTTCCTAGGAGTTGAAGATTTAGCTCAATGGTTGACTTATTACCTAATAAAGTCACAAGGCTCTACTGATATAAGCATGACTCAAAAAGAGAAGATATAAATAAATATATCTGCAAAATATAATTACTTCCTGGTAAACTTGAATAAGTACATTAGTGAATAAGCTCATCAGGCATTACAAAAATTACATTCTTTGATTAAATAACAATTACACTAGCTCCTAATGTTACCTAGGTAGAAATTGTTTTAGTTTTCTTTGGCCATGATAAAAGACTGTGTCCAAGAGCAAGATAAGGGAGGAAGTGTTTTATTTGGCTTATGCTTTTAGATCACAGTCCAACATTGAAGGAAGTCAGGATAGGAACTCAGGCAGAGACTTGGAGGAACACTATATGATGGCTTACTCTCAGATCAATGCTTAATAGATTTGTTATACAGCCAGGACTACCCTATCAGAGATAGTGCGGCCCACAGTCAACTCAACACTCTTACAATTGTTAACAGTCAAAACAATCTCCCCCAGACATACCCTCAGGAGGTCAATTTGATCTGGATAAACCCCTAATGGGTTCTCCATTATTAGGTAATACTAGGCCACATAAAATTGGAAGTAAATGCTAATTAGGACAGTAATTAAACATCAGTGAAACCCTTATGAATCTTGAATTATTAAGGATAAACATTCATCCAATCATGTGAGGTTAAGAATGTGCTCAGTCATATTTTACTTTTTTCACCAGTGTTACAAACAAGTTCTCCCATGTTCTGAGCCTGGTTGTTTCAGTCTATTGGTAGTGTTATCAAGGCTCCAGTGTCTCATAGGAAATCATAATTCAGAGTAACTGCTGAGATCAAAGATGTCCTCACAAGAATAAAAGTGTTCTAAAAACAAATTTCCGTGACACCCTTTGACCTTTGGATTATGGAAATCATCAAACCCCAGATAATAGAATTGCCCCTGGCATTTCATGCTGGAGAAGGAAAGGGCTGAAGCTTGGTACCTGGTGTCAGCCAAGGAGGAATCTGTATCTCATAAATGGATTTCACCCAATTCTGACAACTTCTCAGATTACCTGACAGGAAGGATGGATTCCAGGCAATGGTGATAAACATTTTCACTCCTTGACCAGAACAGTTAGTTATTCCAAGTTCATGGCCTTAATTTAAATCCAAATCTCTGTCATTACTCTAAAGGTTGTACTTGCAGGATTTACCTGTCCTTTTGGCTTTATGTGATGTAGCCAAATTGAATAAATATTCTATTTATCACTGCTAGTTGTTTGTTTAATTGGTTTATTGAGATAAGTGTCTGAATCTGGTATGTCAGGGAGTTACTGGGGCTCAGGATCTGACCCTAATAATTCCAGCCATAATATGGGGTGAAACACAGGCTTAGTTCTATGCAGACAGGAGGCAATTTCAGAGGAGAGAAAGAAAATAACGATTAGTTGGAAGCAGCAAGAAATCCTTCTGAAGTGGAGTAGCTGATGGGGAAATAGTGATCCTGGTGTGGCTCTGTCATAGACCTGAGGAGAGACAAGTTGCAGACTAAATTCTCTTCTCATTTCTATTTTCTTTATTATTCCAGGGGCTGGATTCACAGAATAAATAAAAAGGAGGCAGCAAACTGAGCAGCAGGATTCATCTCTTTCTGTTTCATGAGTATGGATTCAATGTGACCAGCTGCCTAGTGTTCCTGATGCCATAATTGCTCTACACACTCAAATTGTGAGCCAAGGGAAACCCTTTCTTCCTGAAATTCCTTTTGTCATACCTGCCATCATCAGAAAATATAGGTAAAACATGTTTACCTATTTTTTGCCCAGATATATTGGGAGGGATGTACATTGCTTGCCCTGAACTTCTCTTGGAGCAGTTCTTATTCTTGTACATTTTACTGAGTGGAGGCATTATGTTGTCTATTGGTCTGAAAGTAATGATGAAGCCCTGGAGTTATCCATAAATGGACCAAGTGGTGTCACTGTATCTGTTGCATGTTATATACCAGAGAAGACCATTCTGGCATGGGATCAAGCCAAAAGAAAGTCTTTACTAGCTAATTGACAACTATGAGAGGTGTCCAGGACCCAAGTACAATCTTGAGTTTTCCTCAGGGTGGGTTTTTAAACACAAAAGTAACATCCTGGTTTGACACACCTCAGTTAGCAAGAACTATAGAACTATTTAGTTAGACATCAGCAGAACTACAGAAAATGAAAAGAAGGTTAGTACATTTATGGACACTCGCAGATGATGGATTAGAACTTTGCTTTAATTTTGGGAGATGGTATTGCCTACATGCTGTGTTTAAAGGCCTGAATGATAATTGTATCATGGACTCAGTTGTGCTAAGGTCTGGAGCCTGTAATATTCTCCAGTGGTTCTATGGAAATGAGTCAAGCTGTGGACTCATCTTGGAGTGGGGAATTATATTGTCTCATTCACACTAGTAGTATAACAGGATTTTTTTCAGTTTTACATCACTAAATAAGCAGGTGAGCAAGTAGAGTGCCATAGTGAGAGCTAGCAATAAAAGGATTTCTGGCCCACCCATGACCCTAAGTAGAATAATTAACTAGAGAAATAAGAAAACAAAGATTGATAGCAATTTTTAAATTTTAAATTATTGTCTTCTCCCTTTTCTCTCCTGAAGGTTATTTTTTAGTTTGTTATTTTATTTATTACATTTCAAATGTTTTCTCCCTTCCTGGTTTTCTGTCCACAAATCCCCCATCCCGTCTCCTCTCCCCTATTACTGCCTAACTGCTCTAGTGTCCCCTTATGCTGGGGTATCAAGCCTCTACAGGACCAAGGGCATCTCCTCCTGTTGAAGCCAGATAAGGCAATCCTCTGCCACATATGTAGCTGGAGCCATGGATCTCTCCATATGTACTATTTAGTTGGTGATTTTTTAGTCCCTGGTAGCTCTGGGTGGTCAGGTTAGTTGATATTGTTGTTCTTCTAGGGTTGCAATCCCCTTCAGCTCCTTCAGTCCTTCCATTAACTCTTCCATTGTCACAAGGCTCAGTCAAATGGTTGGCTGTGACTGTCTACATCTGTATTGGTCAGGTACTGGCAGAAACTCTTAGGGGATACTATACCAGATTCCTGTCTGCAAGCACTTCTTGGCATCAGCAATAGTGTCGGAGTTTGGTGTCTGAAGGTGGAATGGATCACTAGGTGGAGTGGTCTCTGGATGGCCTTTCTGTGAAGGTTATTTTTGACCTATCTATTTTTAAATTATTCCTGACTGATTGACATATAAATACTACGTTTCTCCCAGTGCTATATACAGACTTCATTGTCTCAAAAAGAGGAGTCCAATTCTCTTTGATTCTGAAAAGCAATCTCTGAGAAGTATTGTAACTGAGCTTCAAAAAGGGATGCAGAATTTTCTAGATGGCCCTAGTCTATGTCTACTTAAGCATCGAGTTCTTTAATGTTTTCATCCCCCATAATTAGGGCTTATGTTCTAAATGGAGATGATCCAATGATACCTATTTCCACCTAGATCGGAATGAGAATGAGGACAGCTCATCATACTTGAGGAAGCCCAGAACATAAATTTAGGTGTGGGCTGCCCTCTTCTTCATTATGGATGAAGACGTGTGGTATAATGAGTATGAAAACACAAAGAAGTGGTTTCTTCCATGCAAACAGATCAGATGATACACAATTGGTTAAATCATTAGTCCAAGAAAACTAGATAATCTCTGGGGCCTACAAATACTTTCTACTGCCCTCTCTGATAACTCTAGCTTGTGTCAAGTTGACGTAAAATTAGCCAGGACAGGGATGATTCTTATTAAAGCTACCTACACAAGATGACAAAAAATACAGACAAAATAGGACAACCATAATTATAGGACTTCTGTCAACCTTATCTTTAGATGTTCTGAGAACGGAATGAATGTTCTGTTGTGAGGCAGTGATCTGTGACAGGCAATCTGGCACCTGGTCGAGCACAAGTGTAAACTCTGAGCGACCCAGCAGAATCCGAAAGGGACCGAGAAAAGTTATGTCAATGTTCCCGGGAGGCTTTTGGCTCTGGTCACAGTCACATACCACTCCTCCTCAGGTAGTGGTATGTGCATTGCCACACAGCCCCAAGCCACCCCCATGTTAATGAGACACCTAGAGACTTAGCTATGCCCCTTCTCAGTTACTATATCTGCCTCGCTTCTTCCAGAGGGGCGGGGGTACAATTCCATCCATGCCACTCTCCACAATGAAAATAAATGTCTTAGAATTATGGACTGTCTCTTCATCTGGACCCACCCTGGGAAGCGAGGGATCCAGCCCTTGACTAAGGAGCTTCATCTAATCTCTCACCAAGGACTTCCCAGAGCTCCCAGATGGTACCAATTCACCCAAGTCTACACAGCTAGCCTGGTGCCCCAAAAACCCAGTCTTGGCACCCCAAAAACCCAGTCTCGGTGGAAACCCCAGCTGCACTCTGACTTGCCTGTTTGTGGCATCCTGCTGTGACTGTGGTGCCCTGGGCTAGAGAAACCATGGAGACGGCTGCTGTCAGTTCCCTGAGAATGCCCCGCCCCCCATGGGCAAGGCCCGCAAAGGCTTCCCACAGCTCCCCCCTGCCTGTGGGACTGTGTGGGAAGACATGTGGCCACTTCCTGGGACGGACACATGGGGCTTCTTTCCACCTCGCCGGGTTTGTTACCACATTCTGTAGACTTTTTCAGCTGGGTGTGGTGGGTTCAAGGGGTGATACCAGTGATATTCCTTGTTGTAGATGTGCTGAGGAGCATGGAGTATGGGCCTTTCACATTGGTTCCAGGCACCAAGTTAGGATTTTCTTTACATATATAAGATCACAAGTCTGGTAATTGTGGGCAAGGACATGGCCTCTTGATCCATCTGATGAATAGTCTGTGTCTGTTGTAGGACATGTAAAGACTTAAGGGGGGAATGGTTAGTGATTTCTGCTTTATGAACATCTCAATATGGGGTGCATAGGAGGGCACAAGGTATAAGGTTAGTGTATTAGTCAGGGTTCTCTAGAGTCACAGACTTATATGTAGTCTCTATATAGTAAGGGAATTTGTTAATGACTTACAGTCTGTAGTCAAACTCCCCAACAATGGTCAGCAGTAGCTATGAATGAAAACCTAAGGATCTAGCAGTTGCTTAGTCCCACAAGGCTCACAGATGAAGAAGATTGAATCTTCCTCCTTCCAATGTCCTTTTGCAGATCTCCAGCAGCAGATGTTGCCCAGATTAGAGGTGTGCATACCACCACATCTGAAACTTATGTCTTCCAGTCTCAAGATCTAGATCACAGGTGAGCCTTCTAATTCTGGATTATAATTCACTCCAGATATAATCAAGTTGACAAGCAGAAATAGCCACTACAATCCAGCCCTTGTCAACTTGACACAAATAATACCTCATATCCACATGAAACAATAACAAGGTCATAAATACGCTTAACATGATATAACTATTCCTCATACAATCATAAACACATTTATAAACTTACAATGAGGCAGTGTCCCTTGGGAATATTCCTTTAGTATCTCAACTTAAATACCAACTGATGTTAAAGAAATTGGAAGACAAATATGTTCTTAACAAAATACAGCAGAAGCATTCTTATTACTTATAGTCCTCGTTCCTGCAGCTGGTTATGTGGTCTTAGCTGGTATTTATAACTACCCTCCTCTACTAGCCATTCTGTATTTCTTCCACCCTCTGCAAGCACCTTAGCAGGTCTTGGCTCCTCCTGGAGGAGTGACCCATACCTTCATTCCTGATGGACTGTATCCACTGTCATCCTGCTTGAATTAGGCTGTTGTAGTTTCCCATTGACTTTAATCACAGGACATGGTAGTACTAAGAGATCCTAAGGGATCTCCTCCTCTCCAGACATAATCCTTCTTACCTCCATTGTGGAGAGGCAATCCAATTTCCCCATGGTAATCAGGATCTATCACCCCTCCTAACACTGTTATTCCTTTCTTAGTCTGTTGGTTTAAGGGCATTAGAAGCCCAAAATGACCAGGGGGAAGTCTGACCTTCCAGTTCAATGAAATGTTTGTTGTAGCTCCTGCTAGGTGCACTCCCCGCTCTGGAACCAAAACTTCTAGACCAGCAGAACCTAGAGTTGTGGGGACAAGAAACAAAAATTTTCCTAGAGGGTCACAAGGAGTGATAGTGAGTGGAACTATTTCCCTTTTCCACCCCTTGATTCCTGGACCCATGGATCCTGGCTATGGGAGAAACTGTACCATATATTGGATGCTGATTCAAAGCATATACTGCCCCCTGAAGAACTCTGCCCCAACCCTCCATGCTGCTGCCACTTAATTTGCACTGTAACTGTGTCTTCAAAAGGCCATTCCATTTTTCTATCAGACCAGCTGCTTCAGGATGATGGGGAACATGGTAAGACTAGTGAATTCCATGATCGTGGGCCCACTGTCGCACTTCTCTGGCTATGAAATGAGTTCCTTGGTCAGAAGCAATATTGTATGGAATATCATGACAATGAATAAGGCATTCTGTAAGTCCACAGATGGTGGTTTTGGCAGAAGCATTACATGCAGGAAAGGCAAATCCGTAACCAGAATAAGTATCTACCCTAGTAAGAACAAAACGTTGTCCTTTCCATGGAGGAAGTGGTCCAATGTAGTCAACCTGCCACCAGGTTGCCGGCTGGTCACCTCGAGGAATGGTGCCATATCTGGGACTCAGTGTTGGTCTCTGCTGTTGGCAGATCTGGCATTCAACAGCAGCTGTAGCCAGGTCAGCCTTGGTGAGTAGAAGTCCATGTTCTAGAGCCCAAGTATAACCTCCATCTCGGCCACCATGGCCACTTTGTTCATGTGCCCACTGAGCAATGACAGGAATGGCTGAGGAAAGAGACTGACTACAGAATGGTTCATCTTATCCACTTGATTATTGAACTCTTTCTCGGCTAAAGTCACCTTTTGGTGAGCATTTACATGGGACACAAATATCTTCACATTCTTTGCCCATTTGGAGAGATCTATCCACGTACTTCTTCCCCAGATCTCTTTCTCACCAATTTTCGTGATCTTTCCAAGTCCTTGACCATCCAGCCAATCCATTGGCTACAGCCCCTGAATCAGTGAACAATCATACACCTGGCCATTTCTTCTTCCAAACAAACTGTAATATCATGTGTACTGCCCGAAGTTCTGCCCACTGTGAAGATTTTCCTTCACCTGTATCTTTCAAGGTTGTCCCAGAAAGGGGTTGTAATGCTGCAGCTGTCCACTTCTGTGTGGTGCCTGCATAACATGCAGAGCCATCAGTAAACCAGATCCTAGTCTTCCCTTCTTCAATCAGTCGATCATAGGGAACACCCCATGAGGCTATATAGGCACATACTTGGCAGCAGATGAAATTGTTACAAGAGTAGAAACCATAGGCATTTGAGCAACTTCTTCATGTAACTTGCTTGTGCCTTCAGGACCTGCTCGGACTCATGGATGTACCACCTTCATTTGATAATAGACTGTTGCTGTGCATGTCCTACTTTATGACTTGGAGGGTCTGATAACACCCAGCTCATGATGGGCAGTTCAGGTCGCATGGTAACTTGGTGTCCTATTGTCAAATGTTCAGTTTCCACTAAGGCCCAATAGCAAGCCAAGAGCTGTTTTTCAAAGGGAGAATAGTTGTCTGCAGATGATGGTAGAGATTTACTCCAAAATCCCAAAGATCTCTTCTGTGATTTACCTACAGGAGCCTGCAAGAGGCTCCAAACAGCATCTCTATCTGCCACTGACACCTCAAGTACCATCGGGTCTGCTGGATCATATGGTCCAAGTGGTATAGCAGCCTGCACAGCAGCCTAGATATGTTGAAGAGCCTTCTCCTGTTCCAGACCCCACACAAAGCTAGCAGCTTTCCGAGTCACTTGGTAAATGGGCCTGAGTAACACACCCAAGTGAGGAATATGCTGTCTCCAGAATCCAAATAGACCCACTAAATGCTGTGCTTCTTTCTTGGTGGTAGGAGGGGGCAGGTGCAATCATTTATTTTTCACCTTAGAAGGAATATCTCTATAAGCCCCACACCACTGGACTCCTAAGAATTTCACTGAGGTAGATGGTTCTTGAATTTTGGTTGGATTTATTTCCCATCCTCTGGTACGCATATGCATTACCAATGAGTCCAAACTGGTTGCTACTTCCTGCTCACTATGTCTAATCAGCATAATGTCATCAATTTAGTGCACCAATTTGATATTTTGTGGAAGAGACAAATGATCAAGATCCCTTCTAACTAAGTTATGACACAGGGCAGGAGAGTTAATATATCCTTGAGGCAAAACTGTAAAGGTATACTGCTGGCCTTGCCAACTAAAAGCAAATTGCTTCTGGTGGTCCTTATGGACAGGTACTGAGAAGAAGGCATTTGCTAGATCAATAGCTGCATAACAGGTACCAAGAGATGTGTTAATTTGCTCAAGTTATGAAACTACATCTGGTATAGCAGCTGCAATCAGAGTTACTACCTGATTTATTTTTCGATAGTCAACTGTCATTCTCCATGATCCATCTGTCTTCTGTACTGGCCAGATAGGAGAGTTAAAGGGAGATGTGTTGGAAACCACCACCCCTGCATCTCTCAAGTCCTTGATAGTGGCAGTAATTTCTGCAGTTCCTCCAGGAATACGGTACTGTTTTTGATTCACTATTTTCTTTGGGAGAGGCAAGTCTAACGGCTTGCATTTAGCCTTTCCAACCATAATAGTCCTCACTCCACATGTCAGGGAACTAATGTGATAATTCTGCCAATTTCTAAGTATATCTATCCCAACTATACATTCTGGAACTGGGGAAATGACTACAGGATGTGTTCGTGGACCTACTGGATCTACTGTAAGTCAGACATCAGTCAAAACTCCATTAATCACCTGTCCTCCATAAGCCCCTACTTTAACTGGAGGGCCACTTGAGATCTCCTGGGATCAACGTCAATTCAGAGCCAGTATCCAATAGGCCCCTGAAAGTCTGATTATTTCTTTCCCCCAGTGTACAGTCACCCTTGTGAAAGGCTGTAGGTCCCTCTGGGGAAGGACCGGAGAAAGGCTAACAGCAAAACTTTTAGGTGTCTTATCAAGATCCTTCCTCAGGGGAACCTGGCCACTCCTTCATTCAAGGGGTTCTGGTCTGCAAACTGGCTCAAGTCTGGAAATTGATTCACTGGCTGAGATTGCCTTTTGTCAGGATCCAATGTAGCCTTTCTTTCATTTTTTTTTTTTTGAGAACTTTTCTGCTTATACCGATCAAACAGATATGCAGTAGGCTTCCTATGTATTTCATATGTGGAAACACCATTACTGATTAGCCCGAACCAAAGGTCTGAACAAGTCATGCCATTATAAATTTCACTTCTCCTGTGCTGACCATCATGGTATATGCCATGATCAATGTTGTTTTGTCTATGCTGTCCATTATAATAACTATGACCACCTTGTCTCTGGCGATTCAATGCTGCCACCTGGCCCTTGTTACCTCAAGGCCTAATTAAACCCATTGCATTTAATTCATCTAATTGAGCAGCAGTATCTCAAACCCTAAGGTCTGGTGCAAGGAAAAGGGCAAGAACAAAACTCTTCAAATGTGCTGGTGCCCTTCTCACCAGTTTTTGTCTTATAGGATTGGTGAAGGGCATATCTTCTGGGCCTTCCCATTTTGGAGAATTAGGTTTTAAGCAACATATTCACTCTGGCATTGCAATTTCCCTGAGCCTTAAAATCCCTTCATCAAAACCAAACCAAGGGATATCAGGAATCTCCAACTCCTTTTCAGTAGGCCATCTTTTGATAAACACTTCAGCCAACCATTCAAAAAAACTTCTGACACCTTTTTTAACTGTACAGGCTTCCATATTAAACCTTGAATCTCCACTCAGAAGACCCATGTCAATAAACTCAGCCTGATCTAGTTTTATGTTCCTTCCACCATTATCCCACACCCTTAAAATCCATTCCCACACATACTCTTCAGACTTCTGCTTGAATGAATTAGCATACTCGTTAAGCTCCTTAGTAGTGTGGTGCACTTCCTCATGGACTGCACTTTCTACCTCCCCTCTATGGGCCTGTTTTGCCTTCAGTCTGGTTATAGGTCTAGAAGAAACTATTGGTGGGCCTTGAGAAACATCAATATTATCTTGTCTGGCATTTTCTTCAGCAAAAGTCACTGCTGGTTTGTCAGACTCTGGGGAATTAATTTCCTGATGTGGAGAAGGCATCATTTGAAGGGGTGGGGCTGAGGATACTACTTCCTCAGGTCGGGTAACCATTGAGAATCTGAAGATTCAGAATTCTCAGCTTCAACAGGGTCTTCCCACACATCCCCATCCCAAGTTATAGGATCCCATTCTTTGCTAATTAATACCCTTACTTTAACTGCTGACACTCTCTGAGGCTGAGACCTGAACTTTCGCCACAATTCAACCAACCTTATAATGAGGGCAACCTGAGCTCTTTGGCTGCTGGAGAGAAGATTCTCTTCAAGGACACACTTAGCAACGTTTAGATTGCTCACTTGCATCTGGATCCGTTCAATTTTATTATGCAACTCCTTTTTCTTCATCATCTTTTCCAGAGATACTAAAAGTAACTGGCCAGCAAAGTCATTTTCAAATTTTTTCACCATATTGTAAAAAGTTTTGAGCACACAACCACCCAATTCATCAAGATGTTCAATGGCATTAGCTACTTTAAGTTTAAAATATATTTCCAACCACAGGTGTTCAGTATTCTTTAAGCTCCCAGAAGAGAGCGTATCTGGAGAGGTTTCAGCAGTTGAAGGTGCTGGCGAATTATTAAACCAACTCTAGATTCTTAAAAAATTCATCCTTATACTGCTTTCTGCTCCTCTAGAGCCACTCCCCTGCATGACCCCTTCAGTCCTGGCCTATCAACTGCAACTGAAGCTGTACCTTCACCAATGGCCTTCCATGGCCTCTCACAGTGCCCAGGCCTCAGCTGCTCTTCATGACTCCTTCATGCCTTCAAAACCAGTACCACCTGGGTAACTCTTATGCATTATTACTAAGTTCAGCCACAGCACAAGGTACAACCGTGGCTCTCTCTGGAACACAGCCTCTGTGCTCTGAGAAAACACTTTTCAGAAGATTACACCCCAGTGATGCTGGTCTCTTAATCATCCCTAATATCTTAGCTCCAGATAACCAGCATCAGTAGTCCCAGCAATGCAATGGTTTTGCTTTAGTAGTTCTGGTATCTTGTTAATCATAGCTGATTTCTTCAGCCCCAGCTAACCAAAACCACAGAATCTTAAATCAAACTAGCAATGGCCCTGATAAGAGTCTTTAATCTTCCCTCTGAATTTTCACAAGCCAGGCTTCCATCTTCTGCACTGTTCTCAATTGTCTTCCAAGCTCCTATACTACATCCCACAGAGCTCTTAACATCAAATGGATCTTCTAGGCCAAAGTTCCAAAGTCCTTCCACAGTCTTCCCCAAAACATAGTCAGGTTGTCATGGGAATACCCCACTATGCTGGTACCAATTTGTCTTAGTCAGGGTTTTATATTCCTGCACAAACATCATGACCAAGATGCAAGTTGGGGAGGAAAAGGTTTAACTCAAGCAAGCAAGCCAGTAAGTTACATCCCTCCTTGGCCTCTGCATCAGCTCCTGCTTCCTGGCCTGCTTGAGTTCCAGTTCTGACTTCCTTTAGTTATTGAACAGCAGTATGAAGATATAAGCTCAATAAACCCTTTCCTCCTCAACTTGCATCTTAGTCATGATATTTGTGCAGGAATAGAAACCCTGACTAAGACAGTTGGCTCAATTTTTGTCTGTTACAAGGATATATTTAGTATATATGTCCTGGATTTTGTGGCCTCAGACATAATTTAGTTTCAAATTATCATCTATGACCTTTTTCAGATTTAAGAAAACTTTGGCTGTGAAGGTCAGGGCACAGTGAGACCTCAGAAAGAGGGGCATGCCAAATCTATTGCAATCTGTATTCCTGAGTAACTCAAAACTTTTAGTTGCAATCCTCCAAGTCCCACATTGGTGGTCTGGTGGAATTTGATGATCATCTGTCTTCTGAAAATAGCATTCAGTACATTCTTCTCATGAAGGAGAACTACCACCCATTTGTCACCTGTTTGGAATTTTCCATTTCTGTCCATTTATTTGTTTTTTTGTGTGTATAGTTTGGGCTCTGGAGCAATTCAGATTCAAGCAGGATAATTAAGATCAGTTGAGGCACTAAAAGTTCCAAAATCACTTTCCCAGTGGCCAGGTCTGCTACTCTGTTTTCCTTGGGCCTGTGGGTATTCCCCTTTTGGTGCCCTTTGTAGTGGACACAGGTTTCTGTCTTGGAAGCATTTTGCCTCTAATAGGGCCAGAATTTCTTCTTTTGTTTTTGTTTCCTTCTTGGCTGAGCCCACTCTCTTTTTATATGGAGCCCCATGGACACATTACTGTCTATGTATACAGAGATGACTTTGTCCTTCACCTACTTAATCATGCATTAATGCCAGAATCTTAGACCTTTGTGCTCAAGTCCCTTGGCTAAGTGACCTTGTCCACATCATTCTATCCAAGGTGACACCTGTGGCTCTGATATACCTGATTTCATTTTGAACAAAACTGCCCATATTAATGTATATTTGTTACGTCAAGTCTGACAGATTAACCCATCAATTGTTTTCATGGGAAACATAGGTCAAGAAATCCAGATTGAAGCTGGATACTCTTGGCCTGCCAAAACCTGTTGGACCGAGTGTTGTTGGACCGAGCCCGCTCAGCTGAGTGGGCCCGGGGCTAGACCCGTGAGAGGCCGGCTAGCCTACGGAGTGCAGGAGACTTCTGGCAGTTCCCGGGCCCACTGCTAGACCTGGAGAGCGGATCTCCTCATGGGTCCAAGTGTTACAGCCCCTTAGACAAAGTTCTCTGACGCCAAAGTAGTTTTGCAGCTTTATTCCTTCTGGATGGCATGCGCCGGGCGCCGGCAGAAGCAGGGCGGGCAGGGGCAGGCAGAGAGCCAGCACAGGCAGAGAGCTGCACAGAGAGCAGGCAGGCAGAGCTGCGCAGAGAGAGAGAGAGAGCTACTCAGGTGGGACAATCTGATATACTGGTTGGGAGGAGTCAGGGGATTGGCAACCAGTGCTTTCTATTGGCTGGGTCTGGGACCTCTCAAGTGCCACATTTGCCTATGGGAGGGGTCAGGGCTGCTTTTCAAGTCTCACATGCCAGGCCTCTCTCTATACAGGGGTTGTAAAGGCTGTGAATGATTTTACAGGAGTTTTCTGGGAGCATTGGCTAAAAATATAATTCGGTCCCTCATGAATATTTCACGAGGTCTCCCAGAATTTTCAGCCTTTGCTCAACCAGATATCAGATTGCCTGTTACAGACCACTTCCCCACAAAAACCTATGTGGAGTGGATGGGGAATACAGCAGCTGCAGCTGAAGATGCAGCAGTAGCTGGCATCAGGGGCCTTGTCTTGGGTGGAAGGCAAAGCTATTTGAGTCCATATTTCACAGCAGCCCCATGTGCTTTCCACATTGTCCATGAAGGCCTAGACAAGCTGAGCTCTAACCTTCTGCCAGTGGAGTTAGAGGGACCTTGACATCTATCCCACATGGATTGGTGCCCAGGGACCCTGACTGCATCTACTGCAACATTACAGAACTATACAAGGCTATGCCTCCTATATGGATGTTGGAGTTTTGGCCCTAATTTGACTGCTGTCTTGAAGAGACACTGTTGGGTTTTCCTCTGATAGTAAGGTGGCTAGACTAAAGTTTTACAGAATTGGACTCAGGGTTGGTCCAGACTAAGTGTCTATAAATCTAACATTTGGGTATTCTACCTACTTCTCTGGGGTCACCCTCAGGAGGAACACTATAGAATGTGAGGTGTTTAAGAACACCACAAAGTTTGTCAAAGTCACTTTGTGAGCTCCTTTAAGCATGCCTTTAGAGGCAAGTACCCACAAATAAGATAGTCAACTAACAGAAATAGAATGAAGTCTTTTGGATACATAGACAACTGGCCTCTTCTAGGGTACCTCTGCTTGAGTGCCTCCTTTGTAATCACTTACATAGGGCAGAATATCCTTCTTCCCTCTTTGCAAAGAGCTAACTGTCCCGTTCTTCCCAGGGGACCCTCCCGGGAAGCTATTGACCACCGGTCCGCACCTGAGGAGAGAAACTGCCAGAGGGGAAAGAGACAGGAGACAAAGAATGCGTTGAGGGCAAGATGGTGTTCTGATCAAACCCCAAATAATCTTTATCTCTGGGTCCATATATAAGCACTTAGGGCGGGAATTGGCAGAGGAAAGAGGATTCCTAAGGTAACCAAATGTCACACATAGCTGTAAATCAGGATGACAGTCATTGTTGTCTTGAAGCTGCAGGCTACTTCAAACAGGATGTCTTATCACTTGCTGGAGGCAGTGGGAATGGGAAGGAATCAAAGGAATGCCTGCTGTAGAGCCCGGGGACACTTTGACTTGCTAATTAAGCCAAGGCTTTAGGCCCAATTAAGCCAAGGTATTTTGGTCTCTGACACCTCTTTCTATTCTAGAGTCTCTGGCTTCCTTTTCTGGGCTCTCTCTTATTGTTTTTTAAATTTCTTTTCCTTGAGAATCATAATTAATGTAAAACTTTTGGGAAATGTATATTTGGGGCCTAAATATATTTGTAAATACTTCTAATGTCTACAGTTCCTTTTTTAATGTCTGGGGCCAACTATATAACAAAAGCTATACTTTTGAGCAGGTGTCTTTAATTCTTTATAATGATCCTGATACAATTTTTCCAGCTTTAACTTGGTCATTGTTAGGGTCACAGTCAGGTTGGGCAAGGGGAAAAGTCAGCTCGCTCCAGGCTACACTGTCCTTCAGCTGTCTGCTGTGTGGCCTGAGGGTGGCATTTTACTATTTTCAGATAATGGTTGGTAGCTATTTGAATGAGAAGATCATATGTCGAATACTTGATTTTTTTTAGTGGGTAGAAATATTTAAGAAGAATTAGGATGTATAGCTTTGTTGGAGGTGTGCCACTGGAAGGCTGGTTTTGAGGTTTCAAAGTCCATGCCATTCACCATTCGCTCGCTCTCTGCTTCTCTCATACTTGTGCCTGTGGATCAGATATTTGCTCTCAGCTACTGCTGCAGGGCCACACTCCCACTCATGTCATGGACTTTAACCCTCTGGAACCATGAGCTCCCAAATTAAATGTTTTCTTTTTGGGCCATGGTGTTTTGTCATGGCAATAGAAAAGTAACTAAGACAAATATCAAATGACATCTCAGCTCCTATCTGGGACCTCTGTCTAGCTAATTACAGTAAAACTTTCTTTAACTTTTTTGGAACCACAGGGCCCTTCTTGAACTATTGTTTTGGTCCAAGTTGTTCCAAAACTCTGCTCAACACAAAACTTACTTCCTATTGTATAATCTGAACTGGAAATTATAGTTTATCAATAAAGAGGGGAAAACAGAAGCAATATGGAAAAGTGTATGTATCAAATGCAAGGTGGTATATTCTAAATCTACCTACAGGGTTTAAGGAGAATGCTCAGTCAGTAAATTTAGACCAGACTTTATCCTCAGAACTCAGAGATAGATACAGTAGCCTAGTTATCAGTCCTAGCCTTGGGAAATAGAAAAAGGAGTAGTGCTACGGCTCAGTGTTGACAGATCTGCTTACATGGTTAGTCCTAGGCCTTTGAAAACTCCCATGACTTCCCATATGAGCACATACCACAAATCAACCAACCAACCAACCAACCAACCAACCAACCAACCAACTAACCAATGCACCAACCAATTAACCAGTAACAAAACAATTCTTTCTGGTGTTTTACTGATACACAGCTTTACACATGCCATGTTATATACTGAGGACACAGGGAAATAAACACTGAAGAGCAGCTCACCTCTGGGCTTCCTCCTTCTTCTGATTTTGGTACCCCTATACTCACACACACACATATATTTTCATATAGACTGTGAAGAAATTTCTTACAAAGTGATTAGGAAACCACGTTCTAAAATTGAGCTGTTAGTTTTGGCACTAATAAGTGATAAGAGACATTAGAAGCTAGAATATCCTGGGTCATAGAGCCCCAGCCACACAGCAATCTCTTGGCATAAATGTGGCCAACTGTGTTAAAAGCATTAATGAGTCTATTGCTCCAAGGCAGACATTTACTCTGCATAGTCACAGGGCCTGGACCATAGCTCCCACAATCATTTGCACCTCACACAAATTGTCTTGATCTGCAGATCACTGCATACTCAGCCTTTCTTGGGTTCAAGAGCTCTATCTATTTTTTTCCTTTTCTTCACTTTTTTTCCAGCCGAATTTATCAAGTGGCATTGCAGAGACTTACCTCTGTTGCTTTTTAACCTAGTTCATATTGTGATGCCTCAAGAAAGAGCTTGCTACATTCTCTTTTTTTCTTTAAATTTCTGGAAATAATTGTACCAAGTTACTGACATATATCAGCTACACTTCCTTCAAATTTTCCTGTTTTCTGCCTGACAACAAGCATAATGTTTCATATCTACGTCTTTATGTGTTTACTTATTTTCCTAAACAAATTCTGTTCCAACAAGTGAATAGGGATTCATCATTTGTATCTATTGTCTATATAGCCAAAAATGAAACCTTATTATATTTATAATTGTAGAATAGTATATCAACATTAAAACCTAACACTCTGGTTTAGATTCATATTTCATTGAAAAAGCACTTGCCTTGTAAGGATGAGCATATTAAAGTGGTGGGTGTGGTATACACTTATCATATAATTATCAGAGAGGACCTGTTTCAAAAAGAGAAAAGTAGATACCACATAAAAAATGATACGTGCAATTGATATCTCTGCCTATGTCTTTTATTGTCTATCTCACACACACATGGCATGTTGGGGTGTATAAAGAGATTATTTTTGACTAGTTATTACTTATTAGGACTTTTCTTCTACTCACTGGGCTCAAATGTAGTTATGATTAAGAGACAGTGGGAAAAACTTGAGTAAGTTTTAGTAAATAACATTACTTATTTCAAACTCAAATTTAAGAGATGGTGGTTCAAGTTTTCACCACTAAAGGAAGTTAAATACAAGTTGTAGAATCTTTTCTATGTGCCAGGAATTGTATTTGTTGGTATTTTACCTGTTTTTTGTGATATAAGGGACATGAGAGCCTTGAAAGACAGTGCTAGGATTCAAACTTCTCATAATGAAGCTGCAGATGAGAACTTAAACTCATAACTCAGTGGGGCAGCAAGAAGTGGTCAAGAGTGTGATGGTAGTGTCACACAGTTAGGGCTTGACTGACTTATGGCTTAAGACATACTTCAGAGGAAGCTTCCATCAGAAGAATCTTAATGCACAGAACACCTGGGGGCTGGAGAGATGGCTCAGTGGGCAATGTTCCTCCCATTCAAACGTGAGAACCTAGATTCAAAATTTCAAGAATCAAGCATGGTAGCATAAATCTGTAGCCCCAGTGCTGTGGTGCAGAGTAGGGGCATCATAGAGAATCATTGCCCTACAAGACTATCCAATCAATGAGCTCCAGCTTCAAGGAGAGAGTCTATCTCAAAACCTAAGGTGGAAAATGTCAGAGAAAGATTCATGATGTCAACATTTGTCCTACACACACAAACACACACACAGAGAGAGAGAGAGAGAGAGAGAGAGAGAGAGAGAGAGAGAGAGAAGCACACTCTCTCCTGCTACACATAAACATTTTGTTTCCTATGGACAATTTTTAAAGAAATCATTTTCATGAAGTAGATGCCTTTGTCTCAACAGCAAAGTATGCAAAATCTTTTGTTAAAAGAATTACCAAAAGTACTTTTCATAATTGTTTAATTAAATCCAAGATCATTTTCTTACTAGTCTTGAAATACTTATGATAGTTAATTTTACCTGTCATGTTAACTAGGACATGGGTCACAAACTTTTGTATTAGGATCAATCTAGTTGTCACCATATATCTATTTATAAAAATAAAGTTAATTTCTAATACTGTAGATATTAGGTAACATAAACACCTTACATCATGTGGGTGGACCTCATTGGATCAATTGAAGGCCATAAGTGAAACCAAACTTAAGTCCCTTAAGGGAAAGTGAGTTCTGCCTCCAGGATATCTTTCAACTTAAGGTGCAATGACTTTTAACTACATCTCTAGGTTCCCTATCAGCCAGCAAATCTGCTGATTGCACTAGCTAATTCCTTTAAAAATTTATCTGTTTGTATTAGTCTCAATAAGAACAGAACTGTTGAGATGAATGTTTATATATTAAAATAATTCATTAAAGCAGTTTTCTCAGAAGGACTAATAACATCAGAATACACCTGAGGGCTGAAACCTCTCTAGTTATTTGGTCCTGAGACTGGTACTTCAGCAGTTGGAGAGGTCACATGGTGGCTATCTCACAAGATTGGTGTACCTGACAATCCAGTAGTAGCCTAGTCTGTGAGAACTGGAGCTTTAGCAGTCCTAACCTTGTTCTGAAACCCTGGATGGTTGCTGGAGAACCCTATTCCTCAGTCAACTGTGGAATCCTGGAAAGATGTGATATCTGCAGAGGAACCAGAAGCAGCAGCAACAATAGAGTAAGTCGAGTCAGCAGGGAAAAGAAGGAAAATGAAACAAAGATAATAATTTTCCTTCTGCCATGCTCTTTTAATCTGGACAGTTACAAAAAGATGACAACCACCTCTGAGATAAATCCATATCAATTAGGTCAACTAAGGTAAATCTTCGAGCGAAACTTCCTATTTATGTGATCCTAACTAGTAAATTAACATTAAAACTAACACTTACACTAGTCATCATCCATCTGTCTACATATCATTAGAACATGCATATTAAAATGCTTGTAATTTCCTTTGTTGGTTTGAGAAAAATTTGTACTGTCTAAATTCATTTTCATAGATATATAGTAGAGATAGTAGGAAATAATATGTTTCTTGGAAATGTGATTTTAATGTTTTGATCTCTTATTGTTGGAATATAAAACACAATATAAAATAAAAGTAAGTATCATTTTAAAACTTTGTTCCATTCAATTCAATATTTATTCTTTAAATATTTTCAAGACACACACACACACACACACACACACACACACACACACACATCATACATAAATTTGTACTATTGTTAATTGTTTGCTTTTGGAAAGGAAATTCTTGACAGTCTTATTAAATATATAATGTGAAAAAAATTAAAGGAAAAACAGGTGATGGTTTTTAATATGGTATATGTGGACAGTGGAATATTTTGAAGCTATTAAAATTGATTTGTGAAATATTAAGTTGATGATTAAATACTAGATAAAATCAAAAGCCACAAACTATGTAATATCTTTGGTGTGAAAAATCAGGCACAGTATAGTGTTTTAAACACGTGGTCCCAATCATAGAGCCCTATTTTCAAGGCTGTGGAGCCTTTATTAGCTCAAGCAAAGTTCACAAAGTTAAGTCACTAGGAGTAAGCCTTTGAGCATCCCTATTCCTGTTTTCAGCCTTCCTTTTCTATTTCTTTTGTAAAATGTCTGCCTTCCTCTCCCTCTGCCATAACCAAAGATGCCCTGTTAAGCCTTCTTCACTGTGATGGATTGGGGGGTCTCTCTAAAACTATGAGCCAAGAGAAACCTTTCCTGGTTTGAATTACTTTTGTTAGGCATTTTGTCATAATCTATAAAGTAAACAATACAACTCAGAATTGAAATCTATGTATCTCCAAAATTGGTAGCATGATGTTTAACACCCAAGGCACTAGGAAGAACTCTGTACAAAGATTTGTGGTTATTTTGCTATTGTATTTTCTCTTTCAAGTTATTTCCAATAAATATGCATATTTTATAGTTCAAAATTTTAAAAAATGTGTTATTTAAATTTCAAAATAAAAAATGCTCGTATATGAACTAGGAAAGTCAGCTAAGTGGTTCCAATTCCATGGAATGAATGAAACCAAAAACAGCCTGTCATGGCCTCAGGCTTCCATGGCTAAATGGGTACTGTATTTGTCTCACTCACAGAAACTGTGACAGAATATTATAAACACCATGATGATGATTTGAACTATAATGAGTATAGCATTTGTGTGCATTTTTATATCTGCATTTATAAAACAATGAGGAGAGAGAGAGAGAGAGAGAGAGAGAGAGAGAGAGAGAGAGAGACTATGAATGAATCTTTTGTTCAAATACTTAATAATGTTCAAAAGTTAAATTCAGTATTCAGTGAAATCCAAAAGCAAATCCAAGACCAAGCTAAAGCTGTATGATGCCATATGTTAAAGTTCTATGGTACAAGACACCATATGTGACAATGGTAACAAGGATGCCATGAATTAGATGTCCTAATTAACTATCAATGCCTAAGGTGAAGGCAAAGTGATCTTCATATGATACATTAAGATGTAATTGAAGGCATGTATGTGACTTCATTCTCACAATTTCACACATTGTAGTTTTGTGCACCAATTGGAAAAAGAAAATGGTTTTAGGATATTTTGAAAAGCAGACTTGAAATTCATTCTTTCATTTTTAGTTACATATATTTTGTCTCCACAGGCTTATGTGTCTGAATACATCATCCCTGGTACTGGTGTTATTTGGGAAGGCTGTGGAACCTTTAGATAATGGAACATTGCTTGAAGAAATAGGTCATAGTGGCTGGACCTTGGTATTTTATGAACTGGCCCCACTTGTTTATTTTCCATCCTCTGAATGCTGACACAATGTAACAGAAAACACTGATGCTTCTGAATGAGTTAGTTGGTTAGAACTCACATTGTTATATATTTCTTGTGTGATAAAAAAGCTTCAATATTTATGAATGCTGTTCAGTTCACCTGTGATTAATAAAATAATAATCATAGCTTTGAGTGTGTGTGCATATGTTTGTGTTTGTCTTATGTCAAATACACCAAGAAACAATGTGAGGCAGTCATAATACTCCGGAGTTAATTGTCAACTCAGAGTGTATCTTCCAGAAAGGTTGAACTTTGAATGAACTACCCACATGCATGTAGTCAGCACCACCCCATGGGTTGGTGTCCTGGATTAAATACAAAGAAGTGAGCTGAGCACCACTATTCATCTCTGGGCTTGGTGACTATGGATGCCATTTGACCAGCTGCCGCTCACTCCCCCTGCTGTGACTATGTCACCATGATGAACTTTACCTCTGACTTATGAGCCAAAACCAAGGCCTTCCTTTCTTGGGTTGCTTTTCTCAGTCATATCACAGCAATGACAGAATTATATATTATACCGTTGGTGGTCCTAAGTGTTGCAGAGCCATTTTCCACTGGAAATTTAATCATTAAATGGCTTATTCACCTCTAAATTTACAATCCTAAAAGCAGTTTAAAAATTTATTTGCCTAACATTTTATTGAAGTATTTGGAGTCAAAACTATAAATATAAATAAAAAAATAATTGAATTTTAGATATTACATATAAAATTACTGAAATGAAGCTATTAGTATTTTGTTCATGAAATTTTCATGTACCTTAAGAAAGGATTTGATTGCTGCTTTAAAAAAAATATAATGATTGAATATTGAGATACATTTCTTCAACATTATTTTAGTTAAAGCCATGAACTTCATTGCACTATCAATTCTCATATACTACGTTATAAGACTGAGCATTGCTCTTGTGTGTGGGGAACAACGTATGTGTAGCATACAAATGTGTGTATGTGGCATATCTGTAAATATTATATGCACAGGTGTGTAATGTATATGTGTAGTGTAATATATGCACGTGTGTGCAGTATTTGCAGGTGTGTGTTTATGTATGTGATCATGCCAGTACATTGTTGTATGACACTATTCCTAGGGAGAAATGAAGAGAGGTTTACACACCTAAGGTAGGGAACCAAAAACAGACCAAATTAAGTATACCACCAAATTCAAGCTTCCTGCACAAATGACATTTATTGGAATTATTTAGAGGTTTGTGGGTGTGGAGTAACTTACAGAGGCAGAAGTACCTCAAAGACAGCTGTATAACCAAAGCTTACCCTGACATGAGTAGTTCATGAAAACTTGAACCTTGAACCTCATTGTATGACTTGTGGGCAGTTCAATATGTCACAGAGCATCTCTACTAGTCAATTCAGCTGCTTTCAGCTTCTTCTAGGCATCTCTGCTTGTCTGAAAATATCTCTTAGTAGTATTTTCTGCTTATATATGCTTGGGGAGGGAGGAGCCTAGTGAATCTGGTCAGTTTTAGGGGCATCTGAAGATTTTGAAATATTTGCTTTCTGAATTTTAAGGAACTTCCATGGAGGGTGGAATATTTTGCCCCATTTAGAACATCCAGATGCTAAAAGAATTTCCATTAAATCTGATGTGCTTTAACTCAGAGAAAATTGGTACCCAGGACTTGAAACGGAGAGGCAGAAGAATCTCTGTGAGTTCAAGGCTGGCCTTGTCTACAAAGAAAGTCCAGGACTTCCTGGGCTTGTTACACAGAGAACTCCTGTCTCAAAACATACACACACACACACACACACACACACACACACACACACACACACACATACACACATGCACACACACATGCACACACACACACACACACACACACACACACACACAGAGACATATACACAAGCACAAAACAAAGAAGAAAACAAACAAAATAAGACAGGCTTTCTGGAGCTATACTGGAGCTCTGTTAGTATCTAGAGATTCAAAATTATGTCTTTGTGGTTTGAATGATGCTTTTATACACTTAGTCATGACTCCAGGCCAAGTTTAAGTACTGCTTATTGATCTTTCTAAATTAATATTAAATATTAATTAAGTTATAATTTATTAAATTAAATTATAACTAATTTAATTATATATTAATTAAATTATAATTAAATATTTTAAAAGTTACCCAGTGGACAATGCAGTTTCAGTGGTTATTTTATTCAGAAGTCTTTATATTAATATATTTGCCAATCATAAAATTCTCAATAAGAAGGGAGATGGAGAGAAGCAACTTGGAGGGAGAGAATTTGGGAGAGAAATAGAGGTGTTCAGGATCAGGTATGGAAAGGGACAGGAGAGATGGCCAGATGGCCCTGAGAATTAATGGAAATCTGTAACTGATGGTGGTGGGGAGGAGGGGGAGAATATCGAAGACAAAACAGAGACTTCCAAACAGGCAAGTGACCAAGAATCAATGGGGGAGACTTTACCTGTGATTCATAGCACTGGAAAAATGGAACCTCAAGAGGCCATATCCTGTAGCCAGGCAGTAACCCCAATGGAGCAATAAGCATACCCGCCCACCTACAAAATTTTCAATGCAGAATTTATTCCATCCACAAGAAGTGCATTCATGAGGAGATGGATAGAGACTGATGGAACAGCCGACCAATATCCAGCTCTTGTAGAAAATTAAAAAACAAACAAACATATTTTCATGATACATGCATTGTTGTTATAAGAACATAATGACGCATCCTAAAACCAAGCCATTTCAATACATGTAGTAGGTACCTGGAACTGGGAATCAAAGATTTGTGTGATAAACACTTGTGAGCCTATTGTTTGACAACAAAAGTATCATTCTGTATATCTCCCATCCCATACAAATTGGATCATGTTATTTTATAGTCAGAAAGCTCTCTCTTTATGTTCTTGCATATTGAATGATATCCACACATTCATCATAATCTAGTGGTCCAAAAGTACAGAATTCTCTGTGTTGCCTGCTCTTCATGGCTTGCCACCACCATACTAAAAGCTTTTAACAGGCAGTAAAACAGAGCAGGTTCTGTTTGACTGGGTCTTGTGTAGTTCAGGCTGGCTTCCAACCCTCTATGTAGCAAATGATGACTTTGGACTCCAGATCCTCATGGATTCACCTCCAAAAATGCTGATATTACAGATACATTCTCTACTATTCTTTGCTTATAAGAATCTGGGGCTTGAACCTACTCAGGGCCTGTGCATGCTAGGCAAATACTCTCAAAAATCTGTTGTTAGGCTAAACTAGTTGCTTCCCACCCTGTGGAAATTCTTCTCTACAGAATGATTTCTTCGCTTTAGGCTCTGTCTGCTGGCACTTCAGCAGTACTAACTCCCCAAGCTACATGAGGAGGTGCTCTCTCCCTTGTCAGTAGTTATGTATTATCAACTTACCACAAGCACACACAATAATTACTGAATATTAATATCTGATAAATGAATCAATATATTAATAAGTGCAGATAAGGCTGCTAGTAGAAGGCACAGGGAAATAATTTCTCTTGTGGGACAGAAGGAGAGTCCATAAAAGGAACATTTGTGCCAGTAAAGCTAGTATCTGAGGTCTGCATATATTAATGAAATCAATAAAGTGCAATAGGCTTGCTAGAATGACAGAAGCTTGGATTAAATCAATTATGGCTGTTGTCTTTATGTAAATTAGAAACATCAATTAAAACTTAAAATTGAAGACTAAAGGAATATTAATGAGATGATAGGAACTTGATAAGACATCGAAAATAGATGTTTTTTGCATGTTAGTTTTACTTCAGTAAGAGCCAAATGTGAAGAAAAGCTGTTTTCTGGTGTCTTGTGCTTTTCAATGTCTTGCAAATAATCCTCACCTAAGGGCAGGGTCTATGAAACTTTAGCATTCTAGTGAAAATAAAAGACAAGTTGAGCAATTTTTGTCTCCATCTGCATCAGGAATTATGTGGGATTCTTGTATGCATGTGTATGAATATATGTATATGTGTGTGCATGTGTGTAAATGTGCAAAGGTGTGTGCATGTGCATGTATGGGCACATGTACATGTGTGTGCATACTTATGTGCTTATATGCTAGTAGAGCCAGACTAACCTGCTCATTCTCCAGATTATGCTTTGAGCAGTCATGGTTTTTCTGAACTTGCAAAAGGCTGATTCTGTTATACCGTTTTTCAGGGATGGAATTACAGGTTGCACCACCTTCTCTGTTTTTCTATGGTAACTGTGCATGCAAACTCAAGTCCTCAGTCTTGTACACAAAACATTTCACCAACCAAAACATCTCACAAGCTCCCATGAGGCATTTTTTTTCCCAAAGGACTATCTCAGGCTGAGAATCTTGCTTTACTGTGATAAACAAGCCCTTTATCATTTCTTTTATGTTCAGGAGAATTTCTGTGTCTTTCCATTTCTTCACAAAATTTTGTCACTGTATTTCCCATGCCCAGTAATAGTCCCAAGAGAACGTTCATCCTATTTCAAACACTTTTTTTTTCTTGCCTTCAGACATTATGGCAGATCTCTTACCCACAATTCTCTTCTAAAAGATGTAGGGTGAGAATCAATTAGAATACTTGGACTGATTGTCCTTTGGGATAAAATATTTTTCTATAAAGTAATTTGTAATAGGAACATACAGCTTAGCAGGGCCTCTGAGTTCACACACATGAAGCTGCAGTACAGAAGCCTTTACGCCCTGTGGTTGATAAGCAGCAGCCCACAATACATACTGGTACCCAAACTCCTTCAGGGACATACGTTGTATTGAGAGGAAGGAATCCATGACCATGAAGGTGTGAAGGAAGTGGAACTTGGAGCAGTGGTCCCTCCCTTTAGTTACTGTACATCTATTATATATGTTGTGTAACCCAGAGCTTTAGATATCCTAGAATCCAGTAGATTGTGAAGTATATTCAGTATCAGCTATGGCAGTAGAAAGAGAACTACTCTTTATGCTCACACACACACACACACACACACACACACATAACAATCACACACATACATACATGCACACAAGCATGTACATAAAAAATTACACACATTCACACATGCAAACAAATATATACACACATGCACATTCACACACTCACATAAACATATACACATTCATACAAAAATGCACACCTAGATGTCTACTTAGGCACATTCATGCATCAAATGTACACTCTCACACACTCACTGAACCCTCACATGCACACATATGCACATATTCAAGTATACAGGCATACACGCCTGCATGCAGTGCTTTCATATGCATACCCTAAAGGAAACACACTCACCTTTTCATAGCCGCTATCTCATTCTTAAACAGTTTAATGAATATGCAGTGCTTCACTCACTGTGCATAACAGTGTTCTTCTTCCCCCATTCATGTTCACACCAGGACCTTTTGACTGAGCTGATAATCTGCCCCTCAATGGGTGCAATCTCTCTCTCTCTCTCTCTCTCTCTCTCTCTCTCTCTCTCTCTCTCTCTCTTTCTCTTTCTCTTTCTCTCTTCAACATTTTTTGTCTTCTAGATCACCTGAGCTTGTTACAATCAATAACTATTCTCTCCCTTCACAAAAGTCTATCTGACATTGGAAATATTACCACAATTTAAGAAGTAGGTTATACATGGCTGGGGAGATGGATCAGTAAGTAAGAGTGCCTGCTGCGATAACTTAAGGAACTGAGTTCTTGTTGCCAGGACCTACAGGAGAAACCAGGTATAACTGCACACTTCCCTGTAACCCAGTGCTACTACAGAGTGAAAACAGATTTTTATGGACTTGCTAGCTTCCACGCTAACTCCATATTCATATGGGAAAGCCCTTGACAAGGAGAGGAAGGTGGAGAATGATAGATCAGGACACCTAACATTCTTCGCTGTTTCTCCATGTGTGCACCCACTTACAAATTTTACACACACCCACACATGAATTTTAAAAATATTAAATGGGGCTTCTAGTTTCGCTCTGCAGCCAGGTAGCTAATCCTGCACCACAGGGCTCCATACTCAAATAGCACAGGGAGAGAGCTAGCCTACCAGGTGTGTGGACAAGCCTGTGAGCAGAGGTAAGATCAGCACTTCTGCTCAGAAGGACCCCTCTGGGAACCCTCAAGACAAAGGGACCAAGGAGCAGCTTGGGACAGGGGCCTTCTGGTTTCTGACTGTGGCTTGTGCCACAGGGCTCCATACTCAAATAGTGCCAGGAGAAAGCTGTCTCCCAGGAGTGCCAAGACACATTCAAGCAGAGTCAAGACCACCACTTCTGTGCAAATTCCTGGCTCAAGAGGGACCCTCCCAGAGACATCAGGGTAAAGGAACCAAGGAACAGCTGGAGACAGGATCATTCTGGTTTCTGTCTGCACCCCAGACCTGACCCTGTACCACAACTCTCCAAATCCAAATTCCTCTCAGAGAGAACTGGTCTCAAAGGAGTACTGACACAGAGGCTTGCAGGAGGGAAAAGCCACAATCAGAGATAGCAAGACCAGCTAACACAAGAGATAACCAGATGTCAAAAGGCAAGGGAAAGAACATAAGCAACAGAAACCAAGGCTACTTGGCATCATCAGAACCCAGTATTCCCACCACAGTAAGTCATGAACAACCCAACACACCAGAAAAGCAAGACTCAGATTTAAAATCATGTCTCAGGATGATAATAGAAGACATTAAGAAGGAAATAAATGACTCCTTTAAAGAAATACAAGAGAACACAGGTAAACAGCTAGAAGCCCTTAAAGAGGAAGCACAAAAACCCCTTAGAGAATTACAGGAAAGCACAATCAAACTGGCAAAGAAAATGAACAAAACCATCCAGGATATAAAACTGGAAATAGAAACAATAAAGAAATCACAAAGGGGACAACCCTGGAGATAGAAAACCTAGGAAAGAGATCAGGATTCATTGATGCAAGCATCAAGAAGATAATACAAGAGATAGGAAAGAGAATCTCAGGTGCAGAAGATACCATAGAAAACATTGGCACAACAGTCAAAGAAAATGCAAAATGCAAAAAGCTCCTAACACAAAACATCCAGAAAATCCAGGGAACAATGAGAAAACCAAACCTAAGGATAATAGGTATAGAAGAGAGTGAAGAACCCCAACTTAAAGGGCCAGTAAGTATCATCAACAAAATTACAGAAGAAATTTCCCCAACCTAAAGAAAGAGATGAACATAAACATTCAAGAAGCCTACAGAACTACAAATAGATTGGACCAGAAAAGAAATTGCTTCCATCACATAATAGCAAAAACACCAAATGCACAAAACCAGGAAATAATATTAAAAGCAGTAAGGGAAAAAGGTCAAGTAACATATAAAGGCAGAACTATTAGAATTATACCAGACTTCTCACCAAAGTCTATGAAAGCTAGAAGATCCTGGGCAGATCTCATACAGACCCAAAGAGAAAACAATGGCCAGCTCAGGCTGCTATACCCAGCAAAACTCTCAATTACCATAGATGGTGAAACCAAGATATTCTATGAGAAAAACAAATTTACACAATATCTTTCCATAAACCCAGCCCTACAAAGGATAGTAGATGGAAAAGCCAACACAAGGAGGAAAATTACAACCTAGAAAAAGCAAGAAAGTAATCTTTCAACAAACTCAAAAATAGATAATCACACAAACATAAAAATAACATTGAAAATAACAGGAAGCAACAATCACTATTCCTTAATATCTCTCAATATCAATGGACTCAATTCCCCAATAAAAAGATATAGAATAACAGACTGGATACAAAAACAGGATCCAGCATTTTGCTGCAAACAGGAAATGCTCCTCAGTGTTAAAGACAAACACTATTTCACAGTAAAGGGATGGAAACAATTTTCCAAGCAAATGGTCCCAAGAAACAAGCTGGAATAACCATTCTAATATTGGATAAAATCAAATTTCAACCAAAAGTCATCAAAAAAGATAAGGAAGTGCCCCGGCCTTCAGGGGTTCATCATAGAAAAATCCTAACTCTGTTGGTTCCCAACAAGGAAGGGCAATTCATACTCATCAAAGGAAAAATCAAACCCAGAGAATTCTCAACTGAGAAAATTCACAGGGCTGAGAAGCACCTAAAGAAATGTTAAACATCCTTAGTCATCAGGGAAATGCAAATCAAAACAAGTCTGAGATTCCACCTCACACCAGTCAGAATGGCTAAGATCAAAAACTCAGGTGACAGCAGATGCTGGCAAGGATGTGGAGAAAGGAACACTCCTCCATTGTTGGTGGGATTGCAAGCTGGTACAACCACTCTGGAAATCAGTGTGGCGGACCCTCAGAAAAATGGACATAATACTACCTGAGGACCCAGCTATACCACTCCTGGGTATATACCCAGAAGATGCTCCAACATGTAATAAAGACACATGCTCCACTATGTTCATAGCAGCCATATTTATAAT
>CM052711.1:69037518-69059038 GCA_028551405.1 Uromys caudimaculatus | reverse complement strand
CCTGAGTGAGGTAACTCAGTCACAAAAGAACGAACATGGTATGCACTCACTGATAAGTAGATATTAACCGAAATGTTTGGAATACCCAAGTTTCACTTTACAGTAACTGTTGGACTGAGAGTGAGGTCCCAGATGGAAGAATTGGAGAAGGGACTGAAGGAGCTGAGGGAGTCTGCAGCCCCATGGAGGGAGCAACAGTGTCAACTGGCTTGACCCCCTCCCCCCCGGTCCTCATGGAGGCTGGACCACCAACCAAAGAATACACATCTATGGACCCATGGTTCGGACCACATATGTGGCAGAGGAGGACCTTGTTTGCCATCAGGGGAAGGAGAGGCCCCAGTAAAGAGGAATGTCAAGGTGGGAATATGGGAGTGGGTGGGCGGGTGGGTGGGAGGTGGAATTCCCTCATAGAGGTGGGGGAGGGGGAGGGGATAGGTGGTTTCCAAAAAGGAGACGTCGAAAGGGGGAAACATTGGAAATGTAAATAAAGTATCAAAAAAGAAAAAAAGAAAAAAAAAAAGAAAGAAAAATCAAACCAAGAACTCTCAATTCTGAACATCTGTGCTTGAAATGCAAAGGCACCCACATTCATAAAAGAACCTTACTAAAGCTCAAAGCACACATTTCACCTCACACAATAACAGTGGGAGAGTTCAACATCTCACTCCCATCAATGGACAGAACTTGGAAACACAAACTAAACAGAGACACATTTAAACTAACAGCAGTTATGGACAAAATGAATTTAACAGATATCTATAGAACATTTCATCTTAAATCAAAAGAATATACTTTTTCTCAGCAACTCATGGTACCTTCTTCAAAACTGACCATATAATCATTCACAAAACAAACCTTGATATAAGAAGATTGAATTAATCCCATGCCTCCTATCAGACCACTACGAATTAAGGCTGGTCTTCAATGGCAACAATAACAACAGAAAGCCCACATACACATGGAAGCTGAACAATGCTCTACTCAGCGACAACTTGGTCAAGGAAGAAATAAAGAAAAAAATTAAAGACTTCCTAGAATTTAATAAAAATGAAAGTACAACATACTCAATCTTATGGGACACAATGAAAGCAGTGCTAAGAGGGAAACTCATAGCTCTGAGTGCCTCCAAAAAGAATCTAGAGTGAGCATACACTAGCAGCCTTAACAGCACACCTGAAAGCTCTAGAATAAAAAGAAGCTAATATACCCAAGATGAGTAGACAGCAGGAAATAATCAAACTCAGGGCCCAAATCAACCAAATAGAAACATAACTATACAAAGGATCAACAAAACCAATTGGTAGTTCTTTGAGAAAATAAACAAGATAGATAAACCCTTAGCCAGACTAACTAGAGGACACAGAGACAGTATCCAAATTAACAAAATCAGAAATGAAAAGGGAGATATAACTACAGAATCTGAGGAAATTTAAATAATTATCAGATCCTACTACAAAAGTCTACACTCAACAAAATTGGAAAATCTGGATGAAATGGACAATTTTTGAGACAGATACAAAATACCAAAGTTAAGTCAGGATCAGATAAACCATCTAAACACTCCCATAACCCCTAAAGAAATAGATGCAGTCATTAAAAGTCCCCTAACCCAAAAAAGCCCAGGACCAGTTGGTTTTAGTGCAGAATTCTATCAGACCTTCAAAGAAGACATAATACAAATACTCTTCAAGTTATTCCACAAAATAGAAACAGAAGGAACACTACCCAATTCATTCTATGAAGCCACAGTTACACTGATACCAAAACCTCGCAAATACCCAACAAAAGAAAGAAATCTTCATATCAATTTCCCTTAAGCATACCAATACAAAAATACTCATAAAATTCTTGCAAACCAAACTGAAGAATACATCAAGACAATCATTCACCACGGTCAAAAAGGCTTCAACCCAGGGATGAAGAGATGGTTCAATACCCAGAAATCCACCAGTGTAATCCACTGTATAATCAAACTCAAGGAACAACACACAAGGTTATTTAATCAGATGCTGAAAAAGCATTTGCAAAAATTCAACATACCTTCATGAGAAAAGCCTTGGAAAGATCCAGAATTCATGGCCCATACCTAAACACAGTAAAAGCAAGTAGCTAACATTAAAAAAATGGAGAGAAACTTGAAGCAATCCCACAAAAATCAGGGACTAGACAAGGCTGATCACTCTCTCCCTATCTGTTCATTATAGTACTTGAAGTTCTAGCTAGAGCAATTAGACAACAAAAGGAGGTCAAAGGCATACAAATTGGAAAGGAAGAAGTCAAAATATTACTCTTTGCAGATGATATGATTGTATACTTATGTGACCCCAAAACCTCAAACAGAGAACTACTGTAGCTGATAAACAACTTCAGCATAGTGGCCAGATATAAAATTAACTCAAATAAATCAGTAGCCTTTCTCTACTCTAAGGATAAACAGGCTGAGAAATTAATTAGGGAAATGATACCCTTCACAATGGTCACAAACAATATGAATATTTTGGTGTGAATCTAACCAAACAAGTGAAAAATCTGTATAACAAGAACTTCAAGTCTCTGAAGAAGAAAGATTTGAAGACCTCAGAAGATCGAAAGACCTCCCATTCTCATGGATTGGCAGAATTAATATAGTAAAAATGCCCATCCTGCCAAAAGCAATCTACAGATTCAGTGCAATCCCCATCAAAATTCCAACTCAATTCTTCATAGACTTAGAGAGAACAATTTTCAAATTCATTTTGAGTAACAAAAAACCCAGGATAGCAAAAATTATTTTCAACAATAAAAGCCCTTCTGGGGGAATCAGCATCCCTTACCTCAAGGTGTACTACAGAGCAATAGTGATTAAAAACTGCATGGTATTGGCATAGTGACAGGCAGTTAGATCAAGTGAATAGAACTGAAGATCCAGAAATGGACCCACACACCTACGGTCACTTGATCTTTGACAAAGGAGCTAAAATGATTCAGTGGAAAAAAGACAGCATTTTCAACAAATGTTGCTTGTTCAGCTGGCAGATAACATGTAGAAGAATGCAAATTGATCCATTTCTATCTCCCTGTACAAAGCTCAAGTCCAAGTGGATCAAGGACCTCCACATAAAACCAGAAACACTGAATATAATAGAAGAGAATTTGGGGAAAAATTTCAATTACATGGGCACAGGAGAAAAGTCCCTGAACAGAACACCAATGGCTTATGCTCTAAGTTCAAGAATCAACAAATGGTATCTCATAAAATTGCAAAGCTTCTGTAAGGCAAAGCACAGTGTAAATAGGACAAAATGGTAACTATCAGATTGGGTAATGATCTTCACCAATCCTACATCCAATAGAGGGGTAATATCCAATATGTACAAAGAACTCAAGAAGTTAGCATACAGAGAACCAAATAATGCTATTAAAAAATGGGGAACAGAGCTAAACAGAGAATTCTCACCTGAGGAAACTCAAAGGGATGGTTAACACCTACAGAGATGTTCAACATCCTTAGTCATCAGGGAAATGCAAATCAAATCATCCCTGAGATTCCACCTCACACTGGTCAGAATGGGTAAAATGAAAAACTCAGGTGACAGCAGATGCTGGCTAGGATGTGGAGAAAGAGGAGCAACACTCCTCCATTGTTGGTGGTATTGAAAACTGGTACAACCACTCTGGAAATCAGTTTGGCAGATCCTCAGAAAATTGGACATAGTTCTACCTGAGGACTCAGCTATACCACTCCTGGGCATATACCCAGAATGGACACATGCTCCACTGTGTTCATAGCAACCAATATTTATAATAGCCAGAAGCTGGACAGAACTCAGATGTCCCTCAAGAGAGGAATGGATATAGAAAATGTGGTACATTTACGCAATGGAATACTACTGAGCTATTAAAAACAATGACTTCATGAAATTCACAGGCAAATGCATGCAACTTGAAAATACCATCCTGTACTTGCTAGTTTTATGTTAAATTGACACAAGCTGGAGTTATCACAGAGAAAGGAGTTTCAGTTGAGAAAATGCCTCCATGAGATCCAGCTTTAGGCATTTTCCCAATTAGTGATCAAGGGGGGAGGGCCCCTTGTGAGTGGTACCATCTGTGGGCTGGCAGTCTTGGACTCTATAAAAAAGCCACCTGAGCAAGCCAACAGAAGTAAGCAAGCCAGTAAGGAAAATCCCTCCATGGCCTCTGAATCAGACCCTGATCCCTGACCTGCTTGAGTTCCAGTCCTGACTTCCTTTGGTGGTGAACAGGAACGTGGAAGTGTAAGCCTAATAAGCCCTTTCTTCCCCAACTCGCTTCTTGGTCATGATGTTTGTGAAAGGAATAGAAATCCTGACTAAGACACATCCTGAGTGTGGTAACTCAGTCACAATAGAACAAACATGGTATGTACTCACTGATAAATGGATTTTAGCCCAAAATTTCAGAATACCCTAGATTTAACTCACAGATCATATCAAGCCTAAGAAGACAGAAGATCAAAATGTGGATGCTTCAGAATTGCTTAGAAGAGTGAACAAAATACTCACAGGGGGAAATATTGAGACAACCGGTGGAGCGGATACTCAAGGAAAGACCATCCACTGACTGCCCCACCTGGAGATACATTCCATATACAGCCATCAAACCCAGAAGTTACTGTGGGTGCTGGGAAGTGCTTGCTGATGGAAGCATGATAAGCTGTCTTCAGAGAGGCTGTACCAGAGCTTGACAAATACAGAGGCAGATGCTCATTGCCAACCAATTGACTGAGCATGGGGTCTTGGATGGAAGAATTGGAGAAGGGACTGAAGAAGCTGAGGGTGTTTTGCAGCCCCATGGAGGGAGCAACTGTGTCAACTGGCCAGACCTCCTGGAGCTCCTGGAGACTGGATCATCAACCAAAGAATACACATGGAGGGTCCCTGGTGCTGGCCACATATGTGGCGAAGGAGGGCCTTGTTGGACATCAGTGGGAGGAGAGGCCCTTGGCTCTGAGGGTGTTTGATGCCCCAGTGTAGGCAAATGCTAGGGAGGGAAGATAGAATTGGGTTGTTAGGTGGGGGAGCACCCTCATAGATGCAGGGGGAGGGGGGATAGGATAGGGGCTTTTCAAAGGGGAAAACATTTGAAGTGTAAATAAAGTAAATATCTAAAAAAATTATTGAATGGTTGAATGAAAGAAGATCAAAATATATTGAAAAAGATGTATGAAGTACCAAAACATGCGATAAAAATTTTACCGATTTTTTTTCTAGAGAATCACATTTTTTCTAGTCTCATCCCAGTGCTTCCACATGATGGACACATAGCTTGTTTTAGCTAGACAGGGCCATCTTCACATTTACTTGGATCTGTCCACTTTCAACTGCCTTTCAATTGTACAAGATGCTATCATTTCTCATGGAGCCTAGAATTAAGGGTTTCTTAGCTATTTTTGCTGCACTTTGCATCCTGGCCCAGAGATTTCTTTCATGTTGAAGCCAGAAAGTGCTGTGAGTCCGATCCTGCCAATTCACCTAGCATTTCCTATCTAACTTAGGATAGAGATCAAAGACTTCACCTGTTTATCCCCTACATGTTGTCTTTCCATTACTGTTCCATTAACAGACTATACAGGTTAAGATTTCAGGGCTGCTAAGCTTGCTTCAAATGACATAACCATATAAACAGGTCACTTACGTCTCTGCTTACAAGTTGTGTTATCATTTTTGTTTCTTTGACTACTGTATCTCACATTCTAAAATTATACTCTTTGCTATCTGGTTCTTGTCATTCAACTATATCTCACAATACCTTGATTTATCTATCATATTTTCTTCTTATTTGCATTTGTATCTGTGCGTGAATTTGTGTGTGATATGTGTACATGTGCATATGTGAACAAGCATACAAACACTTACCAGCATAGCATGCACTGGGGGTATCTTCACACAAGTGTTTCTTAGGAGACATCCACCTAGTTATTTGAAATAGGGACTCTCATTGACTTGGCACTTGCCAAATCTGCTAGACTGGCTGGTCAGAGAGCTCCATGAGCTACTTATTATTACTTCCCCAACACTTGAATTGAAAGCATGGAAACTTATACTCACCATTTTTATGTGGGTTTTAAGAATTGATCCCTGATATCCATGCTTGTAAATCCAACATTTCATTTTTCCATTGTACTAAAACTAAAATCACTTACATCACTGTTACTATGCTCACATTAAGACTCCACCGAAAGCATTTGTTGAATTAATGACATGATTGGATAAACCTCATTTTCTTTTCCTAACATCTCTTAAAAATTAATGTTATCAGCAAAGACTCACAGATCTTGGTCCACCAAGACTCCACCAATGCCTCTAGTTTTTGACTCCGCTTACAATTTTCTTTCTTCATAAGTCATCCATAATGTTTGATGACAGGGAAGCACTTCAAAGAAGATTTTGGATTGCACAGAAAACATTTCCAGGAACATATCTAGTTAACAGTTTATTTGCACAACATTTTTGAGGATAAGGATGCTATGTACTTATTACTTAAATAACAATGTTTAACTTTTTAGTGTGCAGTAGGGATTCACATTATGACTACTAGATTATTTCATTTATTCATTTACTCATTCACTTATATCAAATACAAATGAATGATAAGTGGTGTCTCTTTAGTGTGATATGTATTACATGACTAGAAAAACACTAGAAATGATTGATCATAAAAACAGTATAAACACATAAATGTACTTTTTTCACATTAAATCCAACATATGCATTATACTACCAAAACATATTTTGAAGTATATGATACTTTTCTCCTTAAGGTATATTTATTTATAAAGCACAATGTATACTGGTTACTAATTTTTAATTTTTAAAACAATGGAACTATATTTCTCCATCTTATTGTGGTCCTCTTATTTTTGAGCATAGGGCTAAGTCTTATCACAATTAATAAACAGATGAATTAGTTGGACTGCTTAATGGGTGTTTATTTTGGTGAAAAGATATAATTTGTAATGACAGCAATTCTACCCAAACTACAATGGATTGGAATCTATGAGTCCAGTTAAATTCTAGTTCTAGAGCTTGGTCTGAAACAGTGCTGGAAGAGGGAGCTTTAAGTAAGATTTGTAGCTAAACATATTTTCCATAAAATTATTTACATAAATATGAGTATTCCTAAGGTTCAGTGTTCTTGAAACTCATTGATATTCAACATTGGGTGTTATCTTGGTCAAGAAGTGGTTTTATTTTCCAGAGTGGTGAGCTACATGAACTGATCCCCATTTGGTGCTAATTCCAGGGAAACCTCAGCAGATCAGACAATGATCATTAATCAGCAAGCACAGGCTATTTAACAGCAGTTGTACACACCTATATTTTCAACAGTAGGGAGATGTAGGCAGGAATATCAGAAATACAAGCTATGTTCAGCTACACAGTGAATTCCATAAAAGGACTATATGACATCGACCTTATGAGGCCTAAAGGACCAATCTTTTTAGCCATAACTTTTTGTGATACTCAGCAGAATCAACTTTCTCAGCTCTAAAGTAGAACATAATACTCTGAGGTATGATTAACAAATGTGTGCCTTTGCAATATCAATCTCATAATCAAACCAAGAAGGCAATGAACGTGACTCATTGTGTGGGTCGTATTCCCAGAGTGCAATTGTGAAGTATGCAGAGACCATGGGAGTAAGTGCACACATCTCCAGCTCAGAATGAGGCGTCTGGACACAGCAAGGGTTTTCCACACATATTCTATCATACTTTGCTTGAGAGCACATTAAGGAAAGGACTAAATAGGGAGCCAGTTTTATCACATGACCATGCATGGCCAGAACTCCAGCTCTCTCTCTGTTCATCGTGATGAGGCATTCAGTCAAGAACTCCTTTTTTCTCATGTTCAAGCCTCTTTTCTGTCCTTAGCACTCACAGTGTTAGCTTCCTGTTTGGGAAGACTCTCTTCTTTTAGTTTCAGAGAGCTCACTATTTCAAAGGAGGTGCATATGTACTGCAATGTCCAATAGAACTTCTGCTGTGAGCCTTCCTGTCATCAGACAGTAATTAAGTGGTTCACTTTTAATGGACAGTCACAATGGGAGAGAATGTCAGTCCACTGAGAACATTTGGCACGAAAAGAACATATAATATAGTCCTAAAGTGATGTTCATTGTACATAATGTGTTAGACAACACAGAGCAATGGAAATGAGAGAGTATATACATGCACATACATGCAGACATAAGTGTATTAAAGGAATTTTCTATAATTAGTTATAATTTGCAAAGGCTGTGTGAGTCCTGAGAATTTTAGAATTGTTCAATTCATGAGACTGGATGCCCCAACAGTCCTAATCTGATACTGAAGGCCTGAAAAATTCCTGGGGCGTCTCTCATCTTCTGTTCTTGTTGAAATTCTGTTCATAATTGTAAATGTCTGGATATGTGGTCAGTGACATCAAGAGGTGAAGGATTCATAGTGCTTTCACATGCCACCACTGTGACCTTGGGTTGCTTAGTTAAACTCTATGTGCTTTGTGTAAAGGAAGACACACAACTGTACACTGATTTTTAAGAAGATGAAATTGAACATATGTTTTTGTTTTAAATTAATTTACAAGCAGATTTCTTTATGGCATTTTGCTCATATTTAGCTTTGTTTGACCCTCTCCTCATTTCCCCATCTCCTTGGTCCCATTTCCTAATTAATCTTTGTATTCTGACTTTCATGACACATATATTTTATCACTCTTCCCATCTCCTATCTTAATATATCCTTTGTCTCCTCAAACTATATTTCTTTATAGTTTCCTGGCCTCCACCGCCAATCCCTCATAAATATAATTATGTGGCAGTTTGAAGCTAGAATATGCATATGAGATCGAGCACAGTGTTTGTCTCTGAGCCTAGTTGAGCTCACTTAATGCAGTACTTTCCAATTCTATCTGTGTCCCTCAGAATTTAATCGCTTCACTTTTCTTTAGGGCTGAATAAAATTCCGTCATGTACATGTACTCCATTTTCAGTGTGAGCTCATTTGTTGATGGGCATCTAGGCTAATTCAGTCTCATTGCTGATGTGAATTCAGAAAATATAAACATTTATGTGCAGGTATCTCTGTGATAGGATAGAGTTCTTTAGCTGGTAGTTCAGAGTTGTCCAACTGATTCATATAATAATTTAGCATTAGTTTCTGAGAAAATTCTATACTAATTTTCCATAGTGGCTGTACCAGTTTGTATTGTCACAAACAGTGGGTATGTGTTTCCTCTCCCCACCCACCCCAAAGGTATATAGCTGGGAAAGACTACTAAGTAGAAAAGCATTGACTTTGTGAAGCTGCCTACATGTTCTGTTGAGAGTTACAGGGCTCCAGCTTTCAGAAGCTGTCATTCATACTTGACTGAGGATTCCGTGTTGCAGTTGCTTTTGAGTCTGCCATGTCCTATAAGTCACTTCTCACACATACCTACAGTTCCCCCTGGGTCACTGTCAGGAGCCAACATACGACAACCTAATAACTAAGTGGTGATCTTCCTGAAATGATTGCCTTAGATTAAAATCTATGATGGAACTCTTATAGGCAAGACCTAGGAGAAAATTATTTTAGAAAAATTTCTGCTAATAATATGCTTTTCCTGTTATAATTAAGCATATACAACAATCACTAGGTATTAGCCCAACCATTTGAGCTGATCTCTGCAAACGTACAAAGATGTACTCTCTTGTAGTGGTGCTATATAGACAAATAGATGGCTTCTTAATTCTTTATGATGATCTGATAGGGATTCCTAAAGTTATATCAGTGTTTATTAAGCTCTTTTATAGTGGGACTACTATTGGGTCCTTTTATGATAGTAAAAACTGCAACGAGAAATGTGCCCGTCTCCCATGTTCACCAGTTCAATGTGTCTGATAGTAAGCTGACTTTCTACTACTCAGAGCACATTCCAAGAGGTTGTAAAACCATTAACCAAAGGTCATAAAAAGGGAACTAACAATTTATTACAAGTGCTAAGACAGAAGATGAAATATTTACTGTGTTTATCTATACAAAACTTCACTAATAATTTAGTTATGGTTTTTAACTATCAATGAACCTGTGGAGCTGTGATGGTGATGAATGTTTAGCTAGATAATTACTACTAATGGATATGCATGTAAACATCCTCTGTTGTAAACTTCTATTTCAATTTATGATTTGAATTTATGTGTAAATTTGTGATGAAATTTTTACCATGTGAGCACGTATTCTGAAAGATGTATAAGTCCTGAGGATAAAGAGAAGAGTCAGAAATGAGCTGAGGAGCACTTTTTAGACAGAACATTTTTAGACAGATCTGAACAGAAATTTTTAGACAGACCTGAAGTCAAGAAGAAGTTAGAATTAAAGGCATAGCATTGGGAGAGAAGGCATTGAGAGTAAGAGTGTTATTGTGACATCAGAGCAAGAAGAGAAGGCAAGATTAGAAAGAGAATGCAGAGTGGAAAAACTTAGAAACTACAGGTGACATAAAAAAACTAAGAGAGCAATATGCAGAATGTAGAAGAAAAGAGGAAAAAAGAAGCTGCAAAGAGAGCAGAAGGAGCAGGCATGCTTTTCCTTACCAACAAACATAACTGGTCTTTTCTTAATAACAAGGCAGGCTTGTTCTTATTAAAAGGAATAAAGCTCTCTTACAAAATTGGGTTTAATTTATTTAGCATTAAAAGGGTAGAAGCTTTTTCTTTATGCAATAAAGATTAGAGCTAATTTTTTCATCCAGAATGAGTGAGTTCTTTCTGCACTGGTGATTGGTCTTTTGCCTCAAATGCATATTTAAGTATGGATGTTTGTGTGTATGAGTATGTAATTATAAGAATGCATGCATGTGTGTGTGTGTGTATAAGTATGTAATTGTGAGAATGTATGCAATCTGTTCCCAACTGGTTTGAATAAAAATGTATAAATACACTTGCATGGATCTGTATATGAATTTTTGTGAGTTTATGAATATTTACTTAAATAAAAGTTTTTCCTTCTGTGATGTTATTCACTTCTCCTGGTTCAATAGAAGTTTATTGCTCCAAACTTCACCCTAGCCTGACAAAGGAGAGGCATCCGGACAAAAGGGAAAAGGCTCTAGGAGTTAATCCTTACTTAATCTCCTGCTGTTTTAGGATGAGGTGCTAAATGCCAGAGCTGCTGTTTCTGGCCTCTGAAGAACACAGATGGCAGGTCAGCTACAGTAGCAAAGTAACTTAGACTTTGATAAGTGAACTTTTAATTATTATACAGCAATCCTAAATGTCTTGTAAGACAAAAAGTCTTACCCTCCACTGATGCTCTTCCCCCCTCTGCTGCTTCAAGGAGAACTGACAAGAAAGAAGACCCTGCAGTGGCTAGTCCCAGGCAGGTCACTGTGTCAGTTGCTTTTTGTTTTGTTTTGTTTGTTTTGCTTTTCTTGCCAACTTAAAACAAGCAAGAGTCATAAGAAAGAGACAACCTTTAGGGAGAAACTACCTTTATCAGATTGGCTTTTGAAGAAGTCTGTGTGAAGATTATATTGACTTGAGATTGACATGAGAGGATCCAGGTCTCTGTAGTGCTGCCACCCTGGGCAGGTGGTTTTGGGTGCATAAACACACAGGGTGAATAAGCCATGGAAAGCAAGCCAGGAAGCAGAACTCCTCTCTGGTCTCTGCTTTAGTCCTCTCTCTAGGTTCCAGTCTTGACTTTCCCTTGTGATGATATGACCTGAGGTTTGTAGCTGAAATTAATTTTTTCTTCCTCAAATTGCTTTAGGTCATGATCTTTACTGTCACAATAGAAAGCAACCTAAGACATTTATCAAGTTGGATTTTGATGAAATTCTCTTTGCTTTCTTTGCTCATATCTCCTCAGAAGTAATGTCACATAACACAAGAAAGGCTATATGGAATATATCTCAATGACTACATGAACTATGTAAACAAAGAGAGATACATATTCTTTGTTCTGAACTTGAATCTCAGGTTTGTCCCAAAGGAAGGCAGTTCAACATGACTATATTGCAGGGTAGTGACAAGAAGGCCACATGGACTTGAAAGATGCAGAAATTAGCAATGTAGTTGCCAGATTAATTATCATTTGGGTTTTTTGTTCCCTTTAATTCTGTTTGCATTTTTTAAAAAGAGAGTTCATTTTAATTTCACAGTTCAGCTTTTCATGTGATTTGTGCTCTATTTTGAAGAGTATTTTAAACACTCTCACTTTAGTCAACTGTATTTCCTACATTTGAAGAAAGTTTTCAGGTTGTCATTAGGCTTTCCCAGTTCCCTGCTAGGGGACTTTGGCTCATAACGACTTTTTGGGAACAAAAGCCTATTGACATAGTACAGCAGCTTAGCAATATTGGTCTTGAATATATAATTAGTAATTAGTTTTGCTTTGCCTAAGCAAGGCTTCCATGGGTGCTGACAAGATGGGTCAGTGGATAAAGGTTTGTGTTGCCAAGCCTGATGACCTGATATTGATGCATGGGACCTACATTGTGGAAGGAAATAACAGACTCCAGGAAGCTGTCCTCTGATCTCAATATGCACATTCTGGCATGAGCACACACATACACATACTAAGAAAATATGGTAAAAATTATTTTAATTGAAAAAAAGCATCTATGTTGTAGAAACCATTTTATTTATATTATATGACAATTCACATGTATGTGTGCACTCATATGTGTACACACACACGCACACACACACACACATACACACACACATGATCTGTCTGTTTCTCTCTAATTTCACACTTCTATCTTGAGGCTAAGGATAAAATAAAGGGCAATAGCTCAAGAGTTTTTCTTTTAATTAAGTTATATTATTTATTTACATTCCAAATGTTGCCCTGTCCCTTCCCCCTCCCACAGTTCTTCACCCTCTCCTTCCTCCTTTTTGCCTCTGAGAGAGTGCTCTTCCCTACTGAACTCATCTTCAAAGCTCTTCCCTGAGACATGAAGTCTCTACAAGGTTAGGCACATCCTCTCCCACTGAAGCCAGACAAGGCAGTCCTCTGTGACACGTGCCAGAGGCCTCAGACCAGTGAGTACACACACTTTGGTAGGTGGCTTAGTCTCTGGGAATTTGAGGCCGCTGGTTAGTGGATATTGTTGTTCTTCCTATGGGGTTGCCATTCCCTTCAGCTCCTTCAGTTCTACCCACAACTCTTCCACAGGGATCCCAAGCTCAGTCCAATTGTTGGCTGTAAGTATCTGCATCTGTCTCAGTCAGCTGATATTAAAGCCTCTCAGAGGACAGCCATACTAGGCTCCTATCTGTAAGCACAGCATGATATCAGTAACAGTGTCAGGGTTTGAGGCCTACACATGTGATGGATCTCAAGTTGGGGCAGTCACTGGATGGCCTTTCCTTTAGTCTCTGCTCCATTTTTGTCCTGGATTTTCCTTTAGAACAGGAAAAATCCTGGCTCAAATATTTTGAAGATTGGTGGGTAGCCCCATCCCTCCACTGGGGGCCCTCTCTATCTAATGGAATTTTTCTGTTCAGGTTCCATTTCCCCACTGTTGGGCATTTCAGCAAATGTTATCTCCATTGAGTCCTGGCAGCCTCTCATATCTCAGATTCCTGGGAATTCCAAGAGGTTGCCCCTGCCCCCCATGCCTCACAGCTGCATATTTCCATTCATTCTCCTGGCCAATTGGGCTTCTCTCTTGTCTTCCCTCATACCTGATCCTGTCCCCCTTTTCCACCTTCTTCCCCTTTCCCACCTAGGTCCCTCCCTCCCTCACCCTCACAAGATTCTTTTGTTCTCCCTTCTAAGTAGATTTGAAGCATCTTCACTTGGGCCTTATTCTTAAATTTCTTAAGGTCTATGAGTTGTATCAGGGGTATTCTGTATTTTTGGCTAATATCCACTTATCAGTGAGTATATACAATACATATCCTTTTTGGTCTGGGTTACCTCACTCAGGATATTTCCTATTTCCATCTATATGTCTGCTAAATTCATGATGTCCTCATTTATAATAGCTGAATAGTATTCCATTGTGTAAACGAACCACATTTTCTATATACATTCTTCAATTGAGGGACATCTAGGTTGTTTCTAGCTTACGGCTATTACAAATAAGGCTGCTATGAACACCTTGGACGGCATGGTCTTGTGGTATGGTGAAGCAATTTTTGGATATATGCCCAGGAATGGTATAGCTGGGTTTTCTGGTAGAACTATTTACAATTTTCTAAGGAACTGCCAATTGATTTCCAAAGTGGTTATACCAGTTTGCAATCCCACCATCAATAAAAGAGTGTTCTTCTTTCTCCACATCCTTCTCACCACCATGTACTGTCACTTGGGGTTTTAAATTAGTCATTCTGATTGGTGTAAGTGGTATCTCAGGGTTTTTTCAATATGCATTTCCTTGATTACGGATGTTGAACATCTCTTTAGTTGCTTTGCAGCCATTCGAGATTCCTCAATTGAGAATTCTGTTTAGATCTGAACCCATTTTTTAATTTGGTTCTCTGGAGTCTAAATTCTTGAGTTCTTTGTATATTTTGGATGTTAGCCATCTATCTGATGAAGGGTTCATGAAAATCTTTTCTCGTCTTTAGGTTGCTGTTTTTTCCTATTGACAGTGTCCTCTGACTTACAGAAGATTTTCAGTTTCATTAGGTCTCATTTGTCAATTGTTGATCTTAGAGCCTGAGCTTTGGTGATCTACTCAGGAATTTTTCCCCCTGTACCAATGCATTCTAGATTATTTCCTACTTTCTCTTCTATTAGAATCAGAGCATCTGGTTTTATGTTGAGGTCCTTGATCATCTTGGACTTGAGCGTTGTTCAAGGTGATAAATATGGATCAGTTTGCATTCTTTTACATGCAGACCACCACTTAGACCAGCACCATTTGTTGAAGATGCTTTTGTTTTTCACTGTATGGTTTTGGCTTCTTTCTCAAAGATCCGTTGTCCATAGACATGTGAGTTTCTTTCTAGGTCTCCAAATCGATTCACTTGATTGACCTGTGTATCTTTGTACCAATACCATGTTGGTTTTAAAAGCTTGAGTAGTAAAGTTTGTAGTAAAGCTTGAGGTCAGCAATGGAGATTCTCTTTTAATTTCTTTTATTGTTGAGAATTATTTTTGCTATCCTGGGTGTTTTGCTTTTCCATATGCTATTGAGAATTGTTCTTTCCATGTCTTTGAAGAGTTGTGTAGGAATTTAGCTGGACATTGCACTGAAAGTATTTAATTTTTTTAGATATTTACTTTATTTACATTTCAAATGTTTTCCCTTTTGGAAACCCCCTATCCCATCCTCCATCCCCCTGCCTCTATGAGGGTGCTCCTCCACCCACCTCCTCACTCCTGTCTTCCCTCCCTAGCATTCCCCTACACTGGGGCATCAAACACCCTAAGGGCCAAGGGCCTCTCCTCCCACTGATGTCCAACAAGGCCCTCCTCTGCCACGTAAGTGACCAGCGTTATGGTTCCCTCCATGTGTATACTTTGGTTGGGGGTCCAGTCTCTGGGAGCACAGGGGGAGGGGGGTCGGGCCAGTTGATACTGTTACTCCCTGCATGGAGCTGCAAACACCCTCAGTTCCTTCAGTCCCTTCTCCAACTCTTCCATCTGTGACCCCACGATAAGTCCAATGGTTAGCTGGAAGCATCCATCTCTGTATTTGTCAGGCTCTGCCTGAACCTCTCAGGAGACAACTTATCATGCTTCCATCAGCAAGCAGTTCCCAATATCCACAGGAATGTCTGGGTTTGGTGGCAATATGTGGGATGTATCCCCAGGTGGGGCATTCTCTGGACTTTGTCTTCATATTTTGGTCTTCCTTCTTAGGCTTCATATGGTCTGTGAATTGAATGTTTGGTATTCCAAACTTTTGGGCCAATATCCAATTATCAGTGAGTACATACCGTGTTTGTTCTTTTGTGACTGAGTTACCTCACTCAGGATGATATTTTCAAGTTCCAACCATTTGCCTGTGAATTTCATAAAGACATTGTTTTTAATAGCTGAGTAGTACTCCATTGTGTAAATGTACCACATTTTCTGTATCCATTCCTCTGTTGAGGGACAGCTGGGTTGTTTCTAGCTTCTAGCTATTATAAATATGGCTGCTATGAATATAATGGAGCATGTATCCTTATTACATGTTGGGGAATCTTTTGGGTATATGTCCAGAAATGGTATAGCTGGGTCCTCAGGTAGTATTATGTCCAATTTTCTGAGGAACCACCAGACTGATTTCCAGAGTGGTTGTACCAGCTTGCAATCCCACCAGCAATGGAGGAGTGTTCCTCTTACCCTACATCCTTGCTAGCATCTGCTGTCACCTGAGTTTGTTATCTTAGCCATTCTGACTGGTATGAGGTGGAATCTCAGGATTGTTTTGATTTGCATTTCCTTGATGACTAAGGATGTTGAACATTTTTTTCGGTGCTTCTCAGCATTTCGAGTTTCCTCAGTTGAGAATTCTCTGTTTAGCCCTTTCTTTAGTTTGTCTAAGTTTTTATCTATCTTGCTGATTTTCCAAAGAACCAGCTCTTCTTTTGTTGGTTCTTTGTATTTTTTCTTAGTTTCTAATTGGTTCATCTCAGCCCAGAGGTTTTTTTTTTTTTTTTAATTTTTTAAATTTTTTTTTTTTTTTTTTTTTTTTATGTCTTGCCGTCTTATCCTCTTGGGTGTTTCCTTATTTTTGTTCTAGAGCTTTCATGTATGTTGTTAAGTTGCTATTATAGGATCTCTCCAATTGCTTTTATTGTGTTTCATATGTTTGGGTATGCTCTGTCTTCATTTTGACTGAATTCCCAAAAGTCTTTTTTTTTTTAATTATTTCTACCCTGACCAAGTTATCATTGACTAGAGAGTTGTTCAGTTTCCCTGAGTATGTGGGATTTCTGGGTGTAGTTATCCTCCTTGTGTTGGAGATTTGCTTCTAGTATACTCTGTAGAGATGAATTACTAGAAAGATATTGTTTAAATTTGGTTTTGTCATGGAATATCTTTGTTTCTACATCTATGGTTATCGACAGTTTTGTTGGGCATAATAGTCTGGTCTGCCATCTGTAGTCTCTTATGGTCTGTATGACATCTGTCCAAGATTTTTTTGGCTTTTAGGATTTCTTCTGAGAAGTCTATTGTAATTTTGATGGGTCTGCCTTTATTGGCTACTTGGCATTTTTGCCCCAAATGTAAAGACACCCACAATAGTAAAAGAAAATTTACTAAGCACAAAACATACATTGAACCTAAAACAATAATAGTTGGGGCTTCAGTAACCGACTTTCAGCAATGGACAGGTCATTGAAATAGAAAGTAAAGAGACACGGTGAAACTAACTAAGTTATGATCCAAATGGTTAACAGATATCTACAGAATAATTCACTCCCAATGAAGTGAATAAAACTTCTTCTTGGCACCTCATGGAGCTTTCTCCAAAATTGATCATATAATTGGACACAAAATAAGCCTCAACAGATACAGATGATTGAAATAATCTCAAGTATTTTATCAGATCACCAGGAACTAAGGCTGTAATTCAACATCATCATCATCAACAACAACAACAAACAAACAAAACAAAACAAAACAAAGTTATCATTCTAATATCCAATAAAAGAAACTTTTAACCAAATTAATCAAAAGAGATGAGAAAGGACACTTGATACTCATCAAAGGAAAAATACAACAAGATGACTTTTGGACAAGAAATTTTTGTTTGTTTGTTTGCTTATTTGTTTATTTTTTAAACTAAGAATTTGTGGTCAAGTTATGGTCCTAATCAGGATGTGGCTCTGTCTTCTACAGACCTAACTTCTTCAAGACCTCATTTTACAAGGCCCTCTGAGAAGTGAAATCATTTTCTGGAACACATCTTATGAATGGAACCAGGCTTCAGGTTTTCTCTGCTCTCATCTTGAGAGTCATGAGGGAATTCCAGTTTCTTGGGGTTTATTGTTTCAATAATTTAATAGCTAAGAGAAAATACATAATTTCACTCAGAATATCTTCATTCCAGCCAGGATGGTTCTTGTGACTTACTTTCATATATGTAACCCACTTGATTTCTATGAAACCAAATGAGGTAACAAATCAGAATTATGACATCCATGTTCACAGCATACTTCTGATTTATTTGACTGATGTCATTGATTAAATCACCTTATTACTAACATGACAACTGTGGGTGTTATTCCTCAGAAGCAAAGCTCCATCCTTCTATTTTGTCCTCTTAAAAGGCACAGTTTAGCTTATGTTTTTCTTCTGGGGGGACCAGACAAGTTTAAAATTCTTTCTCAGCAGAAACAAGGTGAGGCAAATTAATTTTCAAGTGGGTTATATGTCTCCTTTATATCCCCATAAAATGCAGGCCCTGAGATGCTCTTTCAGTCCAACACCTACATTTAATGGCTTTTATGATATAATATATTTTATTTGTGACTCCTTAAAGTAGATTGAAATGCAAACAGAAGAAATGGGAATCATTTAAAATGAAAGGTAAAGTTGGTGATGTGTTTATCTGGACTAATATTTTAAACACCTATCAATCTAAAAATGATTAATATATTCTCTAATAGACAAACTCAGATGATCTCTGTGCCCTTCATTCTGCTTACTTTTTTATTATATCTTTTCAGTGGTGGGTATTTATAGAACACTCAAAGCTAAAATCCAGCTGCTAAACAGTAATACAATAAAAAGTATAGAGCTCTGTTTCTATACTTAGGTCTGCTGCAATTAGTTATTAAATTGAGGTGACAAAGGGAAAATACCTGGTTGAAGGTGTTTGTTAACCCTCACCTGTGATTTTCACATAATGAAAAAATAAGTGAAGCTTTGTAGTGAGCTTTCTTTTTATTTTTTCCACTGCATGACATAATCAGGAATCAGAATAGGTGATGAGTTCATAGCCTAGCATCAGGGCATGAAAACTGTCAAGAAGGAGAAATAAGAAAAGTAGAGTGGTTTTTTTTGTTTTTTGTTTTGTTTTTTGTTTGTTTGTTTGTTTGTTTGTTTTACACAGATGTGCTGAAAGTACCCTCCCGGATAAACTTCAAGTGTCTGAAGAAAGTGTACCTATGACTTACTCTGCCCTTGGAGTGATTCATAACCAAATGTAGGTATAAGAATGGGGGTCATTGGTCAACATTCACCTTCATACTTGACAATCTTTGATCTACTTTGCCTTTGGAGTGATTCAGACCAAAATGTATATATAAGAGTTTGGGTCACTTGCCAACATTCAATATTATAACTGATACCATTATCTTTCCATGCCTCTGTGAGTGCATATGTGTATGTGTATGCATGAATGTGTACAAGTGCATTTTAGTGTGCACACTAAAGTGTGTATGTGTGGAGGTCATAGATGGATGCTGAGTTGTTTCACCAATCATGCTCCAGCTAATCATTTTGAGATAGGTTCCTTTTGGACCCTGGAGCTCACTGATTTGTCTAGATGGACTAAACCGCAAGCTCCAAGAATCCTCTTGTTTACACATGTCAAACACTGAGGGTACAGACAGACATTACCACACCTGGCTTTTTAAGTTGTTACCAAACTCCTGAACTTAGGTCTTCATGCTTGCACAAAATATTTTACCATGACAACTCTCCAGCCATTATCTCAAATTCACTATCACATTAATTGCTGATGTGTAGCATCAGCAAAAGTAACCTCTCATCAGAGATTATGTGAAATATATGTAAAAAATGAAACCTTACATTAAACCTGTCCTTGAGTCATACATAGAGGTGAGTTTCCTTGAAGTTATATTATATGTCTAAGCAAAATGAACTTACGTGGAAGATAAGTGTAAGCAGTAAACTCCACTCTGAGATCACTTCGTAGGTAAGATAAAAATCCTTCCTGCAATATTAATGTGGGAAATATCTTTCTGGGAAGTAAGTTGATCCTCTGGCTGGCATCAGACTTTAATGTTTTTCTTCTCCTAGCGTAGGATTACTGGAGGAATTTTGTTGGATCCATTTTCTCCATAGTTGGATAGCTAAAGTGATTTGGAGTGGTTATCAGGATCTCTCTATAACAGCCTCATTTCTGCCAGTGTGTCTACTGAAAGGAGGATTGTGTAGAAGCTATGAAGGTCAGCTACTTCCAATCTACTCTCCCTTATATCTGTGCAATATTGAAGGTGTCATCAAGGACTCAATCTCTTCATCTGTAAAGTGGATGACATTTGGGGTGTTCTACAACACCAAGGCCACAGTGAATTATTAACTGACTTCTTGTACTTAAGTCACTTAGAACGGTATCTATAAGACTATTTACAGTATTGGAAAACAAGTGAAATACGATAGCTTTAATGTACATTTCGGTTGTCCGCTTTGGAATGTAGCTTGAACATACCAGTTAAGAGCCATTTTTCTTCCTTTCTTTTTAATTAGTTAATTAATTAATTACTTTACATCTCAATTGCAGTTTCTTCTCCCAATCCATCTCTTTCTCACCCATCTCCTCTCCATGCTCCTGTCTTTCTCCTAAGAAAGGAGGAGAAGGCTCCCTTGGATATCAATAAAACTTGACATATCAAGTTGCAGTAAGACTAGAGGCATCTTCTTCTATTGAGACTAGAGAAGACAACCCAGTTAGGGAAAATGGATCCAAAGGCAAGCAATAGAGTCAGTGACAGCCCTTGCTTCTGTGTTTTTAGGAGTCCCATATGAAGACCAAGGTGCACAGCTGTTCTATGTGTACAGAGGGCCTAAGTCTGTCTAAGACATGCTTTCTGATGGGCGGTTTAGTCTCTATAAGCTATTATGTCCCCAGTATAGTTGATCCTGTAGGTTTTCTTGTGGTGTCCTTGACTTCTCTGGCTCCTTCAATCCTTCCTTACTTGCTTCCACAGGATTGCCCAAGTTCTGCCTATGGTTTGCCCGCAAGTTTTTGCATCTGTTTCCTCAGTTGCTGAGTGAACCCTCCTATTACAATGCAACCCCCCAGAAATTTATGAGGGTGACCTTTTCTAAGACTTCTAGAACTGGGGAATATTGAACCTTAAAAAAATTATTTCCTGTAACCATGCAAGACTTCCAACAGAAGGATTGGAATATCTACTGAACCACAAAATCTTAGACCACAATTTGTGCTGCCTACAAGATATACAGGGGTGAAGATGGAGCAGAAATTGAGGGTGTGACCAATCAGTGACTGATCTGACTTGAGACCCATGCCATGAGAGATAGCCCACTCCTGACACTATTAGTGGTATTCTCTTATGTTTGGAGACAGGATCCTAACATAACTATAATCTAAGAGGCTTCGCTGGTTCATTTTTTATTAATCACCCTGTTTTTTCCAAGTTGGTTTGATTGCTGCTAGTTGCACCACACTAAATGCACAAGTAGACAATAGGATTGTTGTAATAACTTACTTAAAAGAAGACAGGGGAGGAACTTGGAAGGCCCGTGAGTGGGGTTGAGGGGAGCAGCACCTCTCGCCCAGACCCGCCCGGATCTGCCGGGATCCCGGGCCTGAGAACCCGGGAACAGAAAGACTCCGAAACTTCCCGATCTCACTTGCAGGGGGAAACC
>CM052711.1:69020984-69037018 GCA_028551405.1 Uromys caudimaculatus | reverse complement strand
TGGTTGTACCAGCTTGCAGTCCCACCAACAGTGGAGGAGTGTTTCTCTTTCTCCACATCCTTGCCAGCATCTGCTGTCACCTGAGTTTTTGATCTTAGCCATTCTGACTGGTGTGAGGTGGAATCTCAGACTTGTTTTGATTTGCATTTCCCTGATGACTAGGGATGTTGAGCATTTCTTTAGGTGCTTCTCAGCCCTGTGAATTTCCTCAGTTGAGAATTCTCTGTTTAGCTCTGTTCCCCATTTTTTGTTCATAGCAGCCATATTTATAATAGCCAGAAGTTGGAAACAACCGAACCTCATCAGAGGAATGGATACAGAAAATGTGGTACATTTACACAATGGAGTACTACTCAGCTATTAAAAACAATGACTTAATGAAATTTGCAGGCAAATGGATGGAACTTGAAAATATCATCCTGAGCAAGATAACTCAGTCACAAAAGAACGAACATGGTATGTACTCACTGATAAGCGGATATTAGCCCAAAAGTTCAGAATGCCCAAATTTCACTTAACAATAACCGCTGGACTGAGAGTGAGGTCCCAGATGGAGGAGTTGGAGAAAGGTCTGAAGGAGCTGAGGGAATTTGCAGCCCCATGGAGGGAACAAAAGTGTCAATGTGCCTGACCCCTCCCCCCGGTCGTCCTGGAGTTTGGACCACCAACCAAAGAATACACATCTATGGACCTATGGTTCAGACCACATATGTGGCAGAGGATAGCCTCGATGGCCATCAGGGAGAGAGGAGAGACCCTTGGGCCTGAGGGTGTTAAAGACCCGAGTAAAGGGGAATGTCAAGGTGGGAATATGGGGATGAGTGGGCGGGTGGGTGGGAGGGAGGTGGAATTCCCTCACAGAGGCGGGGATGGGGAGGGGATAGGGGGTTTCCAAAGAAGAGACCCAGAAAAGGGGAAAACATTGGAAATGTAAATAAAGTATCAATAATAATAATAATAATAATAAAAAAAGGTTAGAGCTTGTGATTGGGGAATGCAGTGGAAAGTTCAGACTAGAGGCTCAAGATGGGGTGTCAAGTAGAGTGAAGAGGAGAGAGAACAGAGAAAGAGGAGGAGGAAGCTGGGATGGACCAGAACCATGATGGACTAGGGGAAACAGCAAGTGTCAAGGGGTCTTATAGCTGGGGAATAAGTTAGTATAGTACTATATCTGCCCAATCTAGGTATATGGCATATAATTAAAATACCTTGGTTGTATGACTTTTATATTTGTTTATTAGGGTTAGAAAGTCCAGCAACAAATTGGCACCCAATGTGTAGCTAAGAACCAAACTAAACTGAAATGAGAAAGTCAACATCCCTCCCCCCAATATGAACAATCATGGCTATGCTTTAAAGATGCAGCCAGATGGAAATTAAACATGGAGTGGATCTGAGGGGTCTACAGAGAGCTAAGTGAAAGGCTCCTTCTCCAAGCAAACCTCGGCAGCCAAAGGCAGCACCCCAGCCTTGAGCAGGGATCTAAGGTGGCGCCAATGCCACAACAAATTGGGGTTCCCTGAGAATGACAGAAGGAGCAAGGATCCTGGAGCATGGCTGCCTGAAACGCAGCCTTTACAGCTTGAATCAACAGCTGAAAAAAAATCACAGCTAACTTTCCAAAGCACAGGCATAGTGGGCTGATCTGGGCATCTACGCCCCAAGTTAGCCTTACTGTGCTTGCCTTCCATATCCCCTACATCTAAATAGGACATGGAACGGCCAGACCCACTCTCCTGATTGCTTGCACTGCAGGCTGCCTGAGATAGGTGCACATACTGCCACCTGTAATCCAGAGGAAAAGACAGAGACAGCTCAAAAGCACAGAAAACACCAGTCTTTTTTACAGCCCCTCACTACATAGAAAAGAATCAGGGAGGATCGCAATGTCCTGAATCAAACACCAGAGGGAGACAAAGGTACAAAAATCTCCAGATCAGGTAATAAGAATTATAAATTGGTGATGATGATGATTGATGATGATGATATACCTAAAAATGAGAAAGATAATAAATACCTTTTGGGTTTTATGTGATGCTATTTTGAATGGTTTGAAAGGGATGGATGGACTTAAAGGAAATTGATACCTTGCCTATTATCATTATTACAATGTTAAGTTTCAATTATATCCTAGTATAATCTTCTTGAATTATTATGTCTTCTTAAAAAACAGGGACCTAGAAAAAAATCATGAGCTTTAGAAAATGGATTAAAAGATTTTATGAAACAGAATGAGAATAATGCCAAGGCACTAGAGGGGAAAATGCAGAAAATTATAATTCAGAGTATGGAGACTATTCAGATGGCTGGGAGACAGGAAAAGAAAAGGTCTGAAAATTGGACAGTGGAGCTGGAAAAGAGCCTAAAAGAAAAAAATGTAGAACTTCATAGATCAGACTAAACAATAGGGAGAAGTTTGAGAATTGGAAAGACAACCTAGAGAAAACACTGGAACTAAAGTTACAGGATTTTATTGGCTATGATAAGCAACAGAGAGAGGAAAATGAAAGTTTGAGACAGAAGCTGGAAAAGACACTAGAACAAAAGATACAGAATTTCATAGATCATACTGAGCAACAGAGAGATAGAAATAAAAATTGGAAGCAGAGCCTAGAGGATAATTTTCTAAAGTTAATAAGTCAAAATAAGATAGATACTACAGTATCATAATTTAAACCTAAAGAAAAACTAAAATTATGGAAGTAGGGCCTAGAACAGAAACAGGAATTCATAGAGCAGAACAAATAATAGAGGGAGAAAATTAAGACTTGGCAACATGCCTTAGAGCAAACATCAGCATTAAAGATACAGGGTTTTGTAGGTCAAGATAAGCAACAGAAAGAGGAAAATGAAGGTTGGAGATAGGAGCTGGAGAAGGCACTAGAACAAAGGATGCAAAATTTCACAGATCAGACTGAGTAACAGGGAGAAAATAATGAGAATTTGGGAGCAAGGCTTAGAGGATAATCTAAAAATAAATCAATCAAAATAATAGACATTAGAATTGCAGAATTACAATATGAAGAAAGAATAAAATATGGAAGCAGAACCTTGAGCAGAGGATACAGGAATTTATAGAACAGGATGAAAAACAGAAAGAAAAGTTTGACAACTAGGGGCAAACTTTGGAAGAGAGGTCACAAAAAACTATAATTCCAAGATGACAGAGATACAAATGCAAGCACTAGCGATATATGAAATATGGGCACAGACCTTAATCAGCCTTAAACTATTCTTATTAAAATATTAATTAGTGGAAGTACTCAAGTAAAGACAGTAGATAGAATTAGAGAAAGCTAACCAAAAGTTGTCAGAAGACAAACTGTAGTTGATTTGGTTAGTTTGACTAGCAGACAATAATCTTCCAAAAATTACCAGGATTTTGAATGGCAACCCATGGTTGTGTTAAAACTGAGAAAATTTAAAGAAAATGTCATTAATTTTGAAATGTATCCACCATTTTAAAAAACAAATCCTGACTTCTTGGGCTATCAGAAAATAGAATATTCCACCACGACTGGAAGGATGTGATAAAAGCAATAGGAGAACCTTCTCTCATGGTAGAGAGAAGAGGCTAAAAAGATAGAATAACAAAATAAAGTCAGAGGTATCAATATTTCTAAAGATCAGCTGCTTGATGAGGGTTGTTTTGCGGAGGTAAATGTACAGGGCGAATACAATGAAGGAACCTTAACATGATGTTGCTTGGCAGCCTTAAATGCACGAGACAAGGTCACAAAAACAAGAAAAAGACTTGAACCACTTTCTCAGGTCTTGCACTGATAAAATACTCTATCTAAATTGCCCAATATAATGGACTTGATGCTACAAATGCATGTAAGACTTTATATTTTTCATAATTGTTGCACTTGTATTCAATTTATATCTGAGAGAAGAGGATCCTTTTATTGGACTAAAAGGAGGAATTGTTAACGTTTGGTCTTGCTGTCTATTTTAATGCTAAGTGTGGACTCCAAAGACCTGGAATCTGCCCCTAGAATCAAGTGACCCTGCCCCCAAGCTAGTTCTGATTGGTAAATAAAGATACCAACAGCCAATATCTGGGTAAAAGAGATGTAGTTGGGGTTTAAGTTTCCCGGGCTTGGGGTCAAAGGAGAAGCTTGAGAAAGAAGAAGGTGGAGAAAGAAGGAAGAAAGACAAACTGCCATGGGTTTGGTGAGCCATAAAAAACCTGGCCGTGAGGGCTGCACAATCGAAGTTAGAGCATGCCAGATGAAACATAGTAAGTAATAATTTGGGGTTATCAATAGGAAAGTAGATTCTAATAGCATAGAGGGTAGTTATTTACCTTAAATTTGTGAGTGATTAAGGAATATTGTAAATATAAGTGTTGTGTGTGTCTTTTTATCTGGGAACTAACTGGACACAGGCCTGGTGGAAACCCCAAGTTGGGATTAAAAATTTCTACAGTAGCTCATGGTCACAGCTAGTATGTTAGCAATGATGGCCATATTAGTCAGAGCTGGAGGTATAGAACATACAGTTGAGGGTTATTTTCCATCAAGTCTAGGTTTATTATTGATTAAATCACCGAAATGCTCTGCTGCAGCTTCTCTAAATCAGAAAGAAAAGGATTGTTCTACATCTAGATCTTTCCTTACCACAAGAGCATGATAGAAGAAAAACTAATGCTAAAGCTTAGAAAGCTACCCAAGAATTCTGATAACCTCATCATTATAAAACCTTTTGAAAGTAGTTGATGTCATGTCCATCCAGAAAAAGAGTAGTAGGTCCCTTCTATGGTTTATACCTCTCCTTCCATGAGTTTCTAACAGATTAATAGCAGGCATAAATTCTTCCAGCAAAGTAGGCTTTACTACAAAGTGGAAATCAGTTTCTTACCCCCAAACATTTGTGTACTACACAATAGCTGGTACATCTTGCCTGGTAGGTTGGTATTGTACAGATGTAGGGTACAGTGGACCACAAACAATCAAAAAAAGACATTAATGTAAGAGATGGACTTTGAGAGAAGAAGGATTTAACCTAAGAGAAAGAAGATAATTGTGGAAAATGTGTCCAAACTACTCTAGATAAATCGTGTATATGTAAGATATTTTGAAAGAATAAATTCTAAGAAGCTATTGATAAAATATTACAAGCACCACTATTACAACACATGCACACACACAGGGCAAGCTAGGGCAGTGGAGGTGCAAACCTTTAATCCCAGCACTTGAGAGACAGAAGTACAGGGATCTCTGAGTTTGCGGCCAGTCTGGTCTACAGAAAGTGTTGCAATAAGGCCAGGGCTATGAAGAGAAACCTAGTCTCAAAAAACAAAAACAAAGACAAACAAACAAACAAAAACCCCCAAACCAAAACTGAAACAAAACAACAGCAACACACACACACACACACACACACACACACACACACCCCAAAACAAAGTAAATGGAGAGAGAGGGAGAGAGGGAGAGAGGGAAAGAGAGAGAGAGGGAGAGAGGGAGAGAGGGAAAGAGAGAGAGAGGGAGAGAGAGAGACAACACGAAACAAGATCCAGCAAATGTGGTGGGTATCTGTAAGTGCTGAGCCAGTAAGGCTATTTGGATGAGAAATTTTTCACAGATACAGCTGAGGTAAAGAGGCACATTATCATTTAAATTATTTTCACTCCCTTATCAAAATTACACACTAAAGACGTTTCAATCATCAGAAACTGAACAAAGAGGAGGTAATCATGACAATGGTTCATAATATTTCTTTTCTTGGCACATGTGTATGATCATGCCAAATTTGTAATTGAATGGCTTGGAGAAGGCTTTAAAAATTAATAGCATGACTATCATTGCAAAACAACAATAAAACTGCCCTCATTTTCTAAGGTGCTTCCACTGTGTATGTCAGACTATATGTTATAGCCAGGCAGCTGCTGGTGCTAAATATTAAATAATACATTTTACATACTAATGTTTGTTTCTCTGCTGAAATTTATTAGTCAAATATTAGGCTTTATTCAAAATCAACAAGCCTTTTATTCTTTGAATTTCTTCTACAAAAGAAAGAAAAATGTGCCTTATTTGGTAGGTCATTTAAAGCAAGGGTCTGGAAAAGCTCAGACCAATGATGTAGAATAATGATGACTCCTAATGACTGGGCCATTAAGCTATTGAAGAGACTCGTATTAGGCATATATGTTTTATTTGCTTTCCAAACCCACAAGGCATAAAGTTAATTCTGAGCTCCACTAATCATTCTTTTAATTCCTACTATCTGTTTGCTTTAGCAGCTGGAAGTTGAAATATCAGGGAAACTGCAGGTGGCCTCTCTCACATGAGAAACTGTACTGGAAATTACCATGTATTTGCACTTTTGTGTTTAGATCTTTATGGGCTTTAAAAAGGAGAATCTTAAAGTTAGTTTGCATGAAGCATTTCTTATATTTGTAAGAAAATAAATAATATTAGTGTCAGAACCCACACCAGTCTGCAGCTCAGTTAAGAGAAGCTTATTTCTTCTATAAAGGAAGTGGCAAGCTCCTTATTGACAGCCTCTTTATAAATTTATCCCGCTGAGCCGGGCAGTGGTGGCTCACACCTTTAATCCCAGCACTTGGGAGGCAGAGGCAGGTGGATTTCTGAGTTCGAGGCCAGCCTGGTCTACAGAGTGAGTTCTAGGGCAGCCAGGGCTACACAGAGAAACCCTGTCTCAAAAAAACAAAAATAAATAAATAAATAAATAAATAAATAAATAAATAAATAAATAAATAAATAAATTTATCCTGCTGATAGAATACAATTGATATTTTCAAGTCACCACAAAAGTGATAGACATCAAATTGCTAAACTTTGGGATATATGAGGGTTACTGACAGAAACCCATCTTCTGAGCAATGCAATGGGTACACCTAAACTAGCCATATCACTCTTTCTTATTTCTCCTACAGCCAGGGAGTCATACATTTTTCCAGGCAATGCAAGACCTCATACCCCCACTCACTGCTACCAGTGAGGAAAGAAAGACAGTCTGAGTATATAAAGCTCCCCCCTCTGCATGATACCTCAAAGAAGGGCATAATCACCTCTGTTTTGTGGGCCTGAACTAGCATAAAAGCCCCTTCCAAGTGACCTATCTAGGACAATGTACCTCTATTTTCCTGAGCACCTCCACTATGTTTCTCTTTATCTAAGGTATTAATATCTCTCCTACAAAATTATACAAAAGACAATCTGTCTTAGTTTCCCCTTTGAGTATTAAACCTTTAACCTGGCAATTAGTAAAAACACTTGTAGGCGGCTTCTCTGTTGGGAGGAAGGAAAAAAGAAAAAGGAATAGCCAGGCACTTGGTGCTTGAGGTCAAAAGAAGAACATGTGTTATGAGGACAGAAGTCAGTGTTTGGAATGGCCCGAGAATCCAGTGGAAGCTCATACGCAATGTGCGTAAGCATAGCCTTCCTGGGAAGCACAACCCCACTGGGTAAAGAGGATTCTTGCAGAAGTCCCTTCTCTGCCCCCCTAGTCACCATGGGGACTGCTACATTTCCATAAATATCCCACCAATCTTGAGTGGACCATCATCCTAGTTAGGATTTCTATTGCTGCAATGAAACCCCATGACCAAAAAGCAAGTTGATATCTCAGGGTTGTTTTGATTTGCATTTCCTTCATGACTAAGAATGTTGAACATTTTTTAAAGCATTGCTCTGGCATTTGGAGATTCATTCACTGAGAATTCTCTGTTTAGCTCTGTATTGCATTTTTAAAAATTGGGTAATTTGGTTTGTTGGAGCCCAATTTCTTGCATTCTTTATATACCTTCTGTTGGATGTAAGTAATCGAAGATCTTTCCCAATCTGTAGGTTGCATTTTTGTTCTATTGACAGTGTCCTTTGCCTTACAGAAGCTTTTCAATTTCTTGAGGTCCCACTTAACAGTTGTTTATCTTAAAGCCTGAACCATTGGTGTTCTGTTCAGGAAATCTTCTCCTGTGCTGATGTGTTTGAGGCTATTTCCAACTTTCTCTTGTATTAGATTTAGTGTATTCACATTACACCAATTAGATAAAAATCTCAAATGACAGCAAATACTGTTGAGGATGTGAGAAAGGGGAACATTTCTCCACTGCTGGTGGGATTGCAAACTTGTACAACTACCCCAGAAATCAATCTGCAGTTTCTTATAAAATTGGAAATAGTTCTACCTGAAGATCCAGCTATACCACACCTGGGAATATACAGAAAAGATGCTCTACCAGACAGAAAGGACAGATGCTCCACTATGTTCATAGAACCGTATTGGCAATAGCCAGAAACTGGTAATAACACAGATGTCCCTCAATTGTAGAATGGATACAGAAAATGTGGTTCATTTACACCATAGAATACTATTCAGCTATTAACAACAAGATCATCATGAATTTTACAGGAAAATGGATGGATCTAGAACATATCATCTAAAGTGAGCTAACACAGACCCAAATGACATGCATGGTACGTACTCATTGATAAGTGGCTATTAGCCTTAAGGTACAGAATTCCTATGATATACCCCACAGACCCAAAAAAGTTAAAGAAGAAGAAAGTCTCAAGCAATGGTGCTTGAATCATATTTAGAAGAGGGAACAAAATAGTCATTGGAGGAAGAGGCAGGGAACTGGGTGGGGCAGTGGAGCAGCAGGAGAATCAAGGGGAAAGATAGGAGGCCCAGAGGGCCAGGATAATGAATGGAAATCTGCAGTTGCTCAGGCTGGAGTATGATGGGGTGAATCTCTAGTAAGTTCCAGAGGCCTGGAATGGGGAAGGGAGTCTGACAGAAGCTAATGCATGTGACCTTAGCTGAAATGTCAAACAATGGGAACATGGAACCTAAAGAGGCCATCTCCTATAGCAAGGCAGGATCCCAGTGGAGCAATAGGAATCCAAGTCCACCCACAAAACTTTCAACCCCAAATTTGTTCAGTGTAGCAGAAATGCAGGGACAAAGATGGAAGAGAGTGAAGTGATGGCCAACCAATAACTGGCCCAACTTGAGGTCCAACTCTGACACTATTAATGATACTCTGTTATGGTTGCAGAAAGGAGCCTAGCATAATAATCCTCTGGGATGCTCTACCCAGACGCTGACTAAAAAAAAGAGGTAAATACCCATAGCCAAATATTGCGTGGAAATGTGACCATTATGGAAAAGTAGGGGGAAAGATTGAAGGCCCTGAATGGAATAGGAACAGCCAACAAAGAAAACCAACAGAGTCAATTAACCTGGACCCTCAGAGCTCTCAGAGACTGAGCCACCAACCAAAGATCATCCATGGGCTAGACCAAGACCACCAGCACATATGTAGCAGATGTGCAGCTCGGTTTCCACATGGGTCCACCAACAACTCTAGAGGAGGCTGTCCTCTAAAGCCGTAGTCTGACTGTGGTATCAGTTTTCTAACAATGCTGCCTTGTCAGTCCGTAATGGGACAGGTGCTCCTAATCCTGCAGAGACTGGATGACCCAGGGTTGGAGGACACCTAGGGTGGGCCCACCCTCTAAGAGGAGAAGGGAAGTGGGGATGGACAATGTGTGTGGGAGAACCTGAAGTGAGGCAACATTTGGGATGTTAAAAAATAAATAAAAAATAATTTTAAAAAACGAGATTTTAATGGTAACAACAACACCACCAACAAAAAAGCAAGTTGGGGAGGAAACTTCCACTTCCACTTTGCTATTGGTCACAAAAGCAAGTCAGGCTGGTGGCTTAGTCCTGGGGAATTCTGAGGGCTCTGGTTAGTTGATACTGTTGTTCTTCCTATGGGGTTGCAATCCCCCTCAGCTCCTTCAGTCCTTCCCCTTACTCTTGTCCCCAGGCTCAGTACAATGTATCTGCATCTGTCTCAGTCAGATGCTGGTAGAGTCTCCCAGAAGACAGTCATGCCAGGCTCCTGTCTGCAAGCACATCTTGGCATCAGCAATAGTGTTGAGGTTGGTGTCTGTGCATGGGATGGATATCAAGTTGTGGTGGTTTCTGGATGGCCTCAAACACCAACCAAAGAGTATAGATGGCTGGCCTGTGGTCCCTGCTACATATATAGAAGAGGACTGACTTGTCTGGTCTCAGTGGGAGGGGATGTGCTTATTCCTGTAGAGGCTTGATGCCCCCAAAGAAGCACAATGCTAGAGGGGTGAAGTGAGAGTGGGTGGGTGGGGAAGCACCCTCTTAGAGGTGAAAGGGTGGGTGGAAGGGCTGGGGGGCTAATGGAGGGGGAACCAGGATGGGGATCAACATTTGAAATGAAAATAAAATAATTTAAGAAAAGGAAGTCAGGACAGGAACTCAAGCAGGACAAAAAATGGGAGGCAGGAACTAATGTAGAGGTCATAAAAGAGTGCTGCTTACTGTCTTGCTCCTATTGGCTTGCTCAGCCTGCTTTCATGTAGCACCCTGTCCAGGGGTGGTACTGCTCACCATAGGTTGGCTCTCCTCTACTGATCACTAATTGAAAAAAATGCCTTACATCTGGATCTCTTGGAGGCATGTCCTCAACTAAAGGTTTTTCCTCTCTGATTATTCTAGCTTGTATTAAGATGACACAAAACCAGGGAGTACAATCAGGCTATGAGACAGTGTCACCTATCTCTGTCAAAACAATTCAACTGAAAAAGTCAGTTAAATAAAATAAAGTCTAAAATTGTTACAGGATTGAAGGAGCAGAAGGAGATTGCAACCCGATAGGAAGAACAATATCAACTATCCAGACCACCCAGAGCTCCCACAGACTAAACCACCAACCAGAGTATACATGGAGGGATCCATGGCTACAGCTACATATGTAGCAGAGGATGGCCTTAATCTGGCATCACTGGGAGGTGAGGCCCTTGATCCTGTGGAAGTTTGATGCCCCAGCATATGGGGATGCTACAGCAGTGATGTGGAAGTAGGTAGGTGGGTGGAGGAGCACCCTTGTAGAGGCAAAGAGGAGGGAGGAGAAGGGGGATGGGATGGCGAATTTGTGGAGGGGAAACCAGGAAGAGAGACAACATTTGAAATGTAAATAAAATAACCAATGGAAAAAAAACTAGTTACAATTAATTTCTGGATCCCATTTGTGATCAAGTGTTAGAAAATTAATAGTGCTTTGTTTTAAAGTTAAACATTCTTGAAATTCAAGGCCAAACTCTTGAAGAGTGTGTTTCCTCATTTTGACGAAAGACTTATTAGTGACACTGGTTAATCCTAATCAGGATATCCCTCCTTACTTCAGAGCAGAGACTTCCCAGTCCCAATTCCTCTCCCCACCACAAGAAGCAATGATGAGATGGAAGCTATCCAGCCCTTGGAAAAGTCATCTTATCTGTAGTCAACTATTTACTATGTAGATTTTTGTTATTCTCACCTTGATTCAGACACAGCCTGACTGAAAGCACAGGCTATGGCTACACTTGTCAATCATGGGGCATAGAATATCCCTCCTTGTGAGACCTCTAAAAAAAGCCACCCCAACATTACCATCACTATCAATCTGCCACATGAGTTTAAACTTTTCTCAGAAGCCCCATCATGATTCTGTATATCCATGGTGTTAATAACTCTCCAAACACACATACACACACACACACACACACACACACACACACACACACACTCACACCTCACACCAAAACAAAAATCAAAATAAAACCTCTAAGCAATATGACAATCTATCTCAGTGTACATGATGAACTCCAAACCCTTAAACTGGATTCATTAAAATAAGGGAGATTATAAAAAAAGGATCTCATAGCCCACATTGATCTCTGCTTATAAGAGTTAGTTCTTTATTGAAGGTGACCTAGTGTGTTGGCTGTCAGATAGTTTACTAGTATTTCATCATGTTTATGTATCATAACTCCTAGAGTTTATTGATTTACAATTTAATAGTTTCTATTTTTTGCTGTTACAAACAGCGCTGTAAGGAGCATCTCTTGCACGTTATGATGAAATTATCCCACAAGGAGAAATGGAAAAATACATTCCCAGCAATAAGATTGCTGGGTTAAAGTTTGTGTGGATTTGCTTTTTAATAGGCATTGCCAAATTGCCCGCCAGAAATTTCACACCAGTGTAGATTCCCATCAACTTTTATCAGAGGCCTTGCTGCTTCTCACCCTTGCTGATGCTGAATCATTAAGCCGTGTCATTTTTATTTATTTTTTGATAGTGTAATTCCTCTGCCTGAAAGAAAAGGAGATATTCTAAAGCAACGCTGTTACTAATTCATTTCACTATTATAGTGTTAAAACAAAACAACTATGGAACTAGAATTTCTCACAGGAAAGCAAGCCTATGAAAAAAGAAAAAGGTGAGGATTCCCTCCCCATTTTCTCCAGCCAACGGGTGAAATTATCTCATGGAAAAGGTGAGAGATTGGAATTGCATGCAGTGACTACCAGACACTTGTCAAACCATTATGCAGAACCAACAATGGGTCTGTAATGAGCAGACCTTGGTTATATATGCATATGCACACACATACACATATACATATATACTGGTCTCTACTTAAATCTAAACCTCATCTAATATGGACTTAGGGGCTCAGTGGATCACTTTGTCCCTCTTCCCAAAGTAACCACACAGCATACATTTCCTTTTACTGCTTTTTACTATTAATTTTGCCATTTTATTGGTGTCCTGAAGCTGGGTTGCCAAGTTTATGAGGGCTGCCTAGGGCACAGACATTGGCCACATTGCCCAGGTCCTTTTCATTTCTTGAGAATTCCTTCAGGGATGATTGGAGTTGAACATCTTTCATATGCTTAATGGCAATCATTTTGAACATAGCAAATGCCTTGCTTACACCATTGGTTAATTTCAATCTTAGATTGTGGAATTTTTCTTACTGATTAAATTTTGTAGAGAAATTTGCCTTTTCTCTATCATTATACTGTGATTACACATTCATGCTTTGCTTTCAGTTATTTGAATTCTTTTTTCTCACATAGAAAATAGTAGGTAATTTATTACCTTCTAGATCCTATGTGTGTGTATTACAGCTCTACTACTTGGGGACATTGTTTAATTCATCTGTAGGTAAGTTTTCTTGTCTTGAACTGGCAAGCTTTCATAGTGCTATGTGGTATGCTACTAAAAGATAAGAGTAATCATCAATTTTTTATGGATGTGAACTCTGTCTGGACTGTAAAGACATGCCCACTGGTGCAATAGTTGTATAAACATCACAGGAAAACAACAACAACAACAACAATAACAACAACAACAACAACACCCTACTTTATGGTTAGATTTAACTTTTATTCGATGTGTTGGTTTGAATAGGAATGTCTTTCATAAACTCATGTGTTTGAATTCTTGGCCATAAGGTGTGGCACTATTAGAAGCTGTGGCCTTGTTGGAGTAGGTATGACTTAGTTGAAGGAAGTATATCACTAGAGGGTAGGCCTAGAGGTCATAGAAACTCAAGCCATGCCCAATGTAATGTTCACTTACTGCTGCCTGCTGACTTGGGTGTAGAACTCTCGGCTGTTCCCTCTCCGTCAGCATGTCTGCCTGCACATCACCATATTTTCTGGCAGGATGTTAATGGACTAAATTTCTGAAAGTATAAGCCAATCCTAATGAAATATTTTTCTTTATGAGTTGCCAAAATCAAGGTGTTGCTTCACAGCAATAGAAACCCTAAGATACTCAAGAAGAGAAAAAAATATGCCTGGCACCGTTTTCAGAACAAGAACCTATAGACAGACAGTTAATAAGCCCTGTGGAGGGAACATACTCCTATTATTTTGCTAAATAGACAAAATGTTAGGTGAATTCCTAATGACTTATTATTATTCCAATAGATTAGTTAATCTTTCAGAACTCATCAGAGAAGCCTCTTTCTTCAGTATATGTTGAGTGGCACAGAGAACCTCAGTTGTTCAAAGTACAAAGAACACTACTCAAGCTTAAATACAACAATATCTTACTCTATTCTCCCAAGACTCAGGAATCTTTACAGAAAAGGGAGTAGAAATATTGTAAGAACTAGAGGTAGTACAAGACTTCAGCAGACTAGTCTGGACATAGCAGGACACTGCACATATGAACTCACATTAGCACACACAAGATCTGACTAACTTCAAGTCAGATAAACTCTCTGCATGGCAATATAAGATGAGCACAATGTTGCATCCACAACTGAAGAGCTATTGGCAATTAATAGCTGTTGAGAAAGGAAATGTTTGTTAAGGGTATGCCTACTGGTAGGTAAACTATGTTCCAGTGGAAAGTCACATGTCTAAAACCAGAAAAAATTGGAATAGATGGTGTTTTTTTAAAGGAAGAAAAGTGACATAAATTTGAGTGGCTAGAAAGATGATTGTGGATCTGAGTGAAGATAGTGGAGGGGTTGAGGGATGAGTATGTGAATATGCTCAAACACATTGTACAAAATTCTTTATGATTGAATCAAAAATTACAAAAGAAACATGGTGTATGTGATTTTTTTCAGGGAATGTCAGAATGTACAGATTTGAAGAGTATAAAATTGAAAAAATTTCAACTGAGTAGAGATAGATACCTGGGTGATGGTTCACCTGTTAACCTGCTTAGCTTGCATGCATAATGTTTGTGTTTGATCTTTAGCACACATATTAAAAAGCTAGGCATGACAGTGTGTGCTTGTGATCCTGGCAGTGTTGGGGAAAGAAGGTAGATACAATTGGGTCCCTGGACTGGGTTTCATAACCAGCTAATTTTGCTGAATCAGTGAGCTCTAGCTTCAGTGAGATACCGTGACTTAAAAAATAAAGTGGACAATGAATGAATGAAGATGATAGCAAATTGCAGTCTTTGACCTCCACATATTTGTTCACACATGTACAAGTACACCTAAATGTACACACTCAGATGTATATACTATATGTAACTTGTGAACAGAGTCATACAACATGTAACACAAAAATAACATATACATACAACATAAAGGAGATAAATGACATATTCTTGGGACATAGTAAACATAAATGAATTAGCCCTGAGAAAACTATAGACTATTATATAATTATTAATTGTCAATGATATCACTTATGTTATTTCTTTCTGATCAAATTAATTGACTTTTCTTTATGATTCTAAACTTGTTATTCTGATTAAAAGTTAGGCAATTTTCTGACGTATTTTAAAAATTTGAATGAAAAGCTAGCAGCAAGAAAAATGACTGCTCTCAGATGTATATGATTCAGTATTTTACTCAAGGCTAGCTAATGAAAAGGCTGTATGAATGTTGGAGTCTTGGCTGGCTTAACATCTTCAAGTATTTCAGCCTTTGTACAAATAATAAAGAAAAATACATGAATTATTCATGTAAGAAGTCATCTTCATGATGGCTGGTCTGTTGATGGTGACATTTTTAATGGACCCTATTCACGATATAGTTCTTTGCATGGATGGTTCCAAATAATATGTACCAAGAGATGGGAGCAGATGGAGAGACCTATATTTGAAAGGATCAAGTTTTCCAATTATATACTCTTAGAGATGATGGCTGAGATTCAAGAGAAAGGTGATATGTTAAATTTCCCTATAGAGTAAGAAATTTATTAATAGATTTTTTTAAACACTACAAGTCATAAGCCTGAACTTCTAAAAAATATTTGTCTCTTGGGACAAAACAGTGTTTCAAGAGAGGGGGAACGCCCCACCTTATGTGCTTAATAAAAAGCCAGCTATATGTCTTTGTAATCAGATTGCCTCTGACTTACTGGGATGAATAGCAGGGGCAGAGCCCATCATGAGTGTCTGTTTCCTGCAAACAGCATCTTTGTAGGAGAAAGAGAGATGCTACTAAAGCTCCTCCTCTGAATATAATGGAAAGGTCTGGGGGAAAATGTGTTTCCAGTTGGGCTAAGGCACTGTATTTATTTATTTAAAAAAATTAGAATATCACCAAAACCTCACAAAGGCACAATAAAGAAAGAAAACTTCAGACCAATTTCCCTTATGAATATCGATGCAAAAATACTCAATAAAATTCTTGCAAACCGAATCCAAGAACACATCAAAACGATCATTCATCATGATCAAGTAGGCTTCATCCCAGGGATGCAGGG
>CM052711.1:68984199-69020484 GCA_028551405.1 Uromys caudimaculatus | reverse complement strand
TGCTCCACTATGTTCATAGCAGCCATATTTATAATAGCCAGAAACTGGAAACAACCCAGATGTCCCTCATCAGAGGAATGGATACAGAAAATGTGGTACATTTACACAATGGAGTACTACTCAGCTATTAAAAACAATGACTTAATGAAATTTGCAGGCAAATGGATGGAACTTGAAAATATCATCCTGAGTGAGGTAAGTCAGTCACAAAAGAAGGAACATGGTATGTACTCACTGATAAGCGGATATTAGCCCAAAATTTCAGAATGCCCAAATTTCACTTAACAGTAACCGCTGGACTGAGAGTGAGGTCCCAGATGGAGGAGTTGGAGAAAGGACTGAAGGAGTTGAGAGAGTTCGCAGCCCCATTTAGGGTGCAACAGTGCCAATGGGCCTGCCCCCCTCTCCCGGTCGTCCTGGAGTTTGGACCACCAACCAAAGAATACACATCTATGGACCCATGGTTCGGACCCCATATGAGGCAGAGGATGACCTCGATCGCCATCAAGGAGAGAGGAGAGGGCCTTGGGCCTGAGGATGTTAGAGGCACCAGTAAAGGGGAATGTCAAGGTGGGAATAGGGGCATGGGTGGGCGGGTGGGTGGGAGGTGGAGTTCCCTCATAGAGGTAGTGATGGGGAGGGGATAGGGGGCTTCCAAAGAGGAGACCCAGAAAAGGGGAAACATTGGAAATGTAAATAAAGTATCCAAAAAATAAAAAAAAAAAAAAAAGTAAAAAGAAGAAAAAAAAACATTGTAATATACAGAAATTATGTGATGCTATAAACAGTGAATGGAGCTATGTGTTTCTATAAATTTGGCATATAGTATAAAAAAATTAGAATATCACTTGAAGTCCATTTTGGAGTCCTGAAGTGTGATTAAAGTTCTAACATAGGCCCATCACTGAGCCATCATTGTCTAGGTTCAAGTTTCATTTCAAAATTAGATTATTTTATTTATTTACAATTCAAATGTTGTCCCCATTCCTGGTCTCCTCTCTGCAACCCTCATCCCATCCCTCCTCCCCTTTGCCTCTAAGAGGGTGCTCCCCCACCCACTCCTTTGTTACCCCTCTAACATCCCCCTTTGCTAAGGCCATAAGCCTCCACTGGACCAAGCACCTCCCCTCCCATTGGTGCCAGATAAGAAATCCACATGTGGTGGGAACCATGGAAAGAGTATACCCATGTATCAACTTTCATTTGTGGTTTAGTTCCTGGAAGCTCTGAGGGGTCTGGTTAGTTGATATTGTTGTTCTTCCTATGGAGTTCCAATCTCCTTCAGCTCCTTCATTCCTTCCCATAACTCTTCCATTTGGGTCCGTGGGCTGGCTGTGAGTATCTGCATCTGTCTTAGTCAGGTGCTGGCACAAGGCTCTGCTTTTTAAATTCTATTAAAGTACAAAATTGAAGGATAACCCTTTTCAGTTTCCACCTTCACTCTGAATGTATCTACACATAATATTGATTTGATTTGAAAATGATACATAATTTCTGGTTCATTCATTTAATCTTACATTTTGTTATTTTAAATATCTGCCTCTGTCTCTATCACTGTCTCTGTCTCTGTCTGCCCCCCCACTTGTGTGCATGTGTGTTTGTGTGTGCATATGTGTCTATATATGTCTGTGTCAACATACATATGTGAGGTCAACTTCAAAGGTTGTTTCTCAGAAGTCATTGACCTTGGTTTATGAAATTGAATCTTTCACTAGCCTTAGGCTAGCCCAGTAGGATAGACTGGTTGGCTAGTGAGTGTAGCATGAAATTATTAATAAACAATCCACACTATTGCTGGCTTGGCACCTGCTGGCAGTCTCAGTCTGTTTCCATCCTGGTACATAGCCCGAGACCAAGACCACACGTTTGCCCTAGCCAACGCCTCTCCCACCAAGGCTGGCTCTGCCTCTCCAGAGCTCCAAGATCGCTCTCTTGGTCCCCACGGCCAGCTGCTGCCAAACTGCCCCTCACTCCAAATTTCTGCAGTTAGCTGGGGGCACACTCTCGCTAACCCACACTCCACTGCGCACACTCCACTGCAGTTACCTTTCCCCTGGAGCTCAGTCCTTGCCCAATCTTGCAGTCCCAAAGCCTGTCCAAATTCCACCTCAGCTGTGTTCTTTCCCTCTGACCCACCTGAGATGCTGCAAATATAAAACACCAGACTATCTTAGTTTAGAATCAACAGATAACACAAACACTAGGCATGGAATCTATAATCCTAAACTCGTCAACTATTCTATGTCAGAAATCCTAGGTGGCAGATTCCATCCAGATCTAACAGTTCCCAATCTATATGGTGTCTCCTTTTACTCCTGCCTCACCATCTAAAAGGACCGTTCCTTCCTCCTCTGTTCCCTCTTCCTCTTTTGAACCCAGAAGGCCCACCTCCTCCTTGCCCAGAAATTGGCTTCTTGTCATCTTTGTTATCCAATCAATTAATTAGGGGAAAATTCCACTATAAGTGAATTCCAAGGATCCAATTCAATTGTCACCACAATCCCAGTATAACCATCCTAGAAGAAATGATGACAACCTAAAGAAACATTTTTGTCTGATTTCCAGACAATGAAACAATGGGCCCCAAATAAATGAGAGTATCTATTGAACTCTAAGGTTGGAAGAAAGAAGAGGTACTATTCAGAAGTGGAGGTTGTCTCTGAGAAAGAGAAGAGAACTGACTGTTCTATCAAATTGTTAGACTACCATACAAAATGATACTTGAACCTAGACAACAATGGCTTAGTGATGGGCCTATATTAAAACTTTAATCTCACTTCAGGACTTCAAAATGGACTTCAGATGGGGAATGGTAGATTTCTTTGTCCTTCTTCTAAACTAGCCACATTGAACAACCCCATCTTTTTCTGCTTCAACTATTAATTTGACTTGTTTAATTGGCTTATTAAGGGCGGGAATGTTGACGCTGGCTTTGGGTACAGGCTGTTACCTGTAAGTTTTATAATACCAGTGCTAGAATACCAAGACTATAACAACTTTCTAATATTCAACTGACTATTTGGATAGCAAAGTCAAGTTCTATATGTCTGGTTGTTTCCATACAGATGCCAGAAGAGGGCATCAAATTCCCTGAAATTGGAGTAACAGATAGATAGTGAACCGTCATGTTGATGTTCAGAATTAAATCCAGATTCTCTAGAAGAGTAACCAGTGCTCCTAACCAATGAGCTATCTCTCTAGGTCTGTATGAATCATTTAACATTAATGGTGAGACACAACTGTGGTGACAAACAGTGGCTAGTTCAGGAAAGATGCTGATACAAAATCATCCTTCAGGAAGAATGTTATTAGGAGAGAGAGCCTGGTGGAGGGACTTCAAAGAGAGAAGGGTAGGGAAGGAGAGTTCTTAAAGAAATTCCATGAACAATGAGAGTATCTTACTTTTACATCTCTGGGAGGCTTCCAGAAAAATCTGTACCATGAGTCTTAGCTAAGAGCCAAGACAGGGTTCTGAAGGTGAAGAATACTAAGAACAGTATATCACAGCAGAGACAGTATGGTGGGGCCATAGAAAGAAAGAGAAACTTCCCTTTAAAATATAGAGAGCCTTATCAAGAGATTATCAAGAGGCAGCCTAAAGTAAAAATTATGGGATAAAGCATCTTGAAAAACGTGGTAAAAGAGGGACATAAAGAAACAAATGAGAGCAGAGAATCCCCAGCAAAATTTTATGAACAACGGGGATATCTGACTTTTAGATTTTCTGAGATTGGCAGGAAAGCCCATAGCACATATATTTGAGCTTTCTATAGCTGTGCTAAATGTCAGACCAAAAGCAACTTTGTGGGGAATGAGTTCATTTCATCTCTCAGTTTTCAGGTCAGGCTCCATCACTGAGGGAAATCAGGGCAGGGATTCAAGTCAAGGACCCAGAGGAAGGACCTAATGCATAGACCATAAAGGAACTCTGCTTACTGATTTTTCTCAGGGCTTGCTCACTTGCTTTCTTATAGAACTCATGACTACCAGCCCAGAGGCACCACCACCCATTATGGTCTGGACTCTTACACATCAATCACTAATTAAGCAAATGCACTGCAGATTTGACTAAATGCTAGTTTTATGAAGGTATTTTCTGAATTGAGAGTTGCTCTTTCCAAATGACTCTAGCTTATGTCAAGTTGATATAAAGGCAGCCAGCATACCCTATGAATGACACGGTATTATTTTGCATTTTGGTAGGGGAAGAACTACAAGGTCAGAATAGCATAGTTTTCTTTTTAAGTTTTCAAATTATATTTATACGTGTGTATTCATGAATCTCTCTCTTGGCCTCCCTCTCCCTCTCCCTCCATCTCCCTCTCCCCCTCCTTCCCTCCTTCTTTCTCTCTCTCTCTCTCTCTCTCTCTCTCTCTCTCTCTCTCTCTCTATCTCTATCTCTATCTCTATCTCTATCTCTGTCTCTCTGTGTGTGTGTTTGTGTGTATGTATACAATGTATTTGATTAAGTGCACAAGTGGAGATCAGAGGGCCACTTGACACTCTGATATTTAAACTCAACACCTCTTGTTGGTAAGTACCTTTAACCACTGAGGCATCTTGCTAGTCCTATGACAAGGCATATTAACTCTGTCATACAGAGAGATGAAGGAAGACACAGCCTCATTTTTCACTGCAATATCTGTCCTCTTAGAGTAATCAGCATCCTAAAGTGGCAGATCAATGATTTAAAAACCCAAAGCTCCCAAGGACTAAACCACCAACCAAAGAGTACGCATGGAGGGACCCATGGCTCCACCTATGTATGTAGCAGAGGATTGCCTTATCTGGCATCAGTGGAAGGTGAGTTCCTTGGTCCTGTGTAGCCTTGATAGCCCAACATAGGGGATACTATAGTGGTGAGGTGGGAATGGAAGGGTAAATGGGGGAGCAGTCTCCTAGAGGCTAAGGGGAGGGGGGAGGGGATAGAGGTTTGCAGAGGGGAAACCTGGAAGAGGGATAATATTTGAAGTGTAAATAGATAAAATAACCAAAAAACCACAAAACAAACAAACAAACAAGTTTGTTTTAAACTAATGTTAATACTTAAGAATTAAAACTACTGATTAATATTTTAAAAAAACCTAACTGATCAAATGTTGAAGACAAGAAAAGGCTTCTCTTTAAGCACAGGAATACTGGAGTACATAGCATGATTGATCTTGAAGTAACATAGCATGATGATCTTGAAGTAACATAGCATTAGCAGCCATGGGGACTAGTTAGCAAAACAAAAAAACAGTAGTCAAGTTTATGATAATGGAAACAGAGCAGTTTACACCACTCACTAGCAGAAGAGTGTAGGATAGGGTCTCAGAAATTTTTTTGGTGTCTTAGTTACTTTGTGTCATGCATTCTTCAGACATATATATATACACACACACACACACACACACACACACACACACACACACACACACACACACACACACACATATATAAAATCTTCTGAGGCTAGGAAGAATGTTGTGGGGAAGGGGGAGTTCTTACAGAAGACTATGAGAAACAATTTCATGAAACTGTGAATTTGAAGGCTGGGTTACAATATAGATCCTGATTGTTGGAGTTGTCAAAGCCATGAGACATCTTTCAAGGAGACCTTGACCCAGGTAGGGAGTGCAATGAGCTTAATACAAAGATGCACGTTGTAGGCAGCAAATCTTGAAGAGAGAGCCATCTAAGCCAGTTGATAGTAGACATGGGGCTACAGTATTTGGAATTTATTTCGCTGAGTTTTGCTCTTGCTTTGGCCCAGTATTTCCTCATTATTTCCCGTCCTTCTCTTTTAGAATAATAACATAAATTCTTTTAAAGATATACAATTTGATGTTTTACTTTTTACATAGGTTTACAGTTCAGAGTCTCCACATAGGATATGAACTTTATAACAGTGTTGCATTTTGAAAAGTCTATGGAAAATTTGAGATGGATTTGATGCATTTTGCACTGTAGTATTGCAACGGACCTATGGGGGTGAGAGACTGGAATGTGGTAGCTTGAATAAGAAATGGTCTTCAGATATTTGGTTGTTGGTTAGTAACTCTATTTAAGGCAGTTGTAAGCCATTTAGGAAGTAGAACCTTCAAGACAAATTATGTAATCAGGGGTGATTTTTGAGAACCCATAGCTTTGTCTCACTTTCAACCTTTCAATCCTCTCACTGAAACCTTAAGGCAAAATGAAAGGTTTTTTTCCCTATAAGCTGTTTTTAGTCATGGCGTTTTATCTCAAAAGGAGAAATTTAAGTAATACACCCAGGATTCAAGCTATTACTCCTTATTTCCCTTCCCTAGCAGTAAATTATCTTGAGAGGTGTATTGTGTATAGAAGTAGAGAGTTACCTGAAAAAGAGACTTATTAGTGCAGCTTCCATGAGATTTTCATGCATATTATAATGTGATTCTGTAGTGAATCAGCTACTTTGGGGTCGTCTATGTATCTATAAGCATCCCTCACTCATGCTTTGTAAGTAAGTCCAATAAACATGTTGGCTTACCAAATTGGTTATTAATTGAACTGTTATTTTTGGTCTCTTAATGTTTGTGGCTGAACAAATATTTGTGTGTGTTGCTCCAGAGAAAGATAACACAACAAGGATGTTCAAGATGACTTGATGTAATGGAGGACTATCATCTGGGCAGGGCATGAGTCTTACTATCTTTAAATAGAGATACTATGTTTATGCACAATTGATCCTCATAAGAATGAGCTTTTAACCATTTTTTTCTATGATTTGAGCAAGGATCTTTAGAAGCTCACCTGATACGCAACCACTCATACACTTCTGCCCCTACAAAGTTACAAAGAATCTTATCCCAGTTGTAAAATTTCAAATAGTCCTAGCATATACAGAAGCAATAATGCTAATTAAGCGGCAAAACTTCATCTATGCACCCTTTAAAAAGTTGTCATCCAAACTGGGATGGATGACAAGCACCCCAGCTGTTTGGGAGTAACCCACATGCTTGTAAGTTTTGATCTATCCTACTATAAGTAACCTCAACAAATTGTCTGCTTTAGCAGGCAATCTTGAATAGAATTGTTTTTTTTGACTGCCTTTGGGAACTTATTCATGTATCCTTGGGAAAAGTTGTGCAACATTTAGAAATCAAGGACTACTGAGGATCAGTTGTCTTGATGAAAGCCACTTTTTCCCCAATACAAACCAGAACAAAGAGAGAAATTATCACACAACTAAATCTGGCATGGAGTCGCTGTGGCTCATTAAACACTGAACAGGATTGGAGCAGTTGGAGCCACATCCCTGAGTGATGTGTGGTAAATGGAAATGATAGGCCAAGTACCTGAAGGTGCCCCAGGTGGAGAGGTTTTTGAAGACCATGGTTGACTCTATGTGATGCTTCTGAAGAGGACTGAAGAGAAGGAAGATTAAGAGGAAGATTAAGACCAATATTACTCAGAATTTGCAGCATCTGAAAGGATGCTCCCCCACCATTATGAACATGTGGTTAACAGTAACTGTCTCCATAACTGTCAAAAATCAGAAGTACCCAAGATATTCTGTGCTAGAAAAATGTGAGAAATCTATAAAATGGAATAGTTTCAGTAGTAAGAATAAAACAATTCAACGTACAATGAGAAGACCTGAAGAAATCCTCAGTCTTAGTCATATAAATTAAAATGACAGCTATAGTGGCTACTTGTTGAAAGATTCTACTACTATCATACTCTTAAAAATACAAAACACATGTAGCAATGTTTGTCAAAACAAAATTGTACTATTTGCCAAGATTTCAAGATAAAGTAGGATGACTGATGTGGTAAAGCACAGGTTTTCTTCTCAATCTTGGGACCTGCTTATATCAGGTAAATGCTCTAGTGCTGTGCTAAACCCCATCTTCCAAGGAAACTTTCAGATGATGAACTTATTTAGTATGATGTAACAGTGGGTAAATAGTACTATTACTCTGTAAAATGTTACAGAATTGTGTTTCTGTGTGTTCACATGCATGTATGTGGATATACACATGGAGGACAATGGCATCTGGATCTTCCCTCATTACTCTCTGCCTTGAAGATCACTAATTGGGCCTCAAGGAGTCAGCCTAGCTCTACCTCTATAGAAATAGAGTTGGAAGAATCTGTAAAAGTTGCATGCAACTTTTACATACAGGTCCTGGGACTCATATTCAAGTCTTCATGCCTTCACAGAAAAGTACTTGATCAATTAGGATATCTCTCCAGTACCTGAGGACCAGATCTTTTAGCAAAAATAGTCTATGTATTTTTTAAAATTATTTTTAAGAAGTCGGGGATAAAATATAGCCTGTAGCAAATTAATTCAAGTCTACTATAAATGTATGTAACTACTTAAGTGCTTGGTCTGGGAAAAAGGGTATGCTGATATAAGTGATTTTGGAAATGCATAGAGTTTTTTGAGTTAAAAGGCAAGTGGACTATGATAAGCAATAAAAGTTAATTAATAAAGTGATTTCCCGTAGGGCACAGGTTAATAATTTATACCCTTATATTCTTGAATAGAAAAGTGGAGCAATAAAGATATCTGCTGCCTAGATCTTAGTTTCTAATAGTCCCAGTATAAGGAACCACAGGTTATTTTAAATAATAATGTGACAATATTAGTTCATAATTTGGAGTATATATTCCATACACAGGGAAGAACTTTATGGCTGGGGGACTGGGTATTAAATTCCAGTGAACTTTCAGTGTCATTTTCATGATCATTCTATAGATGCCAAGCTACTTCAAGATGAAAAATCCACTGAAAAACAAAACACAATGTGTCATAAATGCTCTCATGTAAACTGTCAGTGAATCTTCCCCATGTGATATTATAAAATTAATCCTTCATTACATTTTATCAGAATGATAGGCAAGGGAACAAGAATTTGGCAATTGGAGAATTTGTCTTATGAAAGTATAACCCATGTGAAAAAGGGAGCAATATTTCAGCTTAGTGGAGCTCTGCCATATTTATTCAGGAAGAGTCCATCCTTAAACATGAATTACAACCCTTTAAAATACAACATTTGCACATATACAAAGAGACAAGCTCAGCACAACACAGGATTTACATGCTGCTAGTTTCAAAACTCCATCTTCAGCATTTCAGGACTCAAGTGACTCTGCTGGCTGTACTCCTTCACTAAGAGAGGAGTTCCTTGCTGAATTCACATCAAGAATTTGGGGTTTAGCAAAAAATGGTTTTCTCTTCCTGAAACAGATGAGAAAATTCTCAAAAGAACAGTTATGTAAAGTGGCATTTTGTTTCAGAAAAACTACAGAAAAGTGGTTTGGTATGTGTTGCAAGAGAAATTGTAAACTCAACAGAAACTTTTTTTTTTTTTTTAGAGTACAGACTTCCAACCACCCTTCTGGTAGTTTTAGAAAATAAATTTTCTGAAGAGTGACTTTAGTGCATTGCAGAATATCTTGAAACCTAATTTCACTGCACAGTGTTTTGTGATAAGTGAGAAATTACAGTAGTATTTGTGAACTGTCATCAATTATTACAGGAGAAATTATTTACTATATGTAAAATAAATAAGTTACTATTATAATTAAATAATAGTCATTATTGTCACAATTATTATTTTTGAAACAGGAGCTCATGTACCCAAGACTAGCATCAAATTTGCTAAGTATTTTCTGTATTACTAAGGATAATATTGAACTCCTAATTTTGCAGCTTCCACCTCTTAAGTGCTGGGATTAGAGCCACATGAAATTGTGCCTAGGGTCTAAGTCTGCACTTAAGTAATGAGGCTTGTTGGGAGGTATCTTTATCCATCATTAACTCATGAATGTAACATATACATATCTTTAAAGAGTCAGAAATCTAAATTTTACAAAAGGAAATATTGTGCTTCCATCCAATCCTCAGTTCTCCACCCACTCAAAGTCCAGTTATCTGTGGATAAAGATGCACTGGAACATTCTGGAGGTGAGCAAGCACCATTGTGTTGCTCCTGCCTAATAACTTAGCCCTTGATGAATCCCCAGTCTCTCTACTGCTGCATTTTTGATTCACATCATGGATTGTGTCATAGGTTAGGAGTAATCTGTATATGGAGAGTTCTATGTTCTGAACCTGGTTCCCAGACTAGGAGAATTTGGCACTATTGCAAAACCTTTAAGGAACAGAAGCACACAGAGTTTCTTTGCTTAATTGTTAGTATGCCTTCAGAAGCAATTATGGCATTTCTGGTTAGGCCCTTGTTAATTATCATTCAAGGGGTCAAAGAAAGCCAGTGTTTGCAACCACCCACCTTCTCTGGATTCCCTTGAGATGGCATCTCTTCCTCCTACCAGCGACATTTACTATGAGGTGGTACATCCACTGGGGGCTCATTTTCAGAGGCTGGTTCATGCTGTTTGACCTTGAAGCTTTCAAAGTTGTGAGCTAGAATCACTTCTCTCTTTTTTTAATAACACTACTATGATTGAAGTATTTTTGTTATACTCCTGAAAATTTGCTAGTACAGACTGACTCACAGATATTTTTTCAGTTCACTCAGACTTACTTTTATGCACAAGATGACACCACCCTCTCTTAGAATGTGCCTTTGGCCATATTTGCTTCTGTTCATTACCTTCCTCACCTGTTCAATATTGTTTCTTGTTCTAATATATTTTATGTTGTTTAAAGCCTATCTAAATGGTATATGGTAGTCTATACTTTTACTATGTATTTTCTACTTTCCAGAAAGTTCCATTGCCTCTATGGAAATTTTAATTGTACAAACAACTAAATGTCCACAATGCAGCATGTTTAATAAAATAATCTTTCTGACCTTCTTATAATGATAGTTTCATTCTCTCTTCCTCTTCAAATTGCTTGCATGTCCCAAATGGAAACCTATTTAATAAAAGAAAAAAATGCCACAAAATCTCCTTTCATTTCCAGTAAATAAGATCATAGCAGGAAACAGATATGAAGAAATAAACATAATGTTATATAACATGAAGGCATCAAAAGAAGAATTAAATGCAAACCAATAAAACAATATATTAATGACAGTGTCAAAATAATATGTCTTGAAGTTAATACAATGACTACTTGTTGTCTGCACCACAGTTGTGTCACTGTCTCCTCTGTCTCTGTCTGTTTCTGTCTTTCTCACTTTCTCTGTATGTGTGAATGAGTTTATGTGTATGAATGAAAGTATGTGTGTATGTGTGCATTTATGTGCACATGCAGGTAGAAGAAAGAGGTCAACCTGTGGGTATTATTTCACAGAAACCACCTACCCAGTTGTTTGAGGCAAGGTTTCTCAGAGGTGTGGTCTCACTGGTTAGGCTAGGCTGGTTGAATCTACTCATCATGCTTCCACAACAAGCACTTTATTAACTGAGCAACCTCCCCAGCCCTGGAAGTGCTTTATATAAACACATCTGGCAACACAATATTATACTTCCTGTTCTAATTTAACTTCTGTGGCTGTGATAAAATACTTTGAGCAAAAGCAATTTAGGACAAGAATGAGATTATAATAAGTACTTTTAATTCTAAACTACAGTCCATCACTGAAAGAATTCAAGGCAGGAACTTGATAGGAGGCCTGCTTGTCATTTCACACATTTCCTCCAATCCTGGATCTTACTTCGTATCCAAAAATGTATACCCAGGAACTGTGGAAAATGTCAGTTGCTAGCTGGCTCCCAAATTCACAATTAACTAGCTTTCTAATCTATCTCAAAACAACCTGCCAAAGGAATGGTGCTGCCTACAGTGGGCTAAGTCAGTTACCAACCTCAGTCCCCCAAGACATGTTCATTCACCAATCTGATCTGCATACTTTCTCACCTGAAGCTGCCTTCTCAGGTGACCGCCAGAATTCATCAAGTTAAACTAACTATGACACCTCTGTACTTTTAAAAAGAAAAGGTTTTCTACTAAAGATTCTACTGGATGCTTAGATGACAAATATATAAAAAAGACAGATTAAATAAAATTATTTACTAAGACACTGAAACAGTCATTCTAATCATGTTTCATGTGATAAAAATGTGAAGTAAAATTGGAATACAATGCACAGAAATCAGACAGAAGAAGAGGAAAACAGGGCTTTTAGGCATAAAAAAATATTTCCAGGAAAAAAATTCACCAGAATAAATTAGAAGAAAATCATATATACATATGTGTGTGTGTGCGTGTGTGTGTGTGTGTGTGTGTGTGTGTGTGTGTGTAATCACCCAAAAAGGAAAGGAAACCTGATGAACAGAATTCTGTCTACCACACTAGGACAATTATCTTGGGATAATTGAAGTCCTGAGGCGATGGATGTGAGAAGAGGGGCAGAAAATGCATATCAGAAAATGATAGGGAACGTTTACCACTTTAACAACTTACTTTGTATATGTATGTGTGTATGCTTATTCATATATGTGGACATACATGTGAAGGTGCACATGTATGTAGAGGCCAAGTTGATGGAGTGTTCTCTTATGCATTGATACAGTGGCTCTAAATTGAAACTACTTCCTGCCACTACAGCTTAGTCTAGCAAGCTAAGCCACCTTTCCCAGTGGATTGTTTGGCTTTCGAACAGTGGGACCCCAAAGTCCTGGGACACCCAGTGTTCATGTGCATTCTTGAGCTTCACAGTCCAGTCCTCATGGTGTCATGGCACAGACTTCATCCTCTGAGCCATTTTTCCATTTACCATGTTTGATGAAACTTATAAACATAGTGTAATGAAGCTCAGTCAACCTTAGGTTTATTAAAACAGAAAAGGAAATCACTAAGGCACATTACCACCAAATTCTCACAGAATCTGAGGGACAGAAAATCTTTCCAACTTCTGGCAGAAAAACCATATTTTCCATGAAGTTGAACAAGGATAATGACCACTCAGGAAAAGCAATTAAATTTATCAAGATCTTACTAAACACTGATCCCAGAGAAATGAATGTTACCAAATATGAGATTCCTTATAATGATGCAATCAATTCATCAAGGAAATGGAGCATCCTTAAGTGTTCAGGTTTCCAGTGAAAAAGTGTGAGAAAATGATTGTAAACCTGAATGATTTATCTTGGTATCAGAGCAAGCTGACAAAAAGTCTGTAACACAATAAAAGACATTCACACTTACCTAAGACACAAGGACTCAATGAGTAATGAACCACTCCACATAGATAAAGTCCAATTAAATAATATGTCAGATCAAATTTGATAAAAACATTAGAATGGCCCCTTCCTCCCAGTCCTTTCTGCTCAGACAGACTGCTAGCTAGTCTGCTCCCCTGAAGACACCACATCCTGAGGCAGCCCCAAGAAATCTGCTGCACTCAGAGCATTTGTAAGAATTGTCCCAAAGCTGAGGAGGAAGGTGACCCTGTAGGAGGACCAGCAGTCTCAATTAACCTGGACCCCTGAGATCTCTCAGAGACTGGACCAGCAACCAGGTAGCATACACCAAATGATATGAGGCCCCTAACACATATAGAGCAGAGGATTTCTGGGTCTGGGTTCAATCAGAGAAGATGCACCTAACCCTCAAGAGACTGGAGACCCCACAGAGTTTAGAGGTCTGATGGGGTGGGGGGTGGGGGAGGGTGGGGACATCCTCATAGAGACAGGGGGTTGGGAGGAGGTATGGGATGGGAAACAGTCAGAGGGTGGGCTGGGGGGAGGGAATAAAATCTGGAGTGTAAAAAAATAGATTAAAATTGAAAAATAAGAGTAACAAACTTGAAAAATAAAAAACCCAAAACCATTAAAATGTTGTCATACTTCAGGTCACAAAATAAGCCTCCACCTTTGACATTAGAAAAATCATGTTCAGGACAACAAAAGTCAATCATAAAATTATTAACAGAAGTTTATTTTAAAAACGAAAATATTAAAGCTGAGGACAAAATTATAAACATAAAAAGGACATAGAAGGTGATTAAACAAAAACATGCTTTGTGTGTTTGTGGCAGTGTCTCCTTTACCATAGATTGTCCTCATACTTTTGGAAGAATATAAGATAGTGACCTAGAACTGGTTAGTCTCCTGCCTCTATCTCTTGAACTACGGCATTGCAGTTGTATGGCCTACATCTGGCTTAGTTGGTACTCAGGTCTTCATGCATGGTAAACATGCACTCTTCCAACTGAACTACATCCCCAGTAATATAGACATTTATTTTTTAGAAACAAATCACTTCGTCAATATGTATTTAGTTAGATTTTTAAACCCAAAACTCTTGGGGTTATTATACTCTGATGATTGTTTTTGTGGTTCATAAGCCTCATACTTGGCCTGGACTATTGATTGCTTTCCTCCACTGGTAGCTTTCATAGCACCTTCCAGGACCATAAAACAGACCCTAGGTGGATCCATGTCCTCCCCATCCTGTGCCACAAGTTCATGGTATTCTCAGTAATAAAGATTTATCTTTCATCTCTGAGTGGCTAGCAATTAGCTTATAATATTGTGGGAGTTATCTAGGAGAACCATGCCAGATGGTATTTTATTTGATAATCTATGACTCTTGAGAAAAGCATTGTTGGCCAGGTAGGTAATTTTCATGTAAACTATATAAGTATATTCACACACACACACACACACACACACACACACACACACACACACACACATTTTGGTGACTGATACAGCAATGTGTGAGCCTGTGGAGCACAACTCCAGCATGGGCTAGTGAGAGGATAGGGAGCAGAAGTGTCATTGAAAGGGTAAATCTGAGAGCCAGGGGAAAGAGGGACATTGTATGTGTAAGCTTTAAAACTAGATTTCTGGAAAGACAGGTTGTACTTTCCCAGGCTAGCCACAGAAAGGAGATCTAGGTGTTCATGCTCCATTTTGTAGAGGCTGTGCCTGGTTGCCATTTTGAATGGAACTTCTCTGATAAATCAGTTCAACGATCACAACGAAACAACTCCCAGTGAATACTGGGCAGAACCAGCAGTTCTCTTTCAAGGCATTTATCTAGAGAATGAAGCATATGTTCACATAAGCAAACTATATGTGGGGCTGAAACTTTGGTCCAAAGTGGGCCCCAATAATGGGAGTACTGCTGACAGAGTCTTAAATAATAGTAGGGGTTGAGCTGAGGCTGGACTCAGATTGGGTAAACAAAAAGATTGCTACCTAAACTCTGCACCTCTCAGAAATCTTGTAAAGCAGGTTTACCAAGAAAAGGCATTACCTTCCTTATCTGTACTTTACAGCCAACTACCTCTGGCAAGGGCATCTGGTTTCCAATTAACTCAAACTTGTAAGGATTTGCAGTCCCCATGCTCATTCGTACACTGTTCTGGCCCACATTCCACTTTTTGCTGCCCTAATCCCAGGTTGTTCTGGTTCCCACACCCTCTCACACCTCTTCCTGTCCCCTTAAAACTGGCAAGGCTCTCTTTCTACCATTTTCTTTTTTCTTTTTTTTTTTTCTTTTTCTTTTTCTTTTTTTTTTAATTTTTTTTTTTATTTACATTTCCGATGATTCCCCTTTTCTTTGGAAACCCCGTGTCCCCTCCCCCTCCCCTTTCTACCGTTTTCTGATCCTTGCTCCTTATACAAAGAGACAGCTCCAGCAGTTTGACTCCGCAATAATCCTTTCTTTTTCCCACAACATAATGTAGTTCAGTGGTTCCAGTGTTCCCTCACATGCAAAGAACTGATGCTTTGGTGGTTAGGAGAGCTTATTTCTCCAACAGAGAGTGGACCTCATATTCCAGCACCCACATGGTATAACTCCCACTACAAGGACACACACTTCCAGTCTCTGCAGAAACCCTTACTACTCAACCCCATCCTTATACACACTGCACTTAAATAAAAACCATATGCAAATGCTATTGTACTGTATTCATATTCACCAAAACAGTCTTTTACCATCCTGAAATAGATGGATAACAAACTGGCATATACTTACTGTCATGGTTTATTTTAATTACCATCTTGATTCTACTTAGAATCACATTTAAAAAGAGTCTCAATGAAGGATTACCTAAGTCAGGTTGACCTGTAAGCATCTCTGTGAGAGATGATCTTCTTTGTCTTATTTAATGGGAGATGACTCAGCCTGAATGTGGGTTCCATCATTCCTTGGTTTGGTGCACTAGACTATGTGAAAGTTGAGACAGCTAGTTGAGTATTAAGCATGTGTACATTTATTTGCTTTTGCCTTTGACAATGAATGTCATGTGTCCAGTTGGTTCAAGTTCCTGCCTCATTTTCTCCAATGATGGGTTGTAAATGTAGATATATAAGTCAAATAACTTTTCTCCCCTATGTTGTAGTGTGTCAGAATATTTTACTACAGCAATAGGAATGAAATTAGGACACATATGTTAGCATGTCTATTGTTGTCCTTGTTCAGCTCATATTTAGATAGTCATTTAACATTATACAGACTAAGCAGGTTGTATTTATATAATGTAACAATATATATGTATATACATACACATATATGGATATAACCACAATCAATGAAGAAAAAGGCTAACAATTAGAAAAAGAGTAAGAAGGGGTACATGGGAAGGTTTAGAGCAGAAGAAGAAGGAGGACATGATGTAACTATAGTCTAATAAAAAAATAAAAGATTATTTTTATGAATTGTCTCATTTTGATTGGCCTGTGGGCATTTCTGGGGGTATTTTTCTTAATTGGTAATTGATGCAGAAGGGCTCAGCCCACTTCGCAGGGTACCATCCATAAGCCAGGCATCCAAATTCCTTTGTAGCCTCTCCTTCAGTTCCTGACTGAAGGTTCGTGCCTTGAGTTCTTTCTTAACTTGGCTTCCTTACATGGTGGCCTCTTATCTGTTGGTCAAATAACACCAGCCTCCAAGTGACTTTAGATCAAAATGTTTATCATAGTGACAGAAAACACATACTCACAGGGAACATAGAAGAAATTTTACTTTGTGGCTCAATTCTGAACCTTTATGCTTTTAGACCTTGTTGTTACAAAATACTCCATTCCAAAAGGTCAATCCATCTTTTAATGGATCTCTTGAATCTACTCCTTTTTTTCTTTAGTGGTTACAATGGAATACTTCTTAACACTAAAGAGGAATGAAATACTGGGCCACAGTATAACTTAGGTAAATTCTTAAGTGTTACACTAGTTAAGAAAAAAGACCCTGTGTATATTAGACATGTATGATTTCATTGGTTTGAAACTGTAGAAAAGGATCATGAATGAAGAGATTTTAGCTCCCCATGGTCATTGCTGGTGGGAAACCATAGTAGAGAGACATCTGAGCATCTGTTCCATAGTGACAGTGGTGTTCTAGAACTATACACCAAAAGCAAATTTGTAGAACTGTATATCAAAAGCAAAGTTCAGTTTACTTTCTATGAACCACAAAAGCTAAATATTAATGCAAAGATGCAAATGTGTGAATACTTCATAGAAAGCAATATTACCTGTCCAGATTTACACACAATAGTTGTTACAAAAATTGTTTATTAAAATTAGTCATTATAATATTGTTAGTTAAAACTATTATGCTATGTAATAAGTGCATATTTATTTAACCACTGAAAACACAACCCAGCACACATATAACTGATCCAAAGTAAAGATCAAAACATCTTAGCTGGTGTTTGGTCTTCAGCACAAAATGGACAATCCTTTTGGGAAATACTTTATCCATTTCTATTACAACATGTTTTGCTTCTAGTATGTTTTTCTTCTAACATGTTTATCAGCCTAGCAGCTGCACTCAGGCAAGTGTTAGACAGAAGTGAAAACATACAGCTATCTACAGTATTAGGCTTTGGGTGGGGTACGGGAGAGAAGGTTTCTTACAGTGCTGCATTTCCTTGAGTCATTCAGTTTATTAACATGCTGCAAGCAGTGCTGAGTGAAGTGAGAAAGTTCAGTGCTGCCAGACAAAGCAAGGATTCTGAGGGAAGGAAAGCTTTGCATTCTCTAGAAGTTGGCTCAATTATTATGTGACTTTTGCTACATGACCCATGTAAGGGAACAGGGCATATATGACTAGTGACTTAGGCTTCTACATGGTGATAAGGACAAGAGATAAAAGCTGATCAGGTAGTTTAGTGCAGGTCCCCATAAATATTCTTACTCCTGGCTAGAAACCCTAAGATATTCTTGATTCTGTTCAGCATTCCAGAAGAGGGTTCTTGTTTCTTGGCATATTGATTATATTGATACCACAGAGATGAACACATCATGCAGAAGTGGTAATGAAAATTTGACTTAGAATGAGTGGTACCTGGACACCATGTACCTGAGTCATCTGGACTGGACTGTCACCTCTCAAGTATTACTTCAGTTTCTTCCCTAAGTCCAAGAAACAGTCTCTAGACTAGTGTGAGTAGAACCCCACTTGCAAGACCCACTCTTACTATAAAAGATCTCTGCCTTTTTACTTTCTCTCTTAAACTCCCACCTATAATTCCATGATACACTTCTTTCTAAATCCACCTGCTATTGTTATGTTTAAAATCAGTCATAGAGTTTATGAAAAAAATGCAAAAGTCACTAGTTGGGTGTGATTGTGGTGGCTTGTTGAATTGGCAAACACCTTAGCTCTCCAAGCTATGCACCCTTGAGTTAAGAAAGACTCTGTATCTCCAATGGACACTGTGTTTTCCTTATCAGCATGGGAACTTTTTCTGGGATGAAGAGTGACATTTACTTAACATGGTTCCCACATCTTTGTATCTGAAAATAAAAAAAAAAGAAATATAAATTTTGATGCTGAGGAAAAAAATTGATTTTTAACTTCTTATTCCTTATTTACTTAACTTTTCCATTTTCTTACGGAAGAAATGATAGACAAGTCAGAAATAAAGCCTGGTAACTACCTGGGATGTTTATTTTGTAATGAAAAGCAAAGAAAATGGTTATTCTTTGGAAGCATGGTATTCTATAAAGTGATAGATGCAGCTTCTTTACTCTGAAAGCTCATCTTGCTGATCTTATTAAACACTCCATTAAATACTGTGTATCTAGAATGTTGTTTTATTGTGGTATCCAGCAGAACTGTTCTGGAGAAAGTGTCCCTGAGCTGAAGTGAAAACCGAAACAGAATAGAGAGCCTGTGTGTAGAAGAAACGATATCTCAGTCTGAGAAATGGTTGTGGTGAGAAAGTGGAAGGCATGAGTCAAACAATGGAGGTCAACTAACTCTTTGTCTATTTAAGAGATTGTGAAATAAGACCAGACAGAGACAAGGAAGTGCATTAAGAATAATCTTCAGTAAGCAATAACAACCATTTTTAGCACTGAGATACTGGTGGGGCAGCTTCTTACTTTTAACTCATGTTTATTAATACCAGTGCTTTCTCACATATACCTTAATACAACACTTAGGAATATTGATGGCCCAGCCACTGTGGTAGGTATTTTTATTCTATGTTATAAAGGTGTCCTAACAACCCTGAAATGAGATATTGATGGTATATTGAAGGTCATAGGAGACTCCCAACAATTATATCTTCCTGCTCTATAGGATGCCATTGTGGTTTAAAGACTCCAGTGTCTTACAGGTACCAGTAATCTTCCATGCTTTAGTTACTCTCACACAATATGGTGGGATTTTATTTACAATATATTTATTACTCTTAGATAATAACCATGATCTTGTAAAAGTGTTTACCTTGCCAGGTGCTGTTCTTGGCCACTGCTGACAGTTTTCAAGCTCGGAAAAGATGAAGTGTAATTATATATGGTATCTTAGAGAGAGAGAAATCACTACAGAATTGGAAGCCAATACACCTGAGGGGTTCATCTCTTAGGCTTCTGGAATATTCTTAATAACAGAGAGATTTCTTTGGATATTTGTTTCTTCCTGTAGCCTCTGTAAACACTGGCTCTCCACAAGAAAAGACTGGGCTGTATTTGAAAATTTTAGGTGGTCAAATTTTCAGTGAAATGCTATTTTTCTACAGTATTTTATAAAATTTGCAAAGTTCTCCATGGCCTAAGTTACAAAGCAAATGAGCATGTCAGCCAAAAGCTCACTCTGCAGGGCTCCTCTCTATTCAATGTGATTATCTGCTGATTTCCCAAACACTGATCACTTTTTGATGATCTGTTCACTCATCTGATTGCCTAAAGAGCATCTGGGTGTCTTTAGTGGTGATTAAAGAACAAGAATTGTGTGAGTGAAAGGTGAAGAAAGAAATGGTCCATTGGCCCTGACTCAGAAACCATTCATATTTTAAGACCTAATTTCCTCCTTTAACTTGAAGCATTTGGAACACTTCCTTTGATTTTTGAGACAAAGAGCACCCACAGTTCTGGGATTAGAAAACACATGACATATGTGGGTATCAAGGGACTCAAGAACAGATGTGGTGACTTGTGAAGACGGCCAAGACAGGAGTTCAGTTTCCTGAGAGAACTGTCCTAAAGAAGGCGCATGGAGAGCAAAGCCCATCCCCAAGGTTTACTCCATCCTTAGGAGGCTGCAGGAGACAAGCATTGGCCTGGTGAGATGAGATGCTTTGTGTCTGGAAGAAAGCTGCTGATTCATTCCACTTGTCTCTGTCTCTCATTCAGATTACCCCAAATGTTGGTCGTTTCAGTACTGAAAACAATAAGTGGGAAAGAAAGAGAAATCAGAGACATGGAAAGGAAAGGCATCTCTTACTCAGAATCTGTTTAAAGTCTCCACCTAGCTGAGTAGCAAGATCTCAAACATAATTAATAAGAACTGTTGAAGTTGGTTATAGAGTGACCATATTGATTTCATACATAGGTATTTAATGTTAAAATAGCAATAAACCAAGACCCAAAACAAGCCTGCTGCCAAGTCTGAGAACTTCAGTTAACTCCCCAGCCCCCGATGCCCACATGGTGGAAGGAGTAATAAGGACAAGACTCCTAAAAGCCAATCACTTGACCTTTACTTGGGTTCTGTGTCATGAGTTCTCTCATTCATAATAAACAACATATTTTTTTGAAAATATGAGTTTATCTTCTGAAATATCTTAGTTTTGTCTCTGTTACATCCAAAAAAAATAATTCTTTTGATTAGGCATTGTCTCATTCATCCCTTTTATCTGTTTTATGCCACATCCTTCAAAATCATAATTTTGGAGTATGTGCAAGTACTAATAGTTTGTTAACTTCCAAACTCCATGCCTTGTTCTCTATTTCTCTTCAAGTTATTGATTCTTTAGTTATTATCTAGGTTTTTAAAATTGATTTTAATTACTTTCATACTTTTTTATGTAAAAATATTATCATTGTTAGCTGTCTGTCTTGTCAAACTATACCCTAATGATTGTGTGATGGAACACATGTAGCCCAGCACCGGCTGTACCTGCTACTTCTAGCTGTTCCTTCAGGCACTGGAATATCCACAAACACAAGCAAACGCACAAGCCTGAGTTAGGTGCCAAATGAAAAGCTTCCTAAGAGTCTCTTTCCATTGATTTTGTCACTGAGCAAAAGCTATAGTGGGATACCACACTATGAACAGGGATCAGAAGGCTATGTACTCTGAGCGATGTCTGACACATTGCTATATCATTCCTGATATGCATATACTCATCATAACCTCTTTGCATCTCTGTGTTATTGCCAAGTTTTCTTGAGTGATCTATGTGTTGTGGTTCTCTGTGCATGGCTGGAGGGCAGTAGCATATGCATGTCTAGGCATGAGTATTAAATGAAAAAAAGACATGTTCTGTTCTAACGTTCTTTTCCGTATTCCTTTGAGTCAGGGTCTCTGAATAAATCTGGAGTTATGCTGACAAACAAAAATCCTATCAATCCTCCTGACTTTTCTTCTCATCCCAGTGATGGATTGGTTATAAGCACAGGTCACATTTAGCTTTTTGTTTACTTTTGTGGTGGACTGGGTAAGCAAAAGCAGGCCTCTTGCTTTGCAGGAAGCACTCTTGCACACTTAGTCTTCTAACTTTTCTTGTCTGTTGAGATAGCATCTGGCCATATAGCTCAAGGCTGTTCTTGAACTCCCAATCCTTCTTAGCCTCTCAGTGATGAGATTCAGGCTTGTGACACCATATATGTGACATAATATTCTTTTTTAATTTGAAAATTCTTTGATATGCATGATCTACTAATCACTTTATTTTCTACTTTTTTAAAAGCATTAATTCAACAATAATTTATCAAACATCCACTGGGTAAAAAGTAACACTACTGGGGCTGACGACTCAACTGTGAAGCCCACAGACAAAAAGCTTTGTTCATCAATCAGGTTAAAATATAAGACATGTAAAGGGTGTAAACCAAGTATTGTTAAGTACTACGAAAATCAAAAGAAAGGAAGTCATAAAGAGAGGGAGGGGAGAAAGAACAGAAAAGCAGGACAAAGAGAAAAGGTGGCTTCACCCATCAGCCAATGGAAAGAGATGCAGAGAATCATAGCCAATCATTAGATGGAGCTCAAGGAGCCTTAAGGTAAATTTTTTAGAAAGATTGAGGAGTCTGAAGAGGATAGGAACTCCACAAGAATACCAACACACTCAATTAGCCTGAACCCTTTGGGCCTCCCAGAGACTGAAACACCAACCAAAGAACAAACATGAGTTGGACCTAGGCCCCCTGCACGTAACGTAGCAGATAAGCAGTGTGGTCTTCATGCAGGTCTCCAAAAAACTGGAGTGGGGACTGTCCCTGAACCTGTTGCTTGCCTGTGGATTCTGCTCCCACACATGGACCACATTGTCTGGCTGAAGTGGGAAAGAATGTGTCTAGTCCCACAGCGACTTGATGTGCAGTGTGTGTATGTGTGTGTGTGTGTGTGTGTGTGTACTTATCTATGTTAGGTGCATGTTCATATGTACATGTGTATATGCACACATTTGTACATGTAGAGGACAGAGGGCATCCTCTGATATAGCTCATCTTGGTGGGTTTTTTTGTTGTTGTTGATGTTTTGTTTGTAATTGTTTTTATAGATCCTGTCATTGTGCAGGTGCTCTCAATCTCTGAGCCATGTATATAGTCTTTATACTATTCTTTCATTATTATTGGTGTGCCTGTGCTTATGTGTGTAGAATTTGTGTAATTTGTTTTTCTTCTTCTACCAAATGAGTTCTAGGTATCAATCTGAGGTCTTTAGGCTTGGTAGCAAGCACCTTTACCCACTGGGCCATCTTGGCAGCTCCCTTTCAACATTGATTTTGAGGCAGAGTCACTGTTGACACTAGCCTGCATACTTCAGGTAATCTGGCCTTTGAACACAATGATCTTCTGGTATCCACCACCTATCTTTCTGTATATGTATCATTATCATAAGGGGATAAAATCTTTCAGTAAATTTGATTTCCTAACATTTTACTTCTCAGTGGTAATTCCAAATGATGTGTATATAGAAATCTTAAGTGTAACTACCTATAGATTTGACATTAGCCAAAGGTCCATTATAGGCATTCTGATAGTTGCACAGTCAGTGTTTTCTGTGTGCCTGGTTTAGTGATGATTTAGAAAAAAATGTAAAGGTCAGTTACTCAGTGCTGCTAAGAACCACCTTTTACTCCCAGCCCTTTGGAAAAGCACCTGATTTATCAAATGTAAATGACCATTTCAAGGAAGCTATTTGATGACTTCCAGGACCTGAGTTTCCACTGTAGAAGAACTCCTCACTGGTAGAGATCTGCAGAACTACACATAAGAAAGAAAAATCCTGTTGTCCCTTGGGAGAATTTACAATGATTGGAAAAGCTAAGTATGAGGGCAGGAGCAACCTGGCATTTAATATAAATGCTGTACATTCAAGTACTTTCCTGAATCCAGGAGGGCAACAGGGACTCTTTTCTCCTCAGGAAGGCTGTGGGACTTCAAAGGTCAACTATATTTTAAGCATTTGTTTCATATCATAGTTAACTGGTCATTACAGTGAAACCTCTAGAAATCATTCAAATTTCCTCTTTAACCTAAATACTTGGAGTCATAGGAAATGAAAACACTATCTGATATTAGTAGAAAAATTGTTTTGTGCAAAGTGCTCAAAAAATGGTACTTATATCAAATGAATTACATACACATTTTGGGGGTAGAAACTCTCTGTTAATTGAGAGGAAATAGTGGGAACCACTGAACTCTCAATTCAGCCTAGCAGGTAGTGCTGAACTCTCGCTGCACAGGGCCCAGCTCCAGACAAGCCACCAAGCTAATCAACAACCTCAGTTCACAGCTTTTCTCACTGTACCTTTCATGTGCATATCTATCTGAACTTCTGCAAATCTCATTTCTGTTAAGCAGGAAATGGATGCATTGAAGGCTATGGTGTGTGTGTGTGTGTGTGTGTGTGTGTGTGTGAGAGAGAGAGAGAGAGAGAGAGAGAGAGAGAGAGAGAGAGAGAGAGGATTTCACACAGAGATACTTAGATAGGTTTCTGGTAAAAGTAAGTTCATTACACTTATGAATTCATGAAGGAAGATGGCGAGAAGATATGCATATTTGAGTCCTCCACAAACAAACAGAAGAGCTGGCATCACTGGGAGGGGAGCCCCTTGGTCCTGTGGAGGCTCGATGACCCATGATAGGGGAATGCTAGGAGACTGAGGCAGGAGTGGGTCCGCAGGTAGGGTAGTACCCTCATAGAGGTAGGGGGGAGGTAGGAGAGGATAGGGGGATTGTGGAGGGGAAACTGGGAAGGAGGATAACATTTGAAATGTAAATAAATAAAATAACGAATAAAAAGAAAAAGTCTAAAAAAATTTTATTTAATCAAAATATAATGATGTAATTTTCCCCTTCTCCTTCTTCTAGCCTCTTATGCCCTGAGTCCTATTTGAATCTATAACCTCTTCTTTAATTTTTAATTGATAAATATTATGGGCTAGCCACCAGGGATAGCTTAACAGCAGCAAGCTCACCTCTGGATAAGACTAATTTTTCCTTTCACAGCAATTTTTAATTCCCCTTAGCTGGTAATAGCTAAACTCTTAACATTTCTCCAAGGGTATTTGTTAATATATGGCATGGTTATGCAGACCACATAGCTTAAAGACATAGGCAATCTGACTTGGACTCAAAGTCTGAGACTAGAGAGAAAGAGAAAAAGATTTGTTTAGGTGGTTGTTGTTCCTGTAGTTAAGGAGCAGTATTTCAAAGAAGGTGTGACTATGTTTCCTTTATCCTGGGTTTCTAATTCTATCCTCAAACACCTTTGTGTTTTTAGGATCTAGTGCAGGGATTGACCTTTCCTACAGTGAAGCACACCGTAACAACCCTACATCCCCAGTCCTTTAATTCACCAATTTCACCCAGTGTTTGTTTATGTTTTTTTCCTTTTTCCTGTCATGGGCCACATCAAAGACCAGCAGGTTTTTGTCTTTGAGTTCCTTTCTTGATAGTCTCAATTTCTTTCTCCTCCTTCTACTTCTCTGGGGGAACTCTCTAAAGTTCACCATGCTGGCTACTGGTGACACATGCTTGTTTCTCCACTTTTCATTGGCTCCTGTATGTGATCTTCCATTCCTTCTTCTCCATCCCTGCCTTCTGTGCCTGATTCTCTTCAGAGCTCTGTAAAGGTGCCTTTGGAATCTGAATACCTCAGAGGCACTACTATCCTATTGTCTGTGTGTCTTTTCATGGTGTTAATAACTCATCTAATCAACTTCTTCATGGTTAATGACCTAAAAGCCTTAGAAAGGCTGAGAAAACCCTGGCTGGTAATCCCTGTGGAAACTTCTCATTAGAAGATCCACTTTCACCACTTTAGGACTGAAGGGGAACTTACCTGCCAATTGAATTTTCCATTCCCAACTCTTTTGCCTTATAAAACTCCCAAGCCACCTATGCCACATTCCCACAGACTCCACTAACATGGATAGTGTCCTTATTTATTCTTGTTAGAGAAGAATTCTGTTTCTAGAAAGATCAGTCTGAGCTTATCTTTATTTCGAGAAATACAAGCGAATACAATCAAACACATAGAGGTCTTTAAAGAGGAAACAAATGAATCCTTTAAAGACATACAGGAAATACAATTAAACAAGTGAAGAAAATAAATAAACATATGCAAGATCTGAAAGTGGAAATAGAAGCAATAAAGAAAACATAAACTGAAGAAATCCTGGAGATGTAAAACCTAGAGAAGAGAACAGAAATAACAGATGCCAATATCACCAACAGAATACAGGAGATAAAAGAGAAAATCTCAGGTGTAGAAGATACAGTAGAAGAAATTCATGCATTTGCCAAAGAAAATATTAAATCTAAAAAAAAATTCTTGACAGTAAACATCCAGAAAATCTGGGATACCATCAAAAGACCTAATCTAAGAATAATAGTTATAGACGAAGGTGAATGAAGAGTCCCAGCTCAAACAGGGTCAGAAAATATTCTCAACAAAATTGTAGAAGAAAACTTTCCCAACCTAAAGAAAGAATTGCCTATAAATATATAAGAAGCTTATAGAACACCAACTGAACTGGACCAGAAAAGAAAAGCCTCCTGGCATGTAGTAATCAAACCAAAAAGAATCTACAGAACCAAGAAAGTATATTAAAATCAGCAAGGGAAAAAGTCCAGGCAACATACAAGAGCAGATCTATCAGAATAACAAAAACACAAAATCTAGAGAAAAACAAAGAATATTACAAGTGGCAAGTGAAAAAGAGCTAGTAACATACAAATGCAGACCTATCAGAATTACAGTAGATATCTCAACAGAGACTCTAAAAGGTAGAAGGACTTGTAGAGAAAGCCTGAACCCTCTGAAAAACCACATGCTCAACCTAGACCGCTATACCCAGCAAAACTCTCAGTCATCATAGCTGGAGAAAACAAGATATTCCAAGCCAAATTCATATTCAAATAATATTTATACACAAATCTAGCCCTACAGAAAATACAAGAAGGAAAACTCCAACCCAAGAAGGATAAATAAATCCAAGAAAACACAGGAAATAAGTATTCCTATACCAGCAAAACAAGGAAACCACACACAAACACCTTGCTATCCTCCCACACTTACACCACCAAAATCAAAATAACAGGAAATAACAATCACTGATCACTAATATCTCACAAGATCAATGGACTCAATTCCTCAATAAAAGATGCAACCTAACAAAATGGATGCAAAAACAGGATTCATCATTCTGCTTAATATAAGAAACACACCTCAGACATAATAATAGACATTACTTCAAAGTAAAGGCCTAGAAAAAAATATTTCTAAGCAAACAGAAGAAGGAAGCTAGAATTGCCATTCTAATATCTAATAAAATAGTCTTTCATCTAAAATTAATCAAAAGAGATAGGGAATGACATTTTATACTCATCAAAGGAAATATCAACCAAGGTGATATCTCAGTTCCAAATATTTATGCCCCAAACACAAGGGCACCCAGACTTTTGAAAGAAACATTGCTAAAACATAAATTTTACTTTGAACCTCACACATTAATAGTGAGAGACTTCAAAAACCCACACTCTCCAATTAACAGGACATCTTGACAAAAACTAAACAGAGAAATAATAAAACTAACAGACATTATGAATTGACCTAACAGACATCTGTAGAATGTTTCACCCAAACACTAAAAATATACCTTCTTCTTAGCACCTCATGGATCCTTCTCCAAAGTTGATCATATAGTCAGTCTCAAAACAAGCCTCAATAGATACAAGAAAATTGAAATAATGCATCTTATTTTATCACACCACCACGGATTAAAGCTGAACTTCAACAACAATGGAAATACTGGAAAGCCTACACACTCAGGGAAATTGAACAACTCTCTACTCAATGAACTCCTGGTCAGACAAGAAATAAAGAAAGAAATTAAGACTTTCTATAATTCAATAAAAAAGAAAGCACAATGTACCCAAATTTATGGGATACAGTGAAAGCAGTACTAAGTGCCTCCATAAAGAAATTAGAAAGTGCTCATATCAGCAATTTAAAAATACACCTGAAAGCTCAAGACAAAAAGAGGAGCAAGCACACCAAAGAGGTGTAGAAAGCAGGAAATAATCAAAATCAGGGCTAAAATCAATGAGTTAGAAACAAACATACAAACAACAAAAACAATAGAAAGAACCAACAACATAAAAAGCTGGTTCTTTGAGAAACTCAACAAGATAGACAAACCCTTAGCCAAATTAACCACAACACAGAGAGACAGTATCCAAGTAAAGGAAATCAGTAATGGAAAGGGAGAGATAAAACTAACACTGAGGAAATTAAAAGAATCATTAGGTCTTACTCCAAAAATCTGTAGTCCACAAAAATTGGAAAATTTTAATGAAGTGGATGATTTTCTAGACAAATAATACCAAAGTTAAATCAAAATCAAATCAACGACTTAAACAGACTTGTAACCCATAAAGAAATAGAAGCAGTCATTTAAGTTCTCCCAAACAAAAAATGTGCAGTGTTGGATGGTTATAGTACAGAATTCTACCAGACTTTCAAAGAAGAACTAATGCCAATTATTCTTCAAACTATTCCACAACATAGAAACAGAAAGAGCACTGTCAATCTCATTCTATGATGCCACAGTCAACCCTGATACCTAAACACACCAAGACCCAACAAAGAAAGAGAATGTCAAACCAATTTCCTAATAAATACCAAAGAAAATATACTGAATAAAAATTCTCACAAACTGAATCCAAGAACACCTCAAAGACATCATCCATCAAGATCGAGTATGTTTCACCCCAGAGATGCAGAGATGTTTCAATATCAGAAAACCATTAACATTATTCACCATAGAAACAAATTGAAAGAAAAAGTCACATGATTATCTCATTAGATGCTAAAAAAAAGTTTTGATAAAATCAAACACTCCTTCATAATAAAGGTATTAGAAAAATCAGGAATAAAGGCATATATAGAAACATAACCAAAGCCATATGCAGAAAACCAATAGCCAACATCAAACTAAATGGAGAGAAATTTAAGGCAGTTTCACCAAAATCAGAGAAAAGACAAGGCTGCTCACTTTCTCCCAATATATTGAATATATTACTTAAAGTTTTAGCCAGAGCAATAAGACAACTAAAGGAGATCAAAGAGATAAAAATTGGAAAGGAAGAAGTCAAAATCTTGTAGTGCCCATTTGGGAACCCCAACAGTGCACCAAAGAGTCAATTTCAGAGGCAATTACACTAAGGTTTTTTTATTCAAACTTGAGCTTGGGCTCTGAGTGGACCCTGACTCAGGAGGACAGAAAGGTGGAGCCCAGAGCCTAGTTTCAAGCAAGCATTTATAGAGGTAAACAAACAACCAAGGGGGTTTCTGACCTACCATACATCTGCTTGGTGGTCTATTATGGAATAGTGTTACCCTTTAAAAGAATTGGTTGGTGCTGGGAGCCAAACCATAAACTTAACTTCTGTTTTTTCTCCTAATTGTTGGTTGTTAGGAAGTGAAGTGCCAGGAGCAGCCTTGTTGGAGGGTGTAACATGGAGGTGCAGGCTTGTTTGGGAGTAACCTGGAAACTGCTGCTAGACTCCAGATTGTTGGGGAGTAACTTGGAGATGCTGGCTTGTTGGTTAACTTGAGTTCAACTTTAGGCCAGGTTCTCTAAGTCTGAAACCAAGATCTGCTCTCTCAGTATCACTATTTATGGATGATATAAGAATATACATTAAGAGGACCCCAGAAATTCTACCAGAGAACACCTACAGCTGATAAATACCTTCAACCAAATTGCTGGATACAAAATTCATTCAAAGAAATCAGTTGCCCTGCTTTACAAAAATGATAAATGGGCCAGGAAAGAGATTAGGGAAACAATATCCTTTACAGTAACACAAATACTATAAAATATCTTAGTGTAACTCTAATGAAGCAAGTGAAAGATCTGTACGACAAAAACTTCACTCTCTGAAGAAAGAAATTGAAGAAGATATCAGAAGATACAAAGAACTCCCATGCTCGTGGATAGGTAGGATTAACATAGTGAAAATGAGCATATTACTAAGAGAAATCTACACATTCAATGCATTACCCTTCAAAATTCTAATATATTTTTAATAGAACTTTAAAGAGCAATTCCTAACTTCATATGGGAAAGTGAAAAACCTAGGACAATCCTGAACAATTAAAGAACTGCGGGAGGAATGACCATACCTGACCTTAGACTGTATTACAGAGCAATAGTGATTTAAAAAACTGCATGGTATTGGTACACAAACAAATAAATTGATCTGTGGGGCATTAGCCTGTGCCACCAGACAGAAAAACTGGTACTGTCAAGCAGATTAAGGAAATCTGGCAATTCTCATAATTGAGAATGACAGACATTTCAATCTACTCCTGATCAGGTCCTGGAGCATGTGACAATGACACCCCACTAAGAAAATTGGTAACATAGTATAGAATCCCAGAGTTCTCCATGCTAATGAGGTATCTAGATAGCCCTCCAGGATTTAGCCAATAAGCTTCCTTTTCCCAACATAGCTTCCTGAAAAAGGTCTTTAATCTCTGGTTCACTCTGAGTAAGTCAAATCATTCTTTTCTACCATGAATATAAAGCTTTGACAAGGAAGGACTGTTTCCTTCATCAAGGACCTCTGCAAGTGAAGCCTTTGTTGTACAGAACCCTGCCTAAATCTCCCACAGAAGGCCCCTTTGTACTCCTGACACTTATCCCAAGCTAAGACATATTGCTACTTCTCTGAGATCATCCAAGGTCCCCATTCTCAAGTCTTCAAGGTTCCCAGTGGTGTCAGGGGGTCCAGGAATTTGAGAAACACAGACTCCATCCCAACCCTTGCTCTTTCTCATCTGGAGATACCTATCTTAGGTTGTGTTTTGCCTCTCTTGAGCAGTATGTTGGTATCCCATAAGCTTGGCACCCCAATGTGGAGCAAGGAACACAGCCTAGCACTTCACCTCTCTGAGCAGGGTTCTGACACACCAGCAGTGAGACAGAAACACAGAATCACATTGATCAATGGAATTTAATTAAAGTCCAGTAATAAACCCACACATCTATGTATATTCAAACTTTGATAAAGTAGCCAAAACCATACAATGGAAAAATGAAAGCATCTTCGGCAAATGGTGTTGGTCTAACTCTATGTCTTCATGTAGAAGAATGTAAATAAATCCATACTTATTACCCTGCATAAAACTCAAGTACAAGTAGGCCAAGGACCTCAACATAAAACCAGATAAAATAAATCTCATAGAAGAGGAAGTAGGAAATACTCTTGAATGCATTGGTACAGGAGACAAGTCCCTGAATACAGCACCAATGGCTCAGGCTCTAAGATCAACAATTGATAAATAGGACCTCACGAAACTGTAAAGCTTCTCTAAATCAAAGGAAACTGTCAATAGGGCAAATTGTCAGCCCACAGATTGGGAAAGATCTTTAACAACCCTATGACTGACAGAGGGCTAATATTGAAAAATAATGAAGAATTCAACAAGACACAAATAACACAAATAACCCAACACAAATAATGGAGAAAAGAAATAAAAAGATATACTTCAACAGAAGAATCTGGAATGGCTAAGAAGCACTTAAAGAAATGTTCAATGTCATTAGTCATCTGGGAAATGCAAATCAAAACAACTCTGAAATTCCATCTTCAGAGTTGCTAGGATCAAAAACTCAGGAGATATCACATATTGCCAGGATATAGAGTAAGGGAAACACTCCTCCATTTCTGGTGGGAGTATAAACTTATACAACCACTTTGGAAATCAATTTGGTACTTTCTCAGAAAGCTGGGATTAGTTATACCTCAAGACCCAGCTATACCACTCTTGGACATATACCCAAAAGATGCTCCAAAATCCCACTAAGATACTTGCTCAACTGTGTTCATAGCAGCTTTATAAATAACAGCCAGAAACTGGAAACAACCTGGTTGTCTCTCAACTGAAGAATGGATAAAGAAAATGTAGTACATCTATACAATGGTGGTGGTATTCAGCTATTAAAAACCAAGACTTCATGAGTTTTTCAGGCAAATGGATGGAACTTGAGAATATTATCCTGAGTGAGGTGATCCAGCCACAAAAGGAGATGTGTGGCATGTACTCACTTATAAGTAGATATTTAGCCATAAAAATACAGATACCCTGTTACAAAAACACAGACCAAAAGAAGCTAAACAAGGAGGAAGGCTCAAGCAAGGAAGCTCACTTAGAAAGGGGAATAAAATAGTCATATTAGGCAGACTGAGGGAGGGAACTCTGAGGCAGGTTTAAGGGGAGAGAAATGGGGGGGGGGGTTCAGGATCAGGTATGAGGAGGAATGAAATAGATGGCTAAATGGCCATGAAATGAATAGAAATCTGCAACAGGTTAGGGTGAGGAGGTGGGGGCATCTTCAGGATGAGACAGAGACCTGGGATAAGGCAGGTGCCCAGGAATCTATGGGGTTGACCTTAGATGTGACTCCCTCCCTACACTGGTGATATGGACCCTGACAAGGCTTCCTATTGTAGCCAGATAGGAAGCCCAGTAGAGCAATAGAGACACCAACCCTCTTACAAAACTTTCAACCTAAAATTTATCCTGTTTTCAAGTAATTCAGGAATGGGGCATCGGAGATGGAGCAGAGACTGAGGAAATCACCAACTAATAACCAGCCCAACTTAAGACCCATCTCATGGGCAAGCACCAATCCCTTATACTAACTGTGTTATGCTTGCAGACAGGAACATGTTGTCCTCTGAAAGGCTCCACACTACAGCTGACTCAGACAGATACAGATACCCAGAGCCAAACAGTGGATCAAGCTTCAGGATTCTTATGGAAGAATAGGAGGAAGGATTGTGCCCCCCCCCCCAAGGAAATAGGAATTCCACAGGAAGACCAACAGAGTAAACTAACCTTATCACTTGTGCCTCTCAGAGTATGAACCACCAACCAAAGAACATGCATGGACTGTACCTAGGTCTCCCTGCTCATATGTGCAGCTTGGCATTCATGTGGGTCCTGAACAACTGGAAAGGGGGCTATCCCCAAAGTTGTTGCTTGGATGTGGCATATGTTCTACTAGCTGGGCTTCCTTGTCTAACCTCAGTGGGAAAGTGTCAAGCCTCATAGAGACTTGAAGTGCCAGGGTGGGAGATATCAAGAGGGGAGTACCACCTACTTGTAAGAGAAGAGGAGGGGGATTGGTAGAAGGATTATGGGAGGGGGTAACCGTGAAGGGGTAGTGGGTGGAATGAAAAGTGAATTTTTAAAAAAAAATTAAATTAAAAAAATCATACCGAAAAGTAGTCATAAGAGGGAGATGGAGGGAGGGAACTAGGTTTGAGAGGAGATGGGGAGTGCAATGAGAGACTTAAGGATAATGTGTGGGGAAGAGCAGGAAGGTCGGCTAGATGGCAATGAGAATGAATGGAGATCAGTAACTGACTGAGGTAGGGAGATAAGGGGCATCTCCAGGATGTTACCAAGACTTGGAATAAGGGAGGTACCCAAGGTTCAATGGGGGTGTCCTTAGCTGTGACTCACAGAATTGTGTATATGAAACTGAAGAGGCCACCTCCTGTAGCCAGGCAGAAACTCCAGTGTAGCAATGATGAGCAAACTTTCCACCAAACTTTTGACCCAAAATTTATCCTGTCCACACAAATGCAGGAGCAGGAGACAGAGAAGAAACTGAGAGAATGGCCAAACAATATCCTGCTCAACCAGAGACTCATCCCATGAGTGAGCACCAATCCCATACACTACTAATGATACTCTTTTATGCTTGCAGACATGAGTCTAACATGACTGTCCAATTCAAGTCTTTTCACATTGAAAACCTTTACTGTGTAACTTTAATCACAGGACATCCCATACTCTTTTCTGGCCTCCACATATACTGGGTAAACACAAAATGCAAACATATATGCAAGCAAAGTACACATTAAATTAACTAAATAAATGAATACTTTTTAAAAAGTCCTTACAAATGAACTCTGCTTAAAAACTTTCCACTAATGGTAGACAGAATATAAGTACTAGAAAATATGGATGAAGAGTTGGCAGGTATGGAAGAGTGATAGGCGAAATTGTGAGTATGAAGAAAATGTGTTATGTACTTGTCTGAAATTATAAAAATTATGAGTAAAAACTATTCCAAGTTGAAATTTAAACTGAATCATTCACTATAGCTTAGACCAATTAGGCATTAACTAAGCAATAGAATATCAACAAGTTCTTCAAGAAGTCTATTTGAATCAATCCTTAAAAGGAACAATAATCACATGAAGAATTTTCAAAACATAGTGATAGAGAATACTCATTGGGTCCAACACAGATTTAAATGAAAAATCCTAAGAAAAGAACTAATATTAATGGGAATTTTGGTGATGTCAAGGGAAGACTTTCTACCGGGCAGGTTTATTTGCCCCAATATTATCTTTAAAAGAGTAAAGGATTCTATTCCAGAGAATAGAATGATTCAGTAGCAATGAAAGTTCTGCGTGTCAAGAGAAAGTTGGGGAAGAGTGCATTTTATACAAAGGTCTAGGTGCTTATCACAGTGGGAAGTTGTTGAAGATATTTTTAATACCAATCCAGGGTTTCTATCCTGCCTTGATCATTTAGTTCCCAGATAAGAGACACATAACTTTTATCATTTACAAGTCTTAAATCATAAAAGAAATGGGCAGATATCTACCCTATATTCTATTAGAATCTACTTTGCTACTGATAACCTCGAGTTATTACTTACTATGTTTCAATATTTCATCTGCACTGATCTTAAAACCAATTGGCCAATTCCCAGGGCCATGTTTTCATGACTCACCTAACACATGGTGGTTTCTCTTCCATTCACTTTCTTCTTCCTCCTTGTGGTTCTCCTCTAAACCAAGCTCATGAATCTTAAACCTTGCCTATGTCCCTTCTGCCCACCTATTGGCTGTCAGCATCTCTATTCGCCAATCAGAACTAATTTGGTTGCAAGCTACATAGGGTCACTTGGTTCTATGTGCAGACTATCTGATTTCTGAGGCAGTCAGATTTTGAGGAATCAGTATTGGTATAAGAATACAGCAGCTTCAGGCCAACCCATGACAAGAAGCACAGGTGCAGATGTTGCACAGCTAAGAATCAATTCAAAGATATATAGTCCAGATTTCTATTTGTTGGCTACCATTTGTCTCTGATCCTTTCCCACCCTGCCACCAAAGTTAGGTTAAACATATCCATGACAAATAACTTAATAGTATTGTTGAAATCATTTAATCTGTATACAAAAATGAACTGTGGTAGTCTGAATATAAAATATTCTCTATAGGTTCATATTGATAATCACTGTGTCCTTAATTGGTGGTGGTGTTTGGGGAAGCTGCAAAATCTTTAGGATGTACAGCCTTGCTGGAGAAAGAAATTTTTGGGGCATGGCTTTGAAAGGTTATAGCATCACTCTACATTCAGTTTTATTTTTCTGCTTGCTGTATACTGATGAAACATTTGACATCTCTGTTTCCTGCTTAGACAGCCATGACATACCTGCACTACTGATAGCAACTTCTCCATTAAGAACCATGAGGTGCACTTTCATCTACAAGTTGCTATTGGTCATGATATTTCATCACAATGGAAAGGAATAAATATACCAAACAAACAAACAGATCAACTTGACTCTAACTCAGAAGAAATATATCGTTCTGAAAATTCTCTCTTCTCTTCCCAATTGCTTATTCTTTTCTCTCTATTCCACCTTCTCCATACTCCTCCACCTTTCTCTCTCTTCTGTACCTCTCCTTCTCTCTGTCTCACCGCTTCCCCTCATTTCCCTCTGTCCAAGTCCTCCTTTTCACCGTGATGGCTAATATTGGTTGACAATTTGACTCCTTTGAAAAAAAGTAACAGAAGGAACACTACCCAATTCCTTCTATGAGGCCACAATCACACTGATACCAAAACCTCACAAAGATCCAACAAAGAAAGAAAATTTCAGATCAATTTCCCTTATGAATATCGATGCAAAAATACTCAATAAAATTCTCGCAAACCGAATCCAAGAACACATCAAAATGATCATTCATCATGATCAAGTAGGCTTCATCCCAGGGATGCTGGGATGGTTCAATACCTGGAAATCCATCAATGTAATTCACTACATAAACAAACTCAAAGAAAAAAACCACATGGTCATTTCCTTAGATGCAGAAAAATCATTTGACAAAATTCAACATCCCTTCATGATAAAAGTCTTGGAAAGATCAGGAATTCAAGGCCCATACCTAAACATAGTAAAAGCAATATACAGCAAACTAGTAGCATACATCAAACTAAATGGAGAGAAACTTGAAGCAATCTCACTAAGATCAGGGACTAAAGAAGGCTGCCCTCTCTCTCCCTACCTATTCAATATAGTAATTGAAGTTCTAGCTAGAGCAATTAGACAACAAAAGGAGGTCAAAGGGATACAAATTGGTAAGGAAGAAATCAAATTATCACTATTTGCA
>CM052711.1:68947434-68983699 GCA_028551405.1 Uromys caudimaculatus | reverse complement strand
GAGTTTGTTTATGTACTGGATTACATTGATGAATTTCCGGGTATTGAACCATCCCTGCATCCCTGGGATGAAGCCTACTTGATCATGATGAATGATCATTTTGATGTGTTCTTGGATTCGGTTTGCAAAAATTTTATTGAGTATTTTTGCATCAATATTCATAAGGGAAATTGGTCTGAAGTTTTCTTTCTGTGTTGGGTCTTTGTGGGGTTTTGGTATCAGTGTGATTGTGGCCTTATAGAAGGAATTGGGTAGTGTTCCTTCTGTTTCTATTTTGTGGAATATATTGAAGAGTATTGGTATTAGGTCTTCTTTGAAGGTCTGATATAATTCTGAAGTGAACCCATCTGGTCCGGGGCTTTTTTTCATTGGGAGACTCTTAATGACTGCTTCTATTTCTTTAGGCATTATGGGACTGTTTAGATGGTTTATCTGTTCCTGACTTAACTTTGATATTTGGTATCTGTCTAGAAAATTGTCCATTTCATCCAGATTTTGCAGTTTTGTTGAGTACAGGCTTTTGAGGTAGGATCTCATGATTTTTTTTAATTTGCTCAGAATCTGTTGTTATATCTCCCTTTTCATTTCTAATTTTGTTAATTTTGATCCTGTCTCTGTGCTCTCTGTTTAGTCTGGCTAAGGGTTTATCTATCTTGTTGGTTTTCTCCAAGAATCAACTCTTGGTTTTGTTGATTCTTTGTATAGTTCTTTTTGTTTCTACTTGGTTGATTTCAGCCATGAGTTTGATTATTTCCTGCCTTCTACTACTCTTGGGTGCCTTAGTTTCATTGTGTTCTATAGCTTTTAGGTGTCTTGTCAAGCTGCTAGTGTATGCTCTCTCCTGTTTCTTTTTGGGGGCACTCAAAGCTATGAGTTTTCCTCTTAACACTGCTATGATTGTGTCCCATAAGTTTGGGTATGTTGTACTTTCATTTTCCTTAAATTCTAGGAAGTCTTTAATTTCTTTCTTTATTTCTTCCTTTACCAAGTTATCATAGAGTAGAGCCTTGCTCAGCTTCCATTTGTATGTGGGCTTTCTGTTGTTTTTGTTGCCTTTGAAGACCGGCCTTAATCCGTAGTTATCTGATAGGAGACATGGGATTATTTCAATCTTCTTATATCTGTTGAGGTTTGTTTCGTGACCGATTATATGGTCAATTTTGGAGAAGGTATCATGAGGTGCTGAGAAGAAGGTATATTCTTTTGATTTAGGATGAAATGTTCTATAGATATCTATTAAATCCATTTGGTTCATAACATCTGTTAGTTTCACTGTGTCTCTGTTTAGTTTGTGTTTCCGAGATCTGCCCATTGATGATAATGGGGTGTTGAAGTCTCCTACTATTGTTGTGTGAGGCGCAATGTGTGCTTTGAGCTTTAGTAAAGTTTCTTTTATAGATGTGGGTGCCCTTGCATTTGGAGCATAGATGTTCATAATTGAGAGTTCTTCTTAGTTGATTTTTCCTTTGATGAGTATGAAGTGTCCTTCCTTATCTATATTGATGACTTTTGGGTGAAAGTCGATTTTATCTGATATTAGAATGGCTAATCCAGCCTGTTTCTTGGGACCATTTGCCTGGAAACTTGTTTTCCAGCCCTTTACTCTCAGGTAGTGTTTTTCTTTATCACAGAGATGTGTTTCTTGAATGCAGCAAAATGCTGGGTCCTCTTTATGGATCCAGTCTGTCAGTCTATGTCTTTTTATTGGGGAATTGAGTCCATTGATGTTAAGAGATATTAAGAAATAGTGACTGTTGTTTCCTGTTATTTTTACATTTATGTGGCTATCTTCTTTTGAATTTGTTGAAAGATTACTTTCTTGCTTTTTCTATGGTGTAGTTTCTCTCCTTGATTTGGCATTTACCATCCATTATCCTTTGCAGGGCCTGGTTTGTGGAAACATATTGTGTAAATTTGGTTTTGTCATAGAATATTTTGGTTTCACCATCTATGTTAATTGAGAGTTTTGCTGGGTATAGCAGCCTGGGTTGGCAGTTGTGTTCTCTTAGGGTCTGTATGAGTTCTGCCCAGGATCTTCTAGCTCTCATAGTCTCTGGTGAGAAGTCAGGTGTAATTCTGATAGATCTGTCTTTATATGTTACTTGACCTTTTTCCCTTACTGCTTTTAATATTCTTTCCTTGTTTTATGAATTTGTGTATTTACTATAATGTGACGGGAGCAATTTTTTTCTTGGTCCAATCTGTTTGGAGTTCTGTAAGCTTCTTGTATATTTATATTCATCTCTTTCTTTAGGTTAGAGAAGTTTTCTTCTATAATTTTGTTGAAGATATTTACTGGTCCTTTAAGTTGGTAATCTTCACTCTCTTATATACCTAGTATTCTTAGGTTCTGTCTTCTTATTGTGTCCTGGATTTCATGGATGTTTTGGGTTAGAAGCTTTTTGCATTTTGCATTTTCTTTTACTGTAGTGTCGATGTTATCTATGGTATCTCCTGCTCCTGAGATTCTATCTTTATCTGTTGTATTCTGTTGGTGATGCTGGCATCTATGACTCCTGATCTCTTTCCTAGGTTTTCTAACTCCAGGGTTGTGTCCCTTTGTGATTTCTTTATTGTTTCTATTTCTACTTTTAGCTCCTGGATAGTTTTGTGCATTTTCTTTGTCTGTTTGATTGTGTTTTCTTGTAATTCTGCCTGTTTGATTGTGTTTTCTTGTAATTCTTTAGTGGATTTTTGTGTTTCCTCTTTAAAGGCTTCTAGTTGTTTATCTCTGTTTTCTTGTATTTCTTTAAGGGTGTTATTCATTTCTTTCTTAAAGTCTTCTATCATCATTATGAGAAATGATTTTAAATCTGAGTCTTGCTTTTCTGGTGTGTTGGGGTATCCAGGGCTTGCTGTGGTGGAATAGCTGGGTTCTGATGATGCCAAGTAACCTTGGTTTCTGTTCCTTATATTCTTACCCTTGCCGTTTGCCATCTTGCTAACTCTGATGTTAGCTGATCTTACTCTGTCTGGTTGTGGCTTGCCCTTCCTGCAGGCCTCTGTGTCAATACTCCTTGAAGACCAGCTCTCTCTGAGAGGTATTTGGGTTTGGAGAGCTGTGGCACAGAGTCAGATCTGGGGTGCAGACAGAAACCGGAAGGATCTTGTCCCCAGCCATCCCTTAGTTCCTGTGTCCTGATGGTTCTGCAAGGGTCCCTCTTGATCCAGTGAATTTGAACTGAAGTGGTGGTTTTGCCTGTGCTCAAAGGTGTGTCAACACTCCTGGGATACCAGCTCTCTCCTGGAACCCTGTGGCCCAGGCTGAGGTCCCCAAGCACAGATGGAAACCAGAAATTTCCTGTGCCTGACATTACCTCAATTCCTGTGTTCCATGGGTTCTGGGCGGATCCCGGTGAGCAGTGGTGTTTGCCTTAACCCCACTCATGGCTTTTCCATGCTCCTGGGAGGGTAGCTTTCTCCTGGCGCTAGTTGGCTATGGAACCCTGGTGGCCCAGGCAGAGGTCTCCAGCCCTCCATTGCTCTTTGCCAAGTGCATAAGCCACTGGAGATGGGGACAAAGAGGACAACCAATATACCAAGTGGGAATCTTCCTTCTCTATGTCCTTCCTAGGAAGATTACAAATATTTGAGTCTTGTCCAAGTATCTCTTAGATTAAGAAAACCAATGTAAGTAAGCATCCTGGTTCTTTGTTGAGAAATGGATCTCCATCAGAGAACAAGTTCTACTCTATTTTTACCTAGCAGAGATAAAGGGTAACTGGGGATTCTAATCACGCTACTCATGCTTAGTGGAGGTAGGTCACCCTCACTGGGTAGAAGTCCATAGAGTCTTAAAAAGTCATGTTCACATCTGAGTTCTCCTTTGTTATTTTCCAGGCAGGCATACTGTCCATAAATAGGGTAACTTCTTGCACCCTCTAAGAACTCTGTGGCAGTGGGGTTATTGGTCTCAGGAATCACCAAGCCCATTCCATAGTATGCGAAATAAGTGAGTATCTAGGAATGGCAGAAGGAGGAAATACAGAGTTGGCAACAATAACAGACTAACTGAAGCAGTTGAAAACTCTTTTCAGGATGGTTGAGGGCCCCAGAGCTGGAATCTGCCAAGCCAAATCTGGGTTGTGTACTTTATAAAGTCCTTCAGTCCTTCTTTTCCTCTATTCATGTTTTTGGATACCTGCTTCAGTATCCTCCAGCCATCTGTCCTTGCAATGCCTTCTGGGAACAAAGACCCACCATTTTAAGGAGCCTGCACTCATTTTTCTGTCTATGTATGTCCCTCTAACTCTCCCTCAACCAAGCTTTGGGGAAAGTAGTTATGTAGATATTCCAATTGTGGCTGAGCACTCCATAGCCTCTGGTTCTCTCAACTCTCACATTCTGTATGGAATAACAAGTCATCAATGGCCTCATCTAAAGATTTATTTTGAATATGTGATCTTTTAAGCAATGAAGGGTCATCTTATAGGCAATGTTGGCACTTAGGACATTTTACCTTCTGAAATGTTCTCCACTGTGAGCCTCAGAAAGCTGTCATTTTCCCTACCTCAAATCTAAATTAAATCTAAACACTGCACTCTGTACTGGTCAAGCTACCACTTACAGTTTTTAAATTTTAATATTATTTTTTGTTTGAAAATATTTTCTTATACAATATGTCTGATCACAGTTTCTTCTCCCAGCCCCTCCAAGATCTTCCACTCCCATCCAAATTATCATTTTCTTGTTCTCTTTCTTTAGAAAACAAATAGGCAATTAAAGAAAAATCAAAAAGTTAGAAAAAAGCATAACACACGTATTAAATTTTCTGCAACAAACAGAAAATTTTCTCCAAAACCAGAAATGAGACAGAAGATTAAATTTCAACTTCTCCAGAAAATGGTGTTTTTAATTTTTGGTGGTGGTGGTATGTGTGTGCATATATGTAGAGTATATGTGCTTGTGGGCTTATTGTATGTGTTTGGGAATATATGTGCATGTGATATATATGAATGTTTTTGTCTATATATGTCTTTGTGATTGTGTGGGTATGCTTGGGTTCTTTTATATGTATATATGTATTTCTATGTATATGTTTTTGGTTTTGTGTATGTGTATGTGTGTGAGTATGTATGTGTGTTGTTTGTATTTATGTGTTTGTATGTGTAGATGTATGTACAGTGTATTTCTGTTTATGTGTTTTTGATACGTATATGTCTGCTTAGTGTGTTCGTGTGTGTGTGTGTGTGTGTGTGTGTGTGTGTGTGTTTGTGACTGTGTGAATGTGACATTGTGTATGTACATTTGTGACTGCATGTATGTATATATGTGTGTTTGTTTTTGGATTCTTTTGTGTCTGTATAGATGTATTTTAGTCTGTGTTATTGTGTGTGTTTGTGTGTCTGGGTGCATTTTTTAGATATGTGTCTGTCTTTCTCTTTTGCAGGCACCTCTGTTAGTCCCCTGCCTTCCTGCAGTTGAACCTGGCTACTGCTCACCTTCCATGTTCCACTTTTCCTTTCTTGTCTGATCCATCTTTCTTCCCACTTTTCTGTTTCTGTTCTGTTGAGACAAAAGTATTAATTCATAGTTCAAATGGGTCTTGGATTCATGATCTTGCCATCTCTATCACCTAATTGCTAACACTACAGGCATCTGCCACTATACCTGCTCTTTAGATTTTTCTCTATGGAAATTTTATTTTATATTTTAGCTCTATTACTCTAAACTCTTACTTAAATTTCATTTGATTTTAATTTTTTAAAAAATAATCTTATTTACTTGAGTTCTTTTAGGGATTTATAGTTTAATATAACTAAATTAATCTTGGTGAATACAGAAGAAATAAGGAAGAGGCGACCTTTTCATAGGTTTTATGCATTATCTTTTGTTTTGTTTCATGCTGCAGCTTTTTCTTAGTTATAAATCACTATCTTTATACACCACTTTTTTGCTGTTTGTGTTAATGAGACATCACTGGTTGCCTCTAATCTGTCAGTGAAGTTAGTGACTTGCTGGCAGGATGCACTTTATGGACATTAACTGGATTCACTGCACTATTTCCTAAATCAGACGCTGAGTTACTGATGCATTATTTCAAAAGGGTAGGCAGGTGTGTGAGCTCATTTGTCCTTGAAGCTGGGCAGCATCCACTCCCTAGTTTTTCTTTCTCTCTTCTCCCTCACTCTCTTCCATTCTCTCTCTCTCTCTCTCTCTCTCTCTCTCTCTCTCTCTCTCTCTCTCTCTCATTAAGAGCATATATCTGTCTCCATTGACACAGGAGCACACTGGAATTTTTGGGGTGGGTATAATGATCTTCAGTGTCATCACCATTTAATCAATATTAAGCTCATAATGTAATTTCCTGTGGTGGTCATACTTGTTAAGACTAATATCTCTACTTGAGGATCTGTTTGGAATTTTATTTACTCTAGGCTTCATTTGATCAGGAAGCTTGCCACCAGGATGCAACTTTATTTTAACTCCAGTGACTCACGTGTTGGAATAAAGTAACCCATTCTGAAGTGCGCATCTGAAATTTATCTGTGCCTTGGTGCAGGTAAATACCTCTATAAACATAGAATAAATAAGTAAGCAAATAAATGAACAGATAAATGTAACTTTTAAAATTTACCCTTATCTACTTACTTCCCTATAGGAATATCTTGAAAGAAAATTAGCCCTGAGCTACTTTCATCCATCTGTTCCCTCTCTCTCTCTCTTCTTATACAAATACATCCCCCCCCACACACACACTCACCAATGCTTACCTCAAAAAAGAATACAATTTTGTGTTATGGGGCCAAATTAGTGACCATTGCCCAAGAACATGGAACCAGCGTATCCCAAATGCCATGTCCCAGTGTAGTAACAGTTTTATAATAAGAGAACAAAGAATTAATTAAGTCTTTTCCCAACTCTTTGTTGACAGCATCAGGTAGGCAGTTATAGCAAAGGAGGGCAACTTCTGATCTTCACTGTCTGGTGACTTCCTAAGTCTAGGTTAATATAAACTAGGGACTGCTGAACCTTTCAGACTGATAAAATAACAGTCGTAAGGATGTTTATTCACACACGCATATTGGCCTCAATAATTGGGAATTAAATACAGTCTTTACATTTTATCGTTTTAGGTCTGGTTAACTTCAAAGTTTGATCTATTTTTATTTGCAGTGGTTTTAAAATTAATTTTAAAATATTTTTAAAAGTGATTAAAGATAGCTCCAGATAATTTTGGCTGCCAACCTGCAACATTACAGATTTCTATTACTCAATTCTGTAGAATGAATTCATAATCATAGCTGGCCCATATGAAAGACACACAATCCAGGTATTTTATTTATAAGCCATAAGTTTAGACTGAGCAGGTTTGAAGTTATTCTAACTTATGAGCTATTAAGTCCCTTGTTACTTGTTGTTTCTCCTACCCATGTGCTCATGGTCTACCTCCTCTCATGGCAGCCTCCTCAACATCTGTCTTCATTCTTCTCCTCCTCCCTCTACCTACAACCCCTTACTTGAGCCTCAATTCTCACCTTTATCCCTCCACTACCCAATCATAGGCAGGTAAATTGAGGAGCAAGAGTCACATAGCATCACTTGATGTACTTGAGGATCTGCTTGTTGGGGGCAACCACATCCTGATAATCCAGTATTTAGCACTACAGTACAGTCAGCATCAGAGCAACCTACTATACAATTAAGCTTAATGTTTAAGAAAAGGATGCCTTTTGTTCTAGAAACTTCAGCTCATTATTTTAGACTGAATATTTGTTGATGACCCAAGCCTTTTATCTTCTGGGTGTATATTCTTTGGACATACTGACAAATTTCACCTGTTGGAAGTTGATCTCCAATACCACATAATTGAGAGATGAATTCTCAGTTATAATTGATCATGGTCCAGTAATACAGATTCAGATTACTCCAAATACCATGTCCCACCCTAGTCACAGTGAAGACATGACTAGGTTATAAGGACAGAACATGTGAGCACATTAATGTTGCTTTTTATTTGGGGATCAGACTAGTTAGCTAGAGAGCAAGATGCTAAATAGCCCGCCCTGCCCTATGCTTCAGCCTATCCATGTGCTCTCCAACACCCTTTCCTTCCACTGATTTATGGCTCATTGCAGAGGCCATCAGAGTCATAATACTATGTCCTTGACTAGAGTGAGCTAAAGAAACTTCTTTCTTAAAATTTGTCCAGTCCTTGGCAATCTCTTATAGCAGCAGAAATAGAAAGAGAAAACAGACAAAACATATTTATTATTATTGTACTGACATTGTAGCTAAAAACAAAGCATATATAGCCCCATACTGCCATGTATGTGAGCCTCCAACTTGATGCCAGAGAAATACTCCACTGTACAGTGTGAATATGCAAATGAAGCAGTGACAGTGCTGATGGGAGTTCAAGGAGTCCATTGATGAGAGCACTTGTAAGATAGATGTGGGTTCTTGGGGGTGAAGCATGGGATTGGATTTCCTCCTATTCCTAACTACCAGATTCCTGTTCACTTGACTATAGTGAAATCATTCTTCTGATGCATCCATGATTAGTCCAGCTGATTTTCCTGTCTGAGTTACCATCTCTAAGTCTCCTATTATTTGGATGAGTTCCCTTTTCCTAGGGAAACAAACATTTGTTCACTTCAGCAGCAGTTGAAACTTTGATTCCACCAAAGACCACCTTGGTGAACCAATAAGTTAATTAGACTAAATTACAGGACACTGTTGAGAGATATTAAAGGAACATATTTATAACCTTTGAACAAATTTATTTTAATTATTGTAGTGAAATCTAGGGTAACTTTCTGACTTCTCCTTCCTGGTGGCACACCCTTCCCTATTCTGTATGTATAACAACTTACAGACAGATAGCAATTAAGTAATAGTGGGCTTGTTTGCTTTACATAATACATATTAACAAACAACTCCATGAAGAAAGAATCCACCCCTCTGCCAAAGCATCCATGCACATGTTCAATGTGATTTTTTTCCTCTTGAAGGATGAACATAAACAACAAAAGACACAGCCAGAGACTTTCTTATTTGTCCAAGAAGGGCATAGGGCAGATGACTGCTGTCCTTGGGAGTAGAGGACAGGAGAAAAGCAAGGAACTCAGTGCACATCATATAAATTGTGAGAAGCTTGCTCATCCTCACAGGGTGCCCACTTTCTTCTTAGAATAAAACTGATAATGATGCTGCTCATAACCCACTATTAATATTAATTTAAACAATACAGTAGTAAGAGAAAAGCTCACTAGTACTACTGAAGTTAAAATATAAATGACTTAATTTTCTAAAATAAAGTCTATTCAGAAGAGAATTTGAGAGCCAAATACCAGATCACTGTCAGGTGACCTCAGAATTTAGGTTTTTCGGGAACTTATTCCTAGGCCAAGGGATAAACTTACACTTCAGACTCTTCATTTCTTTTCCCTTCCTCTCCCTTTTTCCATCCTTCTGTCCTTCTACCCTTCTCTTTCTTCATTCCTGTCTTTTCTTTACTTTTTGGTGTGCTGTATGCATGTATACACACTTATATGGGAGTAGACTGGTCTGTTCACAAATATATGGAGGGCAGAAATAAGCACTACATGTCTTTACATTTTGTTCTTTACCTTAAGTTTTTGAGACAGAGTATCTAACTGAACCTGGAGTCCCTGATTCTGCTAGATGTGGCTGTTCAGTGGGCCACTGGGATATGACTGTCTTTGCCTATTAATTTCTGGGGTTGTAGGCATGTACCTCCATAGGCTTTTTGCAAGCCTGCATTTTACCCTCAGAACTGTCTTAATCATTTATGTCAGCTGCTATTATAGTTCTCTAAGTCAGGAGGAATAGCTGAGCAACATGAACACCAAGATGGTAAGAAAAGAATAAAAATAAAAAATGAATTGAGTGCGTGGTTGTAAACTCAGCAAGAAGGAAGCTGTATGTAAGCAGTCTCTGCTTTGCAAGATCAGCAATTAATGGTGAGAGAGTTAAAAGCACACACAGGTGACATTCCTGCATCATTAATTCTAAGGCTCTGAATCATAAAGCTTCCATTTTGTCTTGTAAAATATATCCATATATTTGGTTCAGAATGAATTTCCAAGCCAGGAAGAAGTTGTATATCATTATTATATATCTGTGGGTACTTGATGTGTTTCTGTAGTCTCTTCTATATATTTTCTCAGATTCCCAGAATTGTATAATATCTATGCTTTTTCTTTAAATATGAATAGCACTTTACTTTTATTACCTATTAATAACATAGTAAATAAAATACTGACTTAATGGTACTGCCATGAAAACAGTGGAGTAAATATATGATCTGAGGTCAGAAATAAGTGATTTCAATATAAAATAAGGGGAATTATTCATCCACTTCTTCATTTGAGACAGACTGATAGAATGCAGAATATATGTCACAGAGTTCCAGTTTGTCAGTCTGAGGTATCACTTGCTGATGGTAGAAGAATAGAGGAATGTGGTACCTCTAAGACAGAATAGAAGGGCAATCCAAATCCAAAGACCTGAATAAGGACCTGCAAAGTGTGAGTTCTCTGCATATTGTAAAACATATCATCACAAACGACAAGTAGCTTTGTGTTGCTTATGTCTGATGTTAACTTGTTTTAATTTGAAAACAATTATGTGTATGGGCATTTTAAATGTATTCATATCTGTGATTCACATATGTGTCATAAGTGTGTAGAACATGGTTTTAGAGCCTTTGGAACTGGAGTTACAGGTAGTTGTGTGCTGCCATCTATGGGTCAGAAATAAATCCCAGGTCCTCTGAAAGAACAGCCTTTGTCTTTAGCCCTGAGGCATTGATCTCTCTCTCTCTCTCTCTCTCTCTCTCTCTCTCTCTCTCTCTCTCTCTCTCTCTTTCTCTCTCTCTCTCTCTCTCTCTCTCTCTCTCTCTTCCTCTCTCTCTCCTTTTCTTTTTCTCCCTCTCTCTCTTTCTCTCCCTCCTTCTCTTTCTCTCCCTCCCTCTCTTTCTCTCCCTCCCTCTCTATCCCTCCCTCCCTCCCTATCCCTCCCTCCCTCCCTCTCTCCCTCTCTCTCTCTTCCTTCCTTCCTTCTTTCCTTCCTTCCTTCCTTCCTTCCTTCCTTCCTTCCTTCCTTCCTTCCTTCCTTCCTTCCTTTCTTCACTAGGATTAGGAATGTGCACTAATGCAGAAATATGCCAAATTGTTATAATGACTTGAGTGAGAATTAAAAAGAGCCAGAGCCTGTGAAGGCAAGATCACTGGGGAAATTGCATAATGCTGGTTGAAGGGAAACCGAGTGTAGCCATTTCACGGCACACTTGATTAATTATGCCCATAATCTATGACCCAACAATTTGATTTCTGAAAAGAAATTTCAATTATATGGGAAGTTTATAAAAACACCATAACGAAGGTATTTATTAAATTGATGTTTGTGCCTGTAGATGGTTAAAGATACAGCCTCCAGATTGCATAATTAATATGTATCAGGAACAATAATCACCACAGATTGTCATGTACTGGAAGAAAGAATAATCCAAATTTATTAACATTTCTTAGATGCCTTGATGGGAGAAAACAAGAAAGAGAAAATATGTATGGTCAACATCTTTCATGCTAATTAAAGGTAAAGACAGGGCCTAGGCAAGACTCACTGATAAAAGTGCTTGCTCTGAACTTATAGGGATTTGAGTTTGGATCCCTACTACTTTTGTAAAAAATCTAGACAATGCAGTGTAGACCTTCTATCACAGTATTAGGAGAGGTAAAGACGGGAGCATCCTGGGGCTTCCTACTCATTCAGTTTCTTTGATCCAGTGAGGTCCACACTCTGTGAACAAACATCTTAAAACTAAGTTGGAGAGTTATTTTGGATAACACCTAATGTGTATACAAACATACACACATACACATACACACACACAGAAAAAGAGAGAGAGAGAGAGAGAGAGAAAGAGAGAGACAGAGAGAGAGAAACATAGAGAGAGAGAGAGAGAGAGACATAAACAAACAGACAAGTAAATTCCTAACACAATCTTATTTTGTTTTATAGTATATTCATTTGTCCACAGACTGGATAAACATGCCCACTGTTGATGAAGTGGTTGAGGTATAAGAAGAGATCAAAGTAGAAAAGTAACAAATCATGAAAACCATGAACGGAAAATTTATTATTATGGACCAAACACTAAGGGGTAGAATGAGGTCAACTTCAGTCTCAGAGAGAATGAAGAGGAAATGTAGATGTTAAACTCATAAACACTGCAAGGTACATAAACACACCACCATGACCATTAGGGCTTCTCCTCTTTCCCTTTCCCCTCTCCCTTCTTCTATTCTTCCCTCCTTTAGATCATAAAAGTGAAGTGTCTGGCAGGAGAGCAAGGTCTCCTTGAATTCTTACCCAAGAGCACCATTCACAGGAATGAGATCCCTGTATACCAGGCAAGTACATTTTGGGGCCATCATCTTATTATTTTACTTGGTTATACTCAGAGATAAACTTAGCATCTGGTGATTCTGACCTTTATAAAGTTTTGTTAATCTTCCCTGTCTTGTATGCAACATAAAAAGTATAAAACAATATCCTCTTCAGTTCTTCAGTGAGAAAAGTCAAAGGAGTTATTATTACTCTGTATCTAGACAATATGATTTTACCTAAGTCTTAGAGTATGTGATTAGAAAAATTTCAAAATGCTTTCTGCAATTGGTGTCAGTTATTTTTCTCATTGTTATAACAAAATATCTGACAAAAATGAATTCAGGAAGAAAAAGTTTATTTTGACTCGTAGTCTTTTGTTTTTGGTTTTGTTCTTTTTTTTTTTTTTTTTTGTTGTTGTTGTTGTTTTTCAGGGCAGTAGGCCATAAGGCAGCTTGTCACATTACATCCACAGTCAGGAAGCAGTGGTGAATGCTGTTGCTCAGCCCACTTCCCCTACTTTATTTTATGCAAAAATGCATTGTATGTTAAGGTTTAAAATGGTCAATTCTCTATTGGTTAACCTAATATAGAAAGTTCCTTACAGGCATGCCCAAAGACTTGCTTTCCTGTTGATACAGGATTCAGGATTAACCCTAATAACACTGATCCTAAAAAGTATAGAATCAATCAACATCAAGGCTCCTTTTTTCCAATCCTTCAAATTATCTCCTCCTCTGTCTCTCTGTCTCTGTCTCTGTATCTCTCTCTCTCTCTCTCTCTCTCTCTCTCTCTCTCTCTCTCACACACACACACACATCATATATGTCATTCATATTTTTAAACATGCATTTATTTATATATGTTGTGTATATGTGCCTATGGGCATTCATGTATGCTATGTGAATACAGATGCTGGTAGTGGTCAGCTGAAGGCATTTTTTCCCTTGGAACTAGAATTATAGGCAGTTATGGACTATCAGACATAGATTCTGGAAATTGAGATTTGCACCTCTGCATTAGGCATTGACCCATCTCTCCAGGATCCCAGTTTTTTTTTTTTTTTTTAAAAAAAAACACAAAACATTGACTCTACACTGTTCTAAACATTGTTTTAAATAATTTATGTTTTTAGCTATTTTCAGAGTGTTAGACTTTCTAAACACTTAGTGAGCATGGCAAATGAATTACTATATACTCTTTTAGACTGAGTAACAAAACTTCATATTAGATTCAAATATATTTACATTATTAATATTATTAACCAAAGTTGTAGTAATATCATTAAAAACAGTAGAAAATAAGTTAGATCATATTTCCCAGTCAGTTCAAAAGGCTATTTTTAAGGTATCAGCTTCCTAATTCCTATTTAGGATCCATATTCTCCAACTGATAGGATGCCCTCTGTAACTTTATACTGGATTTAACTCTTTTAGAATCATATTATTCGTGTATTTGGGAATTAATATTTGAAAAATTCTCTCTGCTCATTTTAAGTTTCATTCATGTATGTGTTTGTGTATGTGCATTTGTGTATGTTTATATGTCCAAGCATGTTCATAACCATATTGTGTACATGAAGACAATTGAAAGAAGCTCTAGGGTTTTTGATACTTGTCAGCAAAGAATGGTAGATGGATATAGAACCTTGAGCAAAAAAGAAAGCATATATAGTTTATTAACAGCTCTAAAGAGGAGAGCTGAAAGAGAAGGGGGTCATAGGAGTCTGCTTGTTTAAGCTCTTGGCCATTTGTAACATCATTAGTATACTCAGATAAACATTTTCCTCACTAAAATCCATGAGCCTATTTTTCCTGGAATAATACATATCAATTCTCCTAGCATTTCACAGTTAGGAAATAGGTGTTTGATTAAGACCCAAACCAAAACTACCAGCAGAAATACCACTATGACACATTAATTTCAGAGTAGAGAAGAAATGTCTGTGTGATTTTTCAGTTTTAAATTCTTTCTCTTTTGCAGTAACAACATCAGAAATCACTTATTTTAGAATTTGCAATATAGGACCTCTAATATCTGAACATCAATCAGTGCTTTACCTTTCAACTGTCTGTGTTGCATAGATGCCATACTCAGACTGCTAGTCCTTGGGGTTTTTAGTTCCCAGGTGTGATTACCATGACATTCTGTCCTAGTTTCCCCTACTCTGCAATGGAAGTATTGAATATTGAACTCTTAAGTGATGCATAATTTTGTTGGAAGCTGTGATGGTCGATGCTAATTGCCACCTTGGCAAAATGTATAATCACTAAATATTTGGGTCCCTGGATATGGATGTCTGTATTATGTTGATTTTATTCACTGAGGTGGGAAAAACCACACTTTGAGGGTAGTATCATTCCCTGAGATGGAATTCTAGAATGTATGAAAAGGCAAAAGTGAGCTAACCACATGCATTCATCTTTCTCTGCTTTCTAATTATGGATAATGAGTGACTAACTGATTCAATTTCCACCCACCTTAAATCTTGTGCTATAATGTACTATAGTCTTAAATTGTGGGCCAGAACAAATACTTTTTCACAGAAATTGCTTTTTTCAGAGTATTTTATCACAGCAACAGAAGAGAAACTAAGACAAATGTGTAAGTGAGAATGAATCACAGCCTTATTATCAATATGCTAAACCTAAATTTTTTCATGTCAATAAATGCATAGTAAGCAAAATTAGCATCTGGAAATGATAAATAAGGCCAAGAAACTAATGAATAAATTAAGAATCAATGAACTCTTTTAATAGTCTTACTTCCTTTGTAACACCATTATTTTATGAAGTAAAAATTATCTTAATATAGATATGTACAGCTTTATTGAATAGATTTTATTTACTGTTACTTTTGTTATGCAGGCATTAGAACATGAATATTAAGTTTAGCTGGATTTTGAGTACAGACTTAGTTTTTCTGACAATCGGAGATGAATGGATGATGTCAAATGACAATATTGCTGAAAAGAATGGGGCCAGACAGCCTTTCCATCTACACCCATTCAAGACTCTTCTTCATTCTCTCTTGAGGCTCTGCCATCTTCAACACATTGGCTTAATGGCTTATTGGGATTTTCAAGATGATGAAACTATGGAATTGGAAGGCAACATAAACCAATTCAAATTGTTTAAGCCTAGAACCATAGATACCTAAGCAACTGAAATTTGTGTCATGTTCTGTACACTGTAAGACCAAAGTCGAAGGAAAGAGAAGGAGGTTCTGGACCTAGGTTCTACATGTTGCCACTACCATCAGATAACAGAAAGATGACAAGGCAGAGCTCAGTAGCCCTATTTCTTTATTTAATCTGTCTCTGTATACATGTTTGTGTGTGAGACTGCTCTTGTATGTCTAAGTGTGCATGGACACATGTACAAGTACATGTGGAAATCAGATGTCAACTTTATGTGTAGTTCCTCAGATAATACACACCTTGTTAGGCAGTGTTTCTCATTGACCTGGAACATTCCAGATAGAGCATCAAGCTTCAAAGATCTTCCTTGCCCAGCTCTACAGTGCTGGAATATTGAGTCTGTGCCATTATGCCCATCTTCTTTATGTTGTTGGAGGCTTACTCTAGCGTCATCTAATTCATGATTCATGGACCAACTATGGCAAATAAGTTTGTTCTCTCCATCTTTTATGCTTTAACAATAAGCTCTAGAATTTTATAGCAAGCTCCTTCTTTTCAGTTTAGAAGGCTACACCTCCAATCACTAGGTGGACCTAATGAAGATCTGTAACTAAGGCCTTTCCTTACAGCTTATGCTCACTGATCTACCTTATAGATTATTCAATGAATTGTAGAGCTTTTGAAGGCCAATGTCATTACTTGTATAACACAAGGAGGGTAACTATACCTAAGAAAACACAAGAACTTAATCATCTCACAACAAAGCCAAAAGAAGATAATCACACCTCCAATGACAAACACAATAAGAATGAGCAATCATTATTCTTTAATATCTCTCAACACCAATGGAATCAATTCCCCAATAAAAAGACAGGGTAACTGACTGAATACATAAACAAGATCTAGCATTTTTCTGCATACAAGAAACATACATCATACCCGAATAGCACCAGGAGAGAGCTAGCCTCCCAGGAGAGTAGACAAGCCTGAGAGCCGAGGTAAGATCAGCACTTCTGCTCAAAGGGACCCTGCCACAACCCTCAGGACAAAGGAACCTAGGAGCAGTCTGTGACAGGAATCTTCTGGTTTCCTTCTGTGGCTGGGAACCTGAGCCTGTGCCACAATGCTCCATACCCAAATAATGCTAGGAGAAAGCACAGGGAGAGAGCTAGCCTTCTGGGAGTGTGGACAAGCCTGTGAGGAGACATAAGCCCAGCACTTCTGCTCAGAGACTCCTTGGGAATCCTCAGGACAAAGGGACCTAGGAGCAGCCTGGGGCAGGAGCTTCCAGTTTCTGCCTGTGGCCTGTGCCACAGGGATCCATACCCAAATAGCACAGGGAAAGAGCAAATCTCCCAAGAGTGTAGACAGACCTGTGGTAAGACCAGCACCTCTGCTCAGAGGGACCTGCTTGGAACCCTCAGGACACAGGGACCAAGGAGTAGCCTTCTGGTCTCTGTCTGCAGCCAAGAAGCTGATTCTATGGCACAGGGCTCAATACTCAAATAGTGTCAGGACAAACCTTTGAGCACAGGCAAGACCATCACTTCTGTTCAAATGCCTGGCACAAGAGAGACCCTCGCAGAGCCATCACGACAAAGGAACCAAGGAACAGCTGGGGACAGGATCCTTCTGGTCTCTGTCTGCACCCCAGAACTGACCCTGTACCACAGCTCTCCAAACCCTAATTCCTCTCAGAGAGAGCTGGTCTTCAAAAAGTACTGACACAGAGGATTGTAAGAGGGACAAGATACAGTCAGAGAGAGCAAGACCAGCTAACACCAGAGATAATCAGATGGCGAATGGCAAAGGCAAGAACATAAGCAAGAGGAACCAAGGATACTTGGCATCATTAGAACCCAGTTCTCCCACCACAGTGACCCCTGGATACCCCAACACACCAGAAAAGCAAGACTCAGGTTTAAAATCACATCTCATGATGATGATAGAAGACTTAGAGAAGGAAACAAATTACTTCCTTAAAGATATACGAAGGAACACAGGTAAACAGCTAGAAGCCATTAAAGAGGAAGCAAAAAATCCCTTAAAGAATTACAGAAAACACAATCAAACAGATGATGTAAAGGAACAAAACCATACAGGATCTAAAACTGGAAATAGAAACAATAAACAAATCACAAAGGGAGACAACCCTGGAGATAGAAAATCTAGGAAAGAGATCAGGAGTCATAGATGCAAGCATCACCAACAGAATACAAGAGATAGAAGAAAGAATCTCAAGTACAGAAGATACCACAGAAAACATTGACACAACAGTCAAAGAAAATGCAAAATGCCAAAAGCTCTTAACAAAAAACATCCAGGAAATCCAGGACACATAGAGAAGACTGAACCTAAGAATAACAGGTATAGAAGAGAGTGAAGATTCCCAACTTAAAGGGTCAATAAATATCTTCAAAAAATTATAGAAGAAAACTTCCCTAACCTAAAGAAAGAGATGAACATAAACATTCACAAAACCTACAGAACTCCAGATATATTGGACCAGAAAATAAATTCCTCCCGTCACATAATAGTCAAAACACCAGATGCACAAACCAAGTAAAGAATATTAAAAGCAATAAAGGAAAAAGGTCAAGTAACATATAAAGGCAGACCTATCAGAATTACACTAGACTTCTCACCAGAGACTATGAAAAGCTAGAAGATTCTAGGCAGATCTCATACAGACCCTAAGAGAAGAAAACTGCCAGCCCAGGCTGCTATACCCAGCAAAACTCTCAATTACCATAGATGGTGAAATCAGGTATTCTATGACAAAACCAAATTAATATAATATCTTTCCACAAACTCATCTGTATAAAGGATAATAGATGGAAAACACCAACACAAGGAGGGAAACTACACCCTAGAAAAAGAAAGAAAGTAATCTTCTTTCAACAAACCCAAAAGAAGATAGCCACACAAACTTAAAATAATATCAAAAATAACAGGAAGCAACTGTCACTATTCCTTAATATCTCTTAACATCAATGGACTCAATTCCACAATAAAAAGACATAGACTAACAGACAGGATACATAAACAGGACCCAGTATTTTGCTGCATACAGGAAACTCACCTCAGTGAGAAAGAGAAACACTACCTCAGAATAAAGGTTGGAAGAAAATTTTCCGAGCAAATGGTCCCAAGAAACAAGCAGGAGTAGCAATTCTAATATCAGATAAAATCGACTTTCAACCAAAAGTCCTCAAAACAGATAAGGAAGGACACTTCATAATCATCAAAGGAAAAATCTACCGAGAAGAACTCTCAATTCTGAACATCTATACTCCAAATGTAAGGGCACCCACATTCATAAAAGAAACTTTACTGAAGCTCAAAGCATATTCTGCACCTCACACAATAATAGTGGGAGACTTCAACACCTTACTCTCATCAATGGACAGATCTTGGAAACACAAACTAAACACAGACAGTGAAATAACAGAAGTTATGGTCCAAATGGATTTAACAAATATCTATAGAAAATTTCATCCTAAATCAAAGAATATACCTTCTTCTCAGCACATCATGATACCTCCTCCAAAATCGACCATATAATCGTTCACAAAACAAACCTCAACTGATATAGGAAGATTGAAATAATCCCATGCCTCCTATAAGATCACTATGGATTGAAGCTGGTCTTCAATAGCAATAAAAACAACAGAAGGCCCACATACACATGGAAGCTGAACAACATTCTACTCAATGACAACATGGTCAAGGAAGAAATAAAGAAGGAAATTAGACTTTCTAGAATTTAATGAAAATGAAGGTACACCATACCCAAACTTATGGGACACAATGAAAGTAGTGTTAAGAGGAAAACTCATAGCTCTGAGTACCTCCAAAAAGAAACTGGAGAAAGCATACACTAGCATTTTAACAGCACACCTGAAAGCTCTAGAACAAAAATTAGTTAATACAACCAAGAAGTGTAGAAGACAGGAAATAATCAAATTAAGGGCTGAAATCAACAAAGTAGAAACAAAAAGAACTATACAAAGAATTAAGAAAACCAGGAGCTGGTGCTTTGAGAAAATCAACAAGATAGCTAAACCCTTAACCAGATTAACAAGATGGCAAAGAGACAGTATCCAAATTAACAAAATCAGAAATAAAAAGGGATATATAACAATAGAAACTGAAAACAAATCAAAAAGTCATCACATCTTACAACAAAAGCCTATACTCAACAAAATTGGAAAATCTGGATGAAATGAATAATTTTCTAGACAGATACCAAATACCAATGTTAAGCCAGGATCAGATAAACCATTTAAATACTACCATAACCCCTAAAAAAATGGAAGCAGTTACTAAAAGTCTCCCAACCAAAAAATGCCCAGGACTAGATGAGTTTAATGGAAAATTCTATCAGACCTTCAAAAAAGATCTAATACTAATACTCTTCAAACTATTCCACAAAATAGAAAGAGAGGAACACTACTGAATTCATTCTATGAAGCCACACTTACATTGATACCAAAACCTCACAAAGACCCAACAAAGAAAGAAAACTTCAGACCAATTTCCCTTATGAATATCGATACAAAAAATACTCAATAAACTTCTTACAAAACGAATCCATGAACACATCAAAATGATCATTCACCAAGATCAAATAGGCTTTATCCCAGAGATGCAGGGATGGTTCAAAACCCGGATATTCATCAATGTAATCCACTACATAAACAAACTTAAGGAAAAAAAACACATGATCATTTCATTAGATGTTGAATATGCATTTGACAAAATTCAACATTCCTTCATGATAAAAGTCTTGGAAAGATCAAGAATTCAGGCCCCATATCTAAACATAGTAAAAGCAATATACAGCAAACCAGTCCCCAACATTAAACTAAATGGAGAGAAACTTGAAGCAATCTCACTAAAATCAGGGACTAGGCAAGGCTGCCTTCTCTCTCCCTATCTCTTCAATATAGTATTTGAAGTTCTAGCTAGAACAATTAGACAACAAAAGGAGGTCAAAGGGATACAAATTGGAAAGGAAGAAATCCAAAGATCACTCTTTGCAATTGATATGATCATATACTTATGTGACCCGAAAAGCTCCACCAGAGAACTCCTACTGCTTATAAACAACATTAGCAAAGTGGCTGGATATAAAATTAACTCAAACAAATCAGTAGCCTTCCTATACTTGAAGGACAAAAAGGCTGAGAAAGAAATTAGGGAAATGGCACCCTTCACATAAGTCACAAACAATATAAAGTATGTTAGTGTGATTCTAACCAAATAAGTGAAAGATCTGTTTGACAAGAACTTCAAGTGTCTGAAGAAAGAAATCAAAGAAGACCTCAGAAGTTGGAAAGATCTGCCATGCTCATGGATTGACAGGATTAATATAGTAAAAATGGCCATGTGGCACAAAGCAATCTACAGATTCAATGCAATCCCTATCAAAATTCCAACTCAATTCTTCATAGACTTAGAAAGAGTAATTCTAACATTCATTTGGAATAACAAAAAACCCAGGATATCAAAAACTATTCTCAACAATAAAAGAACTTTGCACACTTATCACGTCTTTGTTCATAGACAGAATGAATTTCAATTTATTTATAAGAGAAGAAGCATGATAACACTCAGACAATAGGTATACATAGTTTACTCATAAAAGAGTTTCATTGTATTTGAACCCAAAAATGTATTGGCAAGTGAATGTTGTACTGAGACTTCTCACACAAGTCCTGGAATCTTGTTCTGTCATTATCACTATTTTCCTGTGACTGTGAGACTTAACTTATATGCTCAAGCTATACCCCCCCCCGTGTGTGTGTGTGTGTGTGTGTGTGTGTGTGTGTGTAATGAGCCACTTGACATCAGACTCCCTGAAGTCTTGATCCAAATTGACAGTGTCAATGTGAATGTGTTTGAGTTTTCATTCTCATCTCTTACTAGTTTACTTCCTTCCCTGCCCGTGATCACCTGCAGGGTCCCCATCACAGGGGACAATACTTAAAAAGGATTGAAGTGTATAGCCTTATTGGAATATATGTGTCTTTATTGGAGGAAGTGTGTCATTGGAAATGGGCACTGAGGTTTCAGAAGCCAAAGCCAGGCCCAGTGGCTCAATGTTTCTTCCTGCTGCCTGGGAATCTACTTCCTCAACACCATGTCTTACTGCATGCCACAATGCTTCCAAATATGATGACAATGGAATAAGTCGCTGAAACTGTAATCAAGCCACAAGTAAGTGCTTTCTTTTATAAGAGTTGCCATGGTCATGGTGTAGTCTTTTGTCATAGCAATAGAACACCAACTGTGACATAAGCTGTTACCAGGGAGTGATTGTTCTGACAGGTCTGCCCTGTCTGCTAGTTGTCAGAATGTGGACTTTAGGGTTTTGAATTAGGAAAACTATTTAAAATATTAAATGGGAGTTAACTGTCCATGTAAGTAGCAAAATGGAAGACAGTGGTAATGAGGGTAATTTGAACTGTGGGGCCTGGCTCAAGAGGTTTCAGAGAAGAATATTAATATGTGGTCTATATGTGTAATATTTTGGTGGAAAATGTGGTTCCTTTTTGCCTCAGTTTGTGAAAATCTGCCTGAGGCTAAATTGAAGAGTTTTGAATTTATGGAATTGGCAGAGGAGTTTGCAAGAAAGCTTAGTATTGACTGTGTCATTTGGTTGTATATATTGGTGTTCATTTTTACCTAGATCTACAATGAAAAGGAGCAAACAAATAAAAAATACACAATGTGACAAGAAAAAGAAAACAACACTGCGCTCTAGAGCTAAGGCTCTCCATACCCAAATCCCGCCTGGAGAGAGCTGGTCTCCCAGGAGTGCCATAACTCCTACTTTCACAGGTGAGACCACACATTTGCTCTAGTAACTGGCCAAAGAGGGACCCACCAGGAGCTCACAGGGCACAGGAACGCGAAGCAGCCAGGGACAGGATCCTTGCAGTTCCCATCAGCACTCCAGAGGTAACCCTGTGAAACAGCTCTCCACAACCAAATCCCACTCAGAGAGAACTCATATCCCAGGAGTGCTGACATACATAGAATCACAGCTCTCTGCACCTCATTACAGCCCAGAGAGAGCTGGCCTCCCAGGATTGCTAACACACCTAAGATCACAAACTCACAGGATCACAGTAGGGACAAGCCCCAGTCAGAGACAGCATGACAAGCTAACACCAGAGATAACCAGATGGCTACAGGCAAGTGCAAAAACTTAAGTAACAGAAAGCAAGACTACTTGGCATCATCAAAACCCAGTTCTCCCACCACAGCAAGTCCTAGAAACTCAAACACACTGGAAAAGCAAGATTTGGATTTAAAATCACATCTCATGATATCTCTCCACAAATCCAGCCCTACTAAGGAAAATAGATGGAAAACTCCAACACAAAGAGGGAAACTATAGTCTAGAAAAAGCAAGAAATTAATCTTTCAAACATCCCAAAAGAAGATAGCCACAAAAACATAATTCCACCTCTAACAACAGAAATAAAAGGAAGAAACAATCACTGGTTCTTAATATCTCTTAACATCAATGGACTCAATTCCCCCCAAAAATACATAGACAAACAGACTGGATACATAAACAGGACCCAGCACTTTGCTGCATACAGGAAACTCACCTCAGTGACAAAGACAGACATTACCTCAGAAAAAAGGCTGGAAAATAATTTTCCAAGCAAATGGTCACAAGAAACAAGCTGGAGTAGCCATTCAATTATCGAATATAATCTACTTTCAACCAAAAGTTATCAAAAAATAATAAGGAAGGATACTTCATATTCATCAAAGGAAAATTCTACCAAGATTAACTCTCAATTGTGAACATCTATGCTCCAAATGCAAGGGCACCGACATTCATAAAAGAAACTTGCTTAAGCTCAAAACATACATTGCAACTCACACAATAATAGTGGGAGACTTCAGCATTCTACTCTCATCAATGGAGAGATCATATAAACAGAAACTAGACAGAGACAGTGAAACTAACAGAAGTGATGAACAAAAATGGTGTTAACTAATATCTATAGAAGATTTTACCCTAAAAATGAAATATAAATCCTCCTCAGCACCTCATGGTACCTTCTCCAAAATTAACCATATAATCGGTCACAAAACAGACCTCAACAGATACAAGAATATTGAAATAATCCCATGCATCCCATCAGATCACAATGGACTAAGTCTGGACTTCAATAACAACAAAAACAACAGAAAGCCCACATAGACATGGAAGCTAAACAACGCTCTACTCAATAATAACTTGGTCAATGAAAAAATAAAGAAGTTAGAGACTTTTTAGAATTTAATGAAAATGAAGGCACAACATACCCAAACTTATGGGACACAATGAAAGCAGTGTTAAGAGGCAAACTCATAGCTCTGAGTGCCTTCAAAAAGAACTGGAGAGAGCATACAGTAGCAGCTTGACAGCACACCTGAAAGCTCTAGAACAAAAAAGCAGCAAATACACCCAAGAGGAGTAGACAGCAGGACATAATCAAGCACAGGACTAAAATCAACCAAGCAGAAACAAAAACATCTGTACAAGGAATCAAGAAAACCAGGAGCTGATTCTTTGAGAAAATCAACAGGCAGCCTGGGTTCCCACATACAAACACACACACACACACACACACACACACACACACACACACACACGCACATACACACAAGTGTACACAGAGCTATGCCCTGTGGCCTTCAGGACTTTGAAATTGACTCGACTTGGTTAATGTGAATGAAGAAATGACAATCTTCTTTAACACCAGAGGTACAGGTGTTCACTGCTGCATCTGCAGTTTTTAACATGGGTGCGAGGAGATCAAGTGTAGATCCTTCTTCTTTTTTTAAATTTATTTTTATTTTTTTATTTTTTGATATTTTATTTATATTTCAAATGTATCTATCTTCCCAGGTCTCCCCTTTGGAACCCCCCTATCCCCTTCCAGTCCCCCTGCCTCTATGAGGGTATTCCCCTACCCACCCACCCACCCACCCACTCTCATCTTCTCTCCTTGGCATTCCCCTATACTGGGGCATCTGACACCCTCAGACCCAAGGGTGTCTCCTCCCCCTGATGGCTAACAAGGCCCTCCTCTGCCACATATGTGGCCAGCACCATGAGTCCCTCCATGTGTATTGTTTGGTTGGTGATCCAGTCTCCAGGAGCATCGGGGAGTCAGGCCAGTTGACACTGTTGCTCCCTCCATGGGGCTGCAAACTCCCTCAGCTCCTTCAGTCATTTCTCCAACTCCTCCATCTGGGACCTCACACTCAGCCCAACAGATGCTGTAAAGTGATTGTTTAGATGTTTTATCTGATCCTGACTTAAATTTGGTATTTGGTATCTGTCTAGAAACTTGTCCATTTCATCCAGATTTTCCAATTTTGTTGATGATAGGCTTTCGTAGTAGGCTCTGATGATTTTTTGAATTTCCTCAGAATCTGTTGTTATATCTCCCTTTTCATTTCTAATTTTATTAATTTGGATACTTTCTCTGTGCCCTCTGGTTTGTCTAGCTAAGAGTTTATCTTTCTTGTTGATTTTTTCAAAGAGCCAGCTCCTGGTTTTGTTGATTCTTTCTATAGTTCTTTTATTTATTTTTTTATTTTATTTTTGATATTTTATTTACATTTCCAATGTCTCCTCTTTGGAAACCCCATATCCCTTCCCACTTCCCACCTCTATGAGGGAATTCCACCTCCCACCCACCCGCCCACCCATTCCCATATTCCCACCTTGACATTCCCCTTTACTGGGGCCTCTGACACCCTCAGGCCCAAGGGCCTCTCCTCTCTCCCTGATGGCCAACGAGGCCATCCTCTGCCACATATATGGTCCGAACCATGGGTCCATAGATGTGTATTCTTTGGTTGGTGGTCCTAACTCCAGGATGACGGGGGGGGGGGTTGGTCAGACCCATTGATGCTGTTGCTCCATCCTTGGGGCCGCAAACTCCCTCAGCTCCTTCAGACCTTTCTCCAACTCCTCCATCTGGGACCTCACTCTCAGTCCAGTGGTTTCCGTAAAGTGAAACTTGGGCATTCTGAACTTTTGAGCTAGTTTCTTCTTCAGCCCTCAATTTGATTATTTCCTGCCTTCTATTCTTCTTGGGTGTATTAGCTTCTTTTTGTTCTAGCGCTTTCAGGTGTGCTGTTAAGCTGCTAGTATATGCTCTTTTCAGTTTCTTTGTGGAGGCATTCAGAGCTATGAGTTTTCCTCTTAACACTGATTTCATTGTGTCCCATAGGTTTGGGTATGTTGTACTTTCATTTTCATTAAATCCTAGGAAGTCTTTAATTTCTGTAAGTAGTAATAACACATTTATTGAACCATTTATTTCACCATTCTATTGCTTCTTAATAGCATGCACAACAATAATTGATATGCCTTTAAATTCATGATCATTTTCAGTAGATAGTAATAAATTAAATACATTAAAGTTAATAAAATAAGTATCATATGCGTATTGCTTTATTTCCGAATCGATTTTTATATGAAAAGTATTTTCAATATGTACTTATAGAACGTATTTCAAAATATGGTACATAACAATATGTAATTTTACAAAAGATATGTGCATAATCATATTTGATTTTGATTCATGCATAGGATATAAAGACATATGTATCAACATCAAACAATAATCATGAATTTTGCTATTGGTCTGTAGCTTCAGAATTAACCATGATCTAATAACTATCATCTCAAGGTCTCCAAAGGTGAAAGTCAAGATAGTATCAGATCTATACCTCCCCCTCCCCCGAAGATTGAAGGGAAATCTATTTCAAAGCCCATGTACGTTATTAGCAAGGGTCATGCCATTGCCATGGTTTGATTGATGTCTTTGTCTCCTTGGCACATAGAGCCTCCTGTTGTAGAAATTATTTAATCAGGGGTTTCTACGCCACCTTTAACCATTTTGTTCCTGGATAAAAGACACACTTTTATTATTATAATAAGCCTTAATCAGCACTAGAGCTGGGAAGATATTTACCTTCTAATCTATTAGAATCTATTTCCCCATTAATAACCCCAAATTATAATTTGCCATATTCCATCTAGTCTGCTCTTACCTTCAATTGGCCAGCCATTATGGCTATGCTTTTATAACTCCCCTAACCCATGGTGTCTTCCTTCTCCCCTCCTTTTCCCCTTCCTCATGGTTCTTCTCTGGCCCCAAACCCGGCCTTTCTCAATTCTTCCCAGCTATAAGTTTAGGCATCTGTATTCACCAATCACAGATAACTTAACAGACAAGGTTCTGTAGGGTTGCTTAGGTCTACTTGCAGATTCTCTTGTCCTTGGGGGCAACCAGGCCTGTATTTAGCATTACAATACATAGGAACCAGTCAAACCTCAACACCATTGTTCATCTCTGAGGTAGTTTGGACTGGGTAAATTAATCTCAGCTTCTCAACTCTCTGTTGCCTCTTTTGCTTATCTTTCCTGTTCTCCACAGCTCCTGGATTTCATTGGACCACAAAAATCATATATATCAACTCTCCAATCTAGTCAGTTGATCTGGGTCAATTGATCAATAGGTCCCTTTAGAGAGGAATTTTTCTCATCTAAAGAGAAATATCACAGCCACGGCATCAGACAGTAGACACTTTATAAGTTCTAATTCTGCTCCAATATACAAGTGATCAAATGGGAACAAAATAATATTGAATCTGAAGTTTTTGATTATATTTTGTCATTTATATTTCTGCTGTCACAAATATCTAAGAAGTTCAACTTTCTAGGGAGGGCCAGTGAGATGGTGTGGTGGTTAATTGTGTTTGCTTAGTTGATATACCTGGGTAGAATGAACCTCAATTAGATGATTGCCTTCTGTGGATTGGCTTGTGGACATATCTGTGAGACATTTTCTTGATTGCTAATTGATGTAGGAGGACCCAGGCCTTTGTGGGTGTGTACATCCTTAGGCAGATGGGTTTGAGCTATGTAAAAAATCTAACTGAACAAGCCAGATAAAGGAAGCCATTAAGCTATATTCCTCCATGGTTTCTGTTTCAATTTCCTACTGTGAGTTCCTCTTTTGGATTTCTTAGATAATATACTATAAAGGGTAAAATGTTAGAAACCCTTCCCTCTGCAAGTTGGTTTTGATCATGGTGTTTATCATAGTACTAGAAATCTAACTAGGACAAATGACTCATTGCTAATGGTGCTTACTGTTAAGACTGAAGGCCCAAGTTTTATATGCACAAATTAGTGAGTCATACAATATATTTTCTAACACACTGTGAGAGGTAAACTTCACTTTGGCTCATAGTTTTGGAGATGTCAGCATATGATAAATTCATCCCACTGATTTGGAGTTGTGTCATTTGGCAGTAGATAACCACAGGAAGGCATGGCACAGAAAACTCTGATATCACAGAAGCCTGGAGCCATGAGGGAAAGAAAGGAAGTGACCAGATTAAATTATTATCTTTATGGCCACTCTTGCAGTGACCTAATATCAGTTAGACCCTACTGTTATGTCACCTCCTTATTGCATCAAACCAAGTATACTTCTTAATCTCATTGGCCAGTGGGGAATATTCCCCAACCAAACAATGGCATATTTCAACAATATTGTTGTCAGTTCTTTTTGACAATTTTCATTAGCACATACTAATTATATATTAATATATTATCAGGGTTCATTATGATCTTTGTGCACATGTATATAATGTAGTTTGGTCATATTGAGTCCCATTCCAGCTCATCTTCCTGCTGCTACTGTGAATGCCTTCTCAACTAGTTCTCCTTCTACAAACATGTGTGGGTTTGTGTGTGTTTGAGAGAGAGGAGGGTAGGGAGAGAGAGAAAGAGGGGGAGGAAGAGGGAGAGGAGGAGAGGGAGGGAGAAAGGGATGAGAAATAGAGAGAGAGAGAGAGAGAGAGAGAGAGAGAGAGAGAGAGAGAGAGAGAGGGAGAAAAGGACTGAATTGTACTGAGATTACTTACAAAAACATGGTGGAGGGTTTATTTTACAGCTGCATGTCCAATATACCAATAACACCACCAAGAGAATATCATCCCTTTCCTTATAACTGCATATAAATCCTCAGGGAAGGGCAAAGCATCATAGTCCTCTCCATCTTCCATGATGGAATGTTGATAGACTCAGCTGTGTGCAAATCTCATGCAGATGATAGTAGGTGCTGTGAATTCATGAGAGCAATGGCTATGGGAAGACAGTGGCTGACAGCATTAGCACTCCTTCCTCTCGATCTTACATCCTTTTTTCCATTTTTATATTTATTAATTGATTTTGTTTTTCATTTAAATTAAGATGTTACACATGTTAGAAAAATATCTAAATATAGATTTTTTCAGTTTATCAGATGAACGTATTTCAATCTTGATAACTGCATGACTTTATCTTTAATAAATGATTACACAAACATATTATTGACATTTTAAATTGCATATAATACATGATTTCTAACTACTTTCTGGTTTTCTTCCTTTAGATCCAACATACTTAGCTAGACTTGCTTGTTGACAGTACACTAATGGTTTGTCAGGAACTGATATGCAGTGGGGTACAACAGAGCAAATCTAATGACATCTGTGTTGATAGCCCTAGGTGTCTGTGTCTGTTTCTAAAAACATAATGAGATGGTGTCTCAGTGCGTAATGAAATGAGTCTAAGCCTGATAATGAGATGCTTGGCTGGAACTCTAATATGGCTGCGGGGAGTGTGTAATTAGTCACTTAACTCAATGTATGTGATGAGGGGCGTGACAAGGAATGTAATTAATGTGGGGGTTGGGAGAATAAAAAGCTATGTAGGACTGGAATGCAAAGTAATGTTCCAGGAAAGTGGCTGGCACTATAGTGATATAAGTTCTATACAGAAGAGAGTTGGACAGACAGTAGCATTTCCATGGGTACAGATAGGTGGTATGGCCTCTCCATAATGAGTAGCTCCACCTTAGAAATATTGGTATAATATTTATGTGAAGCTTGGCACATGGGATGTAGGCTGGCATCCACATGCTATTACTCTGGGGGCAGCCTCAAAGAAGTCACTCACATTCTCTTTTCATCTGTAGTCACAGAACCTAAATTCTATTTGTACCAGAGTATTACTGGAAGGACTAAGATGTCTTTGTAGGAATCATTTTTAAAGTATTGCTCGACATATACCTGAATGCCTCATAGAAGTATCAGGTCTTTCTTATTATATTTCAATTTCAGAAGACCAGTACTGACTTTAGTTCTATGAAAAGTCTCTAAAGATAAACGTGCTTAGGGACACTATCAACTGCATCTACATCTTCAGGGAAGGGCAAGGCATCTTGGACACTTCCTCTTCCATGATGGAATGTTGATGTCCTCAGATCTGTGCAAGTCTCATGCAGATTATCATAGGTTTTGTGAATTCATGAGTGTAATGAATTCTATGTGAAGACAGTGTTTCACAGCACTTCTTCTTCTGGCTACTACATTCTTTCTAGCCCTTTCTATATGTATTAATTAATTTTGTTTTTCATTTAAATTAAGATGTTACATGTGTGTGCTTTAAAAATATTTAAATATGGAGGTTTTTGTCAGTTTGTCTGCACATGATTTTATTATTGATTTTTTTCAAGCTGAATAGAATACATGTTTTCTGACTACTCTCTAGTTTTCTTCCTTCTGATTCAACATACTGAGCCAGATCAGCTTCTTGAAGGTACACTAATGGTAGTCGGGAACTGATATGCAAAGTGGTACAACTATAATGTTAACCCCAGAGGCTGATGTTGGGTATCTTCCTTGATCATGCTCTACCTTTTTGTTGATTTCTTTTTTTGATTTTCAGTTTTTTAATGGATAGTTTCTTTACTTACATTTCAAATTCTATCCCCTTTCCTGGTTTCACCAACACCCCAGAAACCTCCTATCCAATTCCCCCTCCCCCTGCTTCTATGAGAGTGTTCACACACCCACCATCCACTCCTGCCTCCCCATCCTTGAATTCCCCTACACTGGGGCATCAGGCCTTCACAGGACCAAGGGCCTCTTCTCCCATTGATGCCTGACAATGCCATCCTCTGCTACATACGCAGCTGGAGATGTAGGTCCCTACATGTGTACTCATTGGTTGGCGGTTTAGTCCCTGGGAGCTCTGGGGGGTGTCTGGTTGGTTGATATTGTTGTTATTTCTATAAAGTTCCAAACCCCTTCAGCTCCTTCAGTCCTTTCTCTAACGCCTCCATTGGGGACCCCATGCTCAGTCCAATGGTTGGCTGTGAGCATCCCCCCTCTGTATTTGTCAGGCTCTGGCAGAGCCTCTCAGAAGATAGACATATCAGGTTCCTGTCAGCATGCACTTCTTGACATCCACAACAGTGTCTGCATTTGGTGACTATATAAGGTGGATCCTTAGGTGGGGCAGTCTCTGAATGGTCTTTCCTTCAGTCTCTGCTCTACACTTTGTCTTCATAATCTCTCATGAGTATTTTGTTCCGCCTTCTAAGAAGGACTGAAACACCTACACTTTAGCCTTCTCTCTTATTGATATTCATGTGGTCTGTAAATTGTATCCTGGGTATTCCAAGCTTTTGGGCTAATATCCACTTATGAGAGGGGGCATACCATGTGTTTTCCTTTGTGACTGATTTACCTCACTCAGGATGATATTTTCAAGTTCCATCCATTTGCCTGCGAATTTCATGAAGTCATTGTTTTTAATAGCTGAGTGGTATTCCATTATGCAAATGTACCACATTTTCTGTATCCATTCCTCTGATGAGGGACATCTGGGTTGTTTCCAGCTTCTGGCTATTATAAATATGGTTGCTATGAACATAGTGGAGCATGTGTCTTTATTACATGTTGGAGCATCTTCTGGGTATATGCCCAGGAGTGGAATAGCTGGGTCCTCAGGTAGTACTATGTCCATTTTTCTGAGGATCCACCAAACTGATTTCCAGAGTGGTTGTACCAGCTTGCAATCCCACTAGCAATGAAGGAGTATTCCTGTTTCTCCAAATCCTTGCCAGCATCTGCCATCACCTGAGTTTTTGACCTTAGCCATTTTGACTGGTGTGAGGTGGAATCTCGGTGTTGTTTTGACTTGCATTTCCCTGATTCTGTTGATATTTTTAAATTGAGAATTTAATACATAAGCATTGTATTTTTATATCATTCACCCCTCCTCTTCCCCTCTAGTTCCTCCCATGTTCCTCATACCCCTCAAATTGATGACCTTTAATAGAATTACTGCTGTACACACATATATGTATTCTCTCTCTCTCTCTCTCTCTCTCTCTCTCTCTCTCTCCTGCCTGTTCCGTGTTTTCATGTTGTTTGTATGTATATGTGTTTAGTACTGACCTTTTGAGATTGGATAACATACAAGGTGGCTCCTCCCTGAAGGGATCTGACTCTATTTATTTGCCTATAGCTATCTGCCTAGGGGTGGGTCTTTGAGAGTTCTCCTCCACCTACTTTGGTATGCCAACTGGTGTCCCTGTTTAGAATTTATTTAGGTAAATTCAACTTCTAGGTTCTCTGTAATGACTAGAAGACACTTACAATAATGTTTGCCTCTCTTATATAACATTTCCTGAGCCTAGCTGTAAGCGTTGTGTTATACATTTATCAGCTAGGGCTGGGCACCGCCTATTAGCAGTTCAGAGATTTTTGATCAGTTGTAGCTTTCTGTAGTGCTTTCCATCTGTTGCTAAAAGAAATTTATTTGATGAAAAATGAGAGCTACACTTATCTGTAGCTACAAGGATAAGTGTTGAGAATGCAATTAGAATTTTTACTAGTTTAGAAAAGTATTAAAAGTAGGTTCCTCTTTAAGGTCCATGACCACAACAGCCTAGCTGGCTAACTTCATAGTCCTACGCAAGAATTTCTTTCTGTTGAGTAGATCTTAAGTTCAATTAGGCTGGGCAGTAGTGGCGCACGCCTTTAATCCCAGCACTTGGGAGGCAGAGGCAGGTGGATTTCTGAGTTCGAGGCCAGCCTGGTCTACAGAGTGAGTTCCAGGACAGCCAGGGCTACACAGAGAAACCCTGTCTTGAAAAAAAAAAAAAAAAAAAAAAAAAGAAAGAAAAAAAAAAGAAAAGAAAAAAGAAAAGAAAAGTTCAATTAGACAGCTATGGGCTGCTGTCAAGAAGTAAGTGCTGCTGGAAAGTGGTGGCACACACCATTTGTTTCAACACTAGAGACAAAGGCAGAATGATCTCTGAGTTTGAGGCCAGCCTGATTTACAAAGAGAGAGTTCTAAGAAAGCAAGGGCTACATAGAAAAATCCTGTCATGGAAAAAAATAAAACAAAACAAAACAAAAAGCAAAACAAAAACCAGAATAAGTGCCACTGTTGCACACTTGAGATATCTTGCCAGGCTAGTCGTTGTTAAGGTTCATAGGCCTGACAGCTGGGTAGGACTATTGTTTGCTTTTCTCCTTTAGCAGTTTTCATAACACCTTTGGCTTCTATGAGAGGCTGTCCTTTTAAAGAGGCTCCTAGTTCAGTTCGAGGTGGATCTGAAGCCTTCCACAATAGGGTCTTTCTTAAAGGTTCTCGGAAGCAATCAAGGGCAATAGTAGTAGTTCATATTATTTGTGATGTCTCGTGGATTCCCCTGTCCAACAGTTCAAAGGGAGGTTTCCCATATTTAGCACCGGAGCATTGTTAGATAGTCTATGGCTTTGGGGGCTTATTACCAACATTTTATTTTATTGGCCATTTCAGCGTACTTACTGGTACTCAACAATTTGCCTAGACTGACTCATAAGCAATTCAGGGATCTTCCTGTAGCCACTTTCTCATGATGGAATTATAGTTGTGAGTCACCATGCTGGTTTTATATGGTTCTGGGAAGTGAATTAAGGGCTCTGTATATCAAGCCTTTCTAATAGGGCATCATGGAATTAAACTCAGATTCCCATGCTTGTATATGAAGTATTTTAATTACTAAGATTTCTTCCAGCTCTTCCACTGAAATCTTAATGTCATTTTTGGGTGATAGATGTTTTTCCTTAGTGTTAGTACTCTTCTCTCATTATTTTATCTTCCATTTGCTTCCCATCAAATGTCATAGTAAATTAACAAAGTCACAGGAATAAAATCATTTCCAAGACAAAAAAATGCTTTTCAAAGTTGAAACACAGTTTTGTGTGATTTTCCTAGTTCATATACACAAAATATTTTGTCTTTTCCAAGTTGTGTTTCATAATTATTTCTTCCTTTTTGTCACATGGGTACATATGTCTATGTCTGTGTGTTCCTGAATGGGGGGTCTTGGATAGTTGATTGGATATGTGTGTTTGTGTGTGTGTGTGTGTGTAGAGGCCAGAGATAAACTTCAGGTTTCTTTCTCAATCTTTTTCCACATTATTATTATTATTATTATTATTATTATTATTATTATTATTATTATTATTTTATTACTGTTGCTTTTTGGTTTTTCAAGACGGAGTTTCTTTGTGTAGCTATGGGTGTAGACCAGGCTAGCCTTGAACTCACAGAGATCCTTCTGCTTATTCCTCAAAAATGCTGGGGTTAAAAGCATGCACCCTCCCCCAACTGCACATTATTTTTTGAGACAAGGTCACTCACTGAATGTGGAACTCACCAATCAGTTAGGTCCCTGGCCAATGTCTACCTCCACAGCACTGAGATTACAGATGGAGACTGCTATGCCTGCCTATTTTATGTTTTAATATGGACACTGGGGAATATGAACTCAGACCCTTCAACTTGTGAGGCAAACACTCTACCAATTTTCCCAACCTCCAGTCTAATATTTCCCTCTTTATTAAATGTAAAGATGAAGGATGGTACTCTCATGGAACAAAACAGCAAAACAGTGACTACATTGACTTGGTGCTGCAAATACAGCATATGTGGAGGGATTATATGCCTAAGCACTTCACTAGAGACATTTTACAAACCCAAGGACCCCATTCTCTCTGTCTCTATGACACAGTTGTTGGTTGTCTTCTTTATCTTTTTCTCTAAGTTTGAAAATAAATTACTTACAAAAGATAAATTATCTCTTTGAAGGCATCTGTCACCTAAGACAGGCTTTCTCCTTTAATAAAGAAAACGTGACAGGGGCTAATGTATAATTCATGTTAGCCTAAATTAAACTGTGATTAAAAACTCCAAATCTGAAGAGCTTAATAAAAATCAGATTGCTGTTTCCTGTTATGCTATATGACCAAAGACAGTTGCCAAGTAGGGCTCTGATCATCAGAACACCTCTGGAACCCAACGAGACAAAGGCATCTTGGATCTTTTATGTCAGTTTCTCTTTGGCAGAGTGCCAAGTGGTGGGCAGTCCCAAGCAAGTGAACACCATGACCTGGAAGTAAATGTTCTTCACCTTTTCTCATTTCTGCTTCCATCCCTATTTTTTTCTTTTCTCCTTGCTCCTTCCCTTCCTCCCTTCATTCTTCTTCCTTCTCTCCCTCCTCTTCCCTCCCTCATTTCTTTTTTTCCTGTTTCTCTTTCTTCCTTACCTCTTTTCTACCTACCTCTCTGTCCTTTTCCCTCCCACTGTTTCTCACTTCTCCACTTCCTTCCTTTCCTTTTTTATCCCAATCTGCCCTCAAACTTCTTATATAGCTCAGAATGATCTGAAACTTCATTTTCTTCAGCTTGCCACATGTTGCATTTTGGGACTTGGGGCATGTGTCACCTCATCCATCTTATGTGGAGTTAGAAATTGAACACAGGGCTTCATGCATTCATTCTTTTTTTTCTTTTTTTTTTTTTTCAAGACAGGGTTTCTCTGTGTAGCCCTCGCTGTCCTGGAACTCACTCTGTAGATCAGGCTGGCCTCGAACTCAGAAATCCACCTGCCTCTGCCTCCCAAGTACTGGGATTAAACACGTGTGCCATCACTGCCCGGCTTCACGCATTCATTCTAAGCAAACATTCTATCAACTAAGCCACACTTCCAGGCTCTCATAATTCTTGAACCACAATCACTCACAATCCATGTACCTAGAAAGAAAAGCTGTTTATTAATGAAGACTTGTTTAAATATATTTCATTGTTAGACACTTCTTAAAGGAGCTCGTATTTGGTCTTTATACATCCTCATTTCTCTTCTGCCAAACTCACTTTTTGACTGTGCATTCTCAGAGAACAACCTAATAAAATGGTCACCAGTAACTGATATAAACCCTGCCCTTTATTCTTACCATACTGAACAGTCTCCAAATAAATAGCCTTGGTAAGCTGGTTTTCTTTCAAACTCTACTCACTGTACAGGAATTGTTTGAAAATCTTTCTTAGAGCTCCCTAGAATGACCTGGTTCTATGCCATCACCTCCCTGTCTTTGAATACGTTATTTCAAATTGTTTTGTTCCTTTTAATAACTACTTATCTATATGTTCCTCCCCATAATCCTCTTTCTTATTCCTTTCTTCTTCCCTCTCCCTTTCCCTCTCTCCCTTCTTCCCATCCTCTCTCCCTATCTCCTCCATTCTTTCCTTTCTTCCTACCAACCTCCATTCCTCCCTCCCTTCTTTTCCTTCCTGATTTCTATTTATCTATTGTCCTTTCACAACTTATATGATCCTGTGTTTTGGCAAGTTTATTACCTCGCTCAGCATGATATTTTCAAGTTCCATCCATTTGCCTGCAAATTTCATTAAGTCATTGTTTTTAATAGCTGAGTAGTACTCCATTGTGTAGATGTACCACATTTTCTGTATCCATTCCTCTGATGAGGGACATCTGGGTTGTTTCCAGCTTCTGGCTATTATAAATATGGCTGCTATGAACATAGTGGAGCATGTATCTTTGTTAC
>CM052711.1:68920932-68940110 GCA_028551405.1 Uromys caudimaculatus | reverse complement strand
TCATGGATAGGTAGGACTAACATAGTGGAAATGACCATCTTACCAAAGGCAGTCTACAGAGTTAATGCAATCCCCATCAAAATTCCAACACAATTTTTATAGACTTTTTATAAAGAACCATTCTCAACTTCATATGAAAAATCAAACAACATAAAACAAACAAACAAAACAAACAAACAAGAAACAGGATAGCCATAAACTGTCCTGAACAATAAAAGAACTTTGAAAGGAATCACAGTCTCTGACTTCAAGCTGTACTACAGAGCAATAGTCATAAAAACTGCATGGTATTGGTAGAGAAACAGACACACTGATCTGTTGACTGTAATTTTTTTTTTTAATTGGTTTTTCGAGACAGGGTTTCTCTGTGTAGCTCTGGCTGTCCTGGTACTCACTCTGTAGACCATGCTGGCCTTGAACTCAGAAATCCACCTGCCTCTGCCTCCCAAGTGCTGGGATTAAAGGCATGCACCACCACTGCCCGGCTTTAAAACCAGGCTATCTCCTTCCTGGGAGCTTGGCCATGGTCTGGGCTAAGCTCTGCCAGTTACCTTCAAGGCTGCTCTCTCTCTCCAAGGTAACTTTGTCAAGTTGCCATCAACTATCCTGTCTTCTCTCTTTTTCCTGTCCACCTTAACTTCTCAGAAAAAAACCACTAGACAGCTTTATTGATTTAGAACTTGCCAGATAACCCAAATGCTAGGCGAAGAATCTCCTGCCCTAACCTTATCAATTAGTTATTTCAGCCATCTGCTGGTAGCAGAGGCTGCCATTTCCAGCCACCTAAGATCTTACATTGTTGTTGCCTACCTCCCTTCCCAAAGCCTGTCCAAAAAAACCTGCTCTTTCCCTGTGACCCTTCTTTTCCTCTTGGAACCCAGAAGTCCCATCTTTCCCTTCACCCAATAATTGGCTTCCACCATCTTTATTGGAATAATCAAGAATCAATTAGAAAACCAGATTTTTGTATCAGCCCACCCCACATCAATCAAGGGAATCAAGTCAAAAGAACAAAAACCTGCCCACACACTTATGGACACTTGATTTCTTTTTATTAAGAAGCCCAAACCCATACACTGAAAACTGAAATTATCATCTTCAACAACGGTGCTAGACTAACTGGATGTCTACATGTAGAAGAAGGAAAATAGATCTAAAATTATCACACTATATAAAATTCGAGGACCTCAACTTAAAACTAGATATGTAAAATCTTATTGCAGAAAAAGTGGGAAATTGCATTGAAAGCATTGGTACAAGAGACAACTTCCTGAACAGAACACCAATGATTCAGGCTTTAAAACCAAAAATTGATAAATGGGAACTCATGGAGTTGTAAAGACCCTGTAAGGCAAATGTCAGTGTCAATAGAACGAATTGGCAGCCTACAGATTGGGAAAGAACTTCACCAACCCTACATCTGTGAGTGGGATAATATGCAAAATTTATTGAGAAGTCAAGAAATTAGGCACTAACAACCCAAGCAACCCAATAAAAAAAAAATGGTGTACATAGCTAAACAGAAAATTCTCAACAAAGAAATCTCAAATTCCTGAGAAGCACTTGTAGAAATGCTCAAAGTCCTTAGTAATCAGGGAAATGCAAATCAAAACAACTCATCAGACTGGCTAAGATCAAATATCAAGAAATAGCAAATACTGGAAAGAGTGTGAAGCAAAAGGAACATTCCTCCATTGTTGGTGGGAGTATAAACTTGTACAACCACTTAGGAAATCAATTTAGTGGTTTCTTAGAAAATTGGGAATTATTCTACCTCAAGAATCAGCTATATCACTACTGGGCATATACCCAAAATGTGCCCCACCATCCCACAAAGACTCATTCTCAACTATTTTCATAGCAGCTTTATTCATAATAGCCAGAAAATGGAACAAACCTAGATGTCCCTCAATTAAAGAATGGATAAAGAATATTTGGTACATCTACACAATAGAATGCTATTCAGCTATGAAAAACAAAGGCATAATGAATTTTGCAAACATATGGATGGATCTTGAGAATATCATTTCATCCTGAGTGAGATAACTTTGTTCCAAAAGGACATGCATGGTATATACTTGCATATCAGTGGATACAAGCCATAAAATACAGGATACCCATGCTGTACTCCACAGACACAAAGACGCTAAATGAAAGGGCACAAGAGAGAAAGGGCACTTAGAAGGGGGTATAAAATAGTCATAAGAGGCAGATGGAGGGAGGAAACTGGGTGGCAGATGGACTGTGGAAGGGAATGTGGGGAGGGAGTTCAAGATGAGGTGTGGGCAAGGACAGAAGGGATGGCCACACAGCCAAGAGAATGAATGGAAATCTGCAACTGACAGCATTGGGGAGGTAGCAGGTATCTCCTGGAATAGACAGAAACCTAGGATAAGGGAGGAGGCCAAGAATCTATGGGAGTGTCCTTAGCTTTGACTCACAGCATATGTAGCATGGGGAGACTTCCTCCTGTGGCTAGGTAAGAACCATAGTGGAGCAATAGAGACATCAACCCACCCACAAAACTTTCAACTCAGAATTTATTCTGTTTACAAGAAATGCAGGGATTGGGGATGGAACAGAGACAAAGGGAATGGACAGCCAATAACCAGCCCAATTTGACATCCATCCTATGTTCAAGCACCAATTCCTGACACTATTAATGATATTACGTTATGCTAGCAGACTGGAGTCTAGCATGACTGTCCACTGAGAGGATCTACCTATCAACTGACTCAGACAGAGATATACACCCACAGCCAAACAGTGGATGGACTTTTGGGACTGTTATGGAAGAATAGGAGGAATGATCGTAGCTCCTAAGGAGATAGGAGTTCCACTTGGAAACCAACAGAATCAACTAACCTGGACCTTCGGGGCTCTCAGAGACTGAAACTCCCACAAAAGAATATACATAGGCTTGACCTAGGCCTCCTTGCACATATGTATCAGATGTACAGCTTCATCTTCAGGTGGGCCCCCAACAACTAGAGTGAGGACTATACCAATAAAAAAATTACATCTTCACTAGCAAATATTTTGTAAAGACTTATTCATCAACCATGAGAATGACATCCATGACAGAATAAGAACTAAAAAATATATTTGATTTATATTGTCTTTCATAATACATGTCTATTATCTGAATTAAGTGCTGCTTCAGTGCCTGGTACTTACCCTTTCTTCTTCATTTTTCTTCATGTTATTCTGTACCTGCACATATAGTTGTTTACATGTGGACATACACTATAAGATACATTTAGCTTATGTGACAATACTAAATATTATATATTCCATGTTCACCCATTTTCCTGGTATTTTAAAATTCCCTTTTTAGATGAAAAACTAGGTTGATTCCAATTCCTTACTATAGTGAATAACTCAGCAATAAAAATGAGGGCTATGAATATCTCTGTGATAGGTTATGGAGTATTTTGAGTTTATGCCCAGTAGTAAAATGGCTAGACCATGTAGTCATCAATTTTTAATTTTATTTTGAAAAATTCTTCAAACTTATTTTCACAGTGCCTATATTAATTGCTACCCTCATCAATATTCTAAGTACAAATTCTCTCCACATTCTCTAAAATATTTATTAGTTTTGTTGATGAAAGACTACTGGAGTGAGTTTTTATCTCTGGGAACCAGGGAACAAGATTAAGTGCTCATCTGTTAATTACCCAATACTAAATGATCATCTCTAAAATCATACATAAAAGTAATATTATACAAAATGATGTGCAAGTATTTAGGTACACATATATGTATACATGTACATGTATTCATATAACAATTAATGAAAAAGAGAACTTAAATTTGAGAGCAGAGAGGAGTATATGGGAGTTTTCAAGGAGAAAAAAGTGGGCAATGATATAATTATATTATGTTATGAAGAACTAAAAGAAATGATTAGAAAACATTGAAGAAGCTTTGATTTTCATTTCCTTTTGGGTAGAAAAAATTTAAAACAAATTAAAGATTATTATTTCTCACAATAAAAAAAGTAGTTTAAACAAACAGATTGTCTCTTCATCACTTCTGGGAGAGGCCATCTTCATAAAGAGCCACACTGCCTAACTCTCCCTGAGAAGGCCTTGTCTCTTCCAAGCCCTCTGTACTCTCAGTACTCACTCAGAATCAAACGAGGTTCTGCGCTGACTCTGAACCAACATTCCCAACTCCCAGCTGTACACCACCAGGGCCTGGGTACACAAGAGACTGGGAATCACAGCAATTGTCCCAGACTCCACTACTTTCTACTTTGGGAAAACATGGACAGAATCACCATTACAGACTGTGTATTTTAAGATCTGCATAACCAAAAGTCCACCAGAGCATGAGTTATGACTCATGGGCCCTGGATCTCCAGAGCTCTAAGAATGACTTGAAGCTATCTGAACAGACCTAAAGTCTCTTCTTACTGCTTATAAATCTAGGAAGAAAGTGGAGTCTTGCATGTCTGATAAGTATCAAGGCTTCCTGAGATTTGTGAGTGGTTCTTGCTGAGTTGAAACAAGCCTCTTTTTTTATAACTTCCTGATTCATTTTTTAAAAAAGATTTATTTATTTTTATTTAGTTAGCTTTTGTATGAATATTTTGCTTCTATTTATGTCTGTTCACAATGTATGGCTCTGGTGTTCTTGTAGGCCAGAAGAGCGTGTCAGACGCCTTGAAACTGTAGCTATAGATAGGTATGAACTACCATGTGGGTATTGGGAACCACATTCACGTCCTCTGAAAGGGAAGCCAGTTCCTTGAAGCACTAAGCCATCTCTTCAACCCAACTTCCTGATCATTAATGAGCTTCTCTCTGGGGTGCTATGTTTCAGTTTGGAGGAAAGGATAACCATGTTTTCAGATGCTCCTGACTAAAGCCTTTAAGAATGAATCTTAGCTCTGATACTATTGTCCTGAGACCTAGAATGTGCCTCCCTGGTCTATTTCTCCATCTAAAAGTACTTTAATGAGTGCTTAATGGAAGTATCCACATGAAGAATCATGAATTCTCTTTAATCTCTACAATTCTCTCCAAATCTAATATTTATTTGAACCACCTGGCATGAAATCTCTCTGAGTTGAAATGTTAACTGTTGCCTATGAGCAATTTTTGCTTTCCTGACCTAAAAGGTCTTTGTTTCCATCTTCAGAATAATAGCCACTGAATTTCTGTAGTTGATGAGAAGATTTTTTTAAAGTATGGCACATTAGGTTACTTGACACCAGAGATAGGGCAGGTAGACTTGGCATCCATCGCTTCCTTGTGCTCTTCATCTATTTCAGTGCCTGTAAAGATTTTCAGTTTCCTTGCTGTGTTCAAGAAAAATGTCAGCTCATTTTTTCTTATAACTCTACTGTTAATTTCTTCCAATGAAGAAAAAACTTTGTATCCAGAGATAACTTATGTCTGAATTAAATTTGCTAGTAAAAAGCATTTCTTACTTAATTAAAGTAACCTGAAGTCTGATCTTAGAAGAAAACACATCACCAAGGATTTCCTGCGATAATCAACTAAGTAACCAAACATTGATCCTCCTGACTGAGAACTGAACACACACCAGGCTGAAAGGCTCTGAGGGCTGTGCAAATTAATTTTGACTTTTTCTCTTAAATATTTAGCTTCAGTTATGAATGTTGTACTTTGCTGAATTGGCCAATAATAAAATAAAATAAAATAAAATTGATGTGCTTGTAGTTCATTCAAAACTTTTTATCAGGCCACTTTTTCTAAGCAGGGTTAGGGGATTGCTTAATGGTTAAAAAAAAAATATATATATATATATATATCAAACACAATATGAATCAACATAAAGAAAGAAACAATAAAATCTAACAAGCTGGAAATAAATAAGACTCCTCAATGTCTCCCCTCACATTTATGACCTTCCTTTGTGTGTTTCCTCTAGCTAAATGATTTCACAAATCATTTCTAAGTTTTGTTTGATGTGATGGTGAATGACAGAGTATTCATTTGCATGGTATGCTCCTGGATCATGTCTTTGAAAGGTTGTGACCTCTCACTCACATCTTACCTCCTTATTTATCTTTCACGAATTCACTGTTTTCTTCTCTCTCTATACTTTTCCAGTTTCTTCTTTTTGCCTCTCACAAATCCTATTAATATCCTTTACCCTTTCTACCTCTTCTACCATCCCCTTTCTTCCTGCCAATTACAATTAATAATGATAAATAGGGCTGATGTTTGTCCAAGGCGAAGTTATAGACAAGGCCTTCTCCAAGTAGCAACTCTTTAACCTTGTGAATAGCGCATATTATAAACAGTGAGCATAGGCTGTGAGTGTGACAGAGATCACATTAGGTGCTGAAGTTATTGGGATAACTTATACATATCCCATTTATTGAGAATTAAGTTAGAAAGATCACATACGCTTTGTTTGACAGGGTTCAACATATGTGATGGATAATTAAGCAATGATTTTATTTTCCCAGCAATTTCCACAGCAGTGCTTAGCTAATTTGCATCTCTTCCACCAGCCTGATCTAATTTAGTGTGGTATTAACTGATAGGATTGCAGCTGACATATATTCATTATATTTTCTAGGTGTAATCCTTGGCACTAAACATTACTTTTGTTAATAATCATGGCTTCCTTCACTGTAAATAAGCATGAAAGTACATGATTAACACAATCTGTCTCAAGGTGTCACTAGCCACCTCAAAGGTCAACAGCTCCCTTCACATGTAAGTTTATTATCATCATGAGAGATATACTCTCTGTATTATGAGGCCGATTGTTCATGACTTCCAATCTGTATGGTAGAGTCAAAGGGGTTAGTAATGTCATTCCAGTTCATACCATAGGTTTGATGTCTAGAAAGATCAGTAGCATAGATTCCAGTGGAAGTTCACAGGCACCTGAACCATTTGTGGGCTCTTACATGGAGAATAAGATAAATGTCTTAGCTGAAGTTGAGGGGGGAAAATTCTCTTCCTCTGTCTTTTTGTTTTCTAGAGATCTATATGTTTTTGTAGATGTGTATGCTGCATGGGGTAGGGGGCTAGAGAACTGCCTTAGTGTTCTCTCTCTCTCTCTCTCTCTCTCTCTCTCTCTCTCTCTCAGAAAGTCTCTCATTCTCCAAGAGTTTGTCAAATAGGCTCGCTGGCCAGTGACTCCCAGGTACCCTCCTGTTTCTGGTTTCTCAGTTCTGAGATTACAAACATTTTCCCTGTCCCCCAGTTTTTCATTTTTTGTTGGGGCTCAAACTCAGCTGCTCATTCATGTACAACAAGGATTTTACTGCTTAGGTTACTTCTCCAAGTCCTACATTTTATTCTATTCAGAGCCTCAACTTCTTGGATGATGCCTACCTCTATTCTAAACATGACTATCTTTATTCGGCATGCAGATTCAAATACTGATATCTTCCTGAAACCCCCAAATCCCCTCACAGAGGTTCCTAGAAATAATGTTTTAGTAGTTACTTCAGCATCCCTTTGTCTCCTAAGTTGATACATACATCAACCACAACAATTATTCATTTGACACACACTTGTCATGTGTTACTGTAATTTAAGGTGATTTTAGAGTAAACAGTTATCATATGATAGATAATTGGTAGATATGGAGATATTTGTTCTATTAAATTATAAAACATCCTACCAGGCAGAGGTAAGTTATACAGACTTGACATACTTTTCTATTTTTTCATTCAATTTAAACAAGTAAAAAACTGATTGAATGTCCATTGATTCTTAAACCTGTGACCCTGTTAGATTCCAGAGAAGTGTGCAAAGAAACAGAAATGAACAGGTCCTGATATCTGAAAACAAAGAAATAAACAGGTTTTCTTATGAAGCAGAAAGCCCCTAACTCACCTGTCTGACTACAGATGCTTGCTCTGATTGTGAGAAAAACAAGATGTGCATACACAAAATAAAAGACACATACATTCCAGGAAACTGAGAAGGCAAGAAATGTATGTGGCAGTCGTTAAATTTGATTTAAAAATATTCTTGTTATTTTAAATATTTAATCTCAACTGGGGATTTCTCACCTGCTTTGATTGTTCAGTTCCCAGATAAAAGACATAAAACATTTATATTTATAATAAATCTTTAAAGCATTAGAGTGGGGAAGATATCTAGCCTGTATGCTATTATGTCTACTTCCCTGCCAAGAACCCAGAGATACAACTTGCCATACACCATCTAGGCCACTGTTAACTTCTATTGGCCCGCCCTCCTGGACATGTTTTCATGACTTACCTACCCAGTGATATCTTCTCCTACCTTCACCTTCTCCTTTTCCTCTCCCTTCAGTCCCTTCCCTTAAAACTCCAGTCCCACCTTTCTCCCTGTACTACCCAATCACTTTTATTGATCAGTCACATTGGGGAGAAGGTTCATATGGCATCATTATGTGTACATGAGGATCTGCTCATCGGGGCAACCTCATCTTGAGAGAACAGTATTTAACCATTAGAATACAAGCATCATCAGACAAAACCACTACAGATGCTGACATACAGACTCCTCAGACATTTCCTTCTGTTATGATCATGAATAAATATAAGAATAAAATACAATTTTTTGTAGTTAGGCAATAGATTGATGACCAACAGTAGGTCATCATTCTCCAGTTGCTGATACGATCAGAGGAAACACAGACTCTGGTCATATTCTGGGAAAGCAAAAATTTCCCTCACAGTCCCTAGACAGGAGTGCTTCATGATGAACTCGCAGCTCTCTGTGAGAATTGTAGTCAAGGGCATTGGAAAGAGAAATTGAGTAGTTTTGGGTAAGGTCCCCTGGACATACTAGCCTCATTGAATTTGAACTTTTTGTGGCTTTTATGGAAGATGAAGTTTCTGGAAGCAGCTGTACACAAATAATTTAATGAACCAAATATCCCTCAAGAGGCTGATCTGAAAGCTAGCAGTTTATAATCCTAGTATCAGATAAGAATCACTTCTTCCTGTCAGGATCAATTAGTGTCAGGAAGAAAATCATCCTATACACTGAATAGTCGTAGCATATGCTGCCTGTCATCATTCAAATGTTATTTTTTATGAATGAGATCAATCAGCAGAAAGGACAATGCCAGAGAAGCTATACAACCTGAGAGAAAGAGATCATGCAGTCCTGCTTTTCTTTTCCCCTCTTGCTATTGCTGGTCCACAGGTGCTGTAGGGCAGATATTCAGGCCCATATGTTCAAAAGTACACTGTCAGAGTGGGTGAAGCATTTCATTATTCATTATTTACCATTATACCTATTATTTCTATTATCCATTTCTATTACTAATGATAGTACTTACACAATGGTATGTTGTGCACACTGTATATTCAATACTCACCATCCAGTGCTGTGCTATCTCAAGACTCTTCAAACACATGAAGAGGATTTGGGGTACATAGACTATCTGTGAGAGTTAATATTGAGTGTCAAGGTCATCCATATGCAGGCTCTGTGCACATCTATGGCAGATTATATTGATTAGGTGTGCCTGTGAAGGATTTTCTTAATTAGATTAATGGAGGGGGAAGACCCACCCTGAGGGAGTACCATGATTCCACAGAATGGCAATCCTGTGTAGCATGCCTTCTTTCTGCTGCTTGACTATAGATACAAGGTGCCAGATGCTTCCTCCATCATCTTCCATAACAACTTCCTCACTAAAGTTGCTTTTTACAATGTATTTCTATCACAGCAAAAGGAAGGGAAACTGGAACACCACTCACACAGAACTCATAAAGCTGAAAGACATGAGGAACAGGGGATCCAACCTATGAAACCTGACCTGGTATTTAAGAGAAAACACAAAACATTTTTCTAAATAAAGATTTCTTTCTTTCTGATTTAAAGAAGTCTATGAAGAAAGACTGTCCATTGAAATGACTGTGTTCACAAGTTGTGTCATGGCTATCCAATTCTGAAATGAGGTGATAGTCATATTTCTGGAGTTATCTCACAGACCATGAGAATTTTTGCAAAGGATGGTATAGAGAGATGGAAGTGATTTAGCCGTCTTAACAATGAAGTCAGTTGGAAACTCAAAATAGGCATAAATAAGTAGGTAGATTTTTGTGGAATGTAAATGACAAAGAGCTAAAGATAAATTTCAGGATATGGTATAGCCTTCTGAATGTGTGAGAAATTGTAAGTGGATGCATGTATGTGGAGTCTGATTATGAGTGATTGAATACATGTGTGTGGAGCCTACGTGTATATAAATATGTAAGTGCACACATGTGTGTGGAAACTGTGTGTGTATAAATGTGTGAGCACTTACATGTTCCTGGAGATAGATAAAGAAAAACACTGATCTCTATTATTACCAATATGCTTCATGTGCATATGTGTACTAGTGAACATGTGTGTGCAGGTCTTCATATGCTTGTGGAGGCCAAAGGTCAACTTTAGCTGTTGTTCCTTAGGAACTATCCATCTTGTTTTATGAGAAAATGAATTTCATCACTGGCTGTGGTTGGAGGTGTCAGTGAGCCTCAGTGATCAGCCCATGGGTTGTTTATACTGAAACAATAAAAAAAAATTAACCACTATTGATGGTTTTACTCCATTTTTTAAAAATGAGTTAAAGGAATAATTAATAAGTTATCCTCAGCAATTCATTTATTGTGAATATAACCCTCAATAGAGACAGAAATAAATATCCACAGAAGAACAGCATGAACTCCAATTAAACTCTAATTCTCAGACTCTGTTCCCTTTATCCTATTATTTGCCACTTTGCTGATAAACACTTGAGTAAATCCAATTCATTTCTGATATTTACTTCTCTGTCTTCATTTCTAATCATTTCAAATCTAATTTGTACCTCAGCTGACACAGTAAAAAATTTCCCATGATTTCAATGTATTGAAAGTATAAGGAACTTATTTTAAAGAATGTCCTTCTGAGTGAAGTAACTCAGTCACAAAAGAACAAACATGGTATGTTCTCACTGATAAGTAGATAGTAGCCCAAAAGTTCAGAATACCCAAGATTAATTCACAGACCATATGAAGCCTATGAAGAAGGAAGACCAAAATGTGGATGCTTCAGTGTTTCTTTGAAGGGTGAACAAAATACTCACAGGAGGAAATATTGAGATAAAGTGTGGAGCAGAGACTCAAGGAAAGGCCATCCAGAGACTGCCCCACCTGGGGATATATCCCATATATAGCCACAAAACCTGGACATTCTTGTGGATGCTGGGAAGTGCTTGCTGATGGAAGCATTCATTATAAGCTGTCTCCAGAGAGGTTCAGATAGAGCCTGACAAATACAGAGGCAGATGCTCACAACCAACTATTGGACTGAGCTCAGGGTCCTGGATGGAGGAGTTGGAGAAGGGACTGAAGGAGCTGAGGGGGTTTGCAGCCCCATGGAGGGAGCAACAGTGTCAACTGGCCAGATACCCCTGTGCTACCAGAGACTGGACCACCAACAAAATAATACATATGGAGGGACCCATGGTGCTGGCCACATATGTGGCAGAGGAGGGTCTTGTTGGCCATCAGTGGGAGGAAAGGCTCTTGGGTTTGAGAGTGTTAGATGCCCCAGTATAGGTGAATGCTAAGGAAGGAAGATGGGAGTGTGTAGGTGGGTGGAGGAATACCCTCATATGGGCAGGGGGAGGGGAGATGGGATAGGGGGTTTCCAAAGGGGAGACCTGGGAGGGGGAAAACAATTGAAATGTAAATAAAGTAAATATCCAAAAATAATAATAATAATGAAAAACCCCAAACAAACAAACAAAAAGAATGTCCTTCGATTTTGAAAAAGAAAAGTCTGGAGGGCTTTTCTGGATTGACTTTGTGGTTTTTGTATGAATATCTCCAACCAACAGAGAGCAATCATTATCCTGTTGGACTTGCAAGTAACTTTCGTTGGATTTTCAAGGAGGTGGAATGGTTTGGATCTTGTGGACTAATTCAGGAGCAAGTAGTCAGCACTCCTTCATGGAGATGCTGTTTCCTGTGTTACTAAGAGAACAGCCTGGCTCGTGCATTGCAGAATCACTAGTCTTTGCATTATAATCAGGTCTATTTGAAGGAATATTCTCTCAAAGCACGTGAAAACGCTGTTCCTCATAAGACTCACATTATTTGCTTATTTGACTGATGACATTATCTAAAGCCACTAAACACAATAAATAGCATGCACTTTTGAAAAGACGCTCTGCCGTAAGGAGAAGTTTTACCACCAGCCCCGTGCTTACTTATTCCTGGTCTGTTTTATATCTGAATGGACATGGAAATGGGCACATATAATTTCATTACATTCGTAGGATTGTAACCTTTGCTTTAATGATGAAATTTTATAAGGTCAGTCACTGAAAGCTCTTTTAGCCTTGCTCCTACCATTCTGATATGCCCCATTCTTCTTAAGGGTGTTTCTAATTCCTGTCTAACAATGTGCTCAAAGTGCACATGCAATTCACCAGTCTGCCTCCATTGTAGCTTTAAAGGCCATCTTATAGTGAAGACAAACTAGGTTTATCCCTGTTTATGATTATATTTTGTTTCTCAAGGATTGGGCTATGCCACATCTATAACCTTAAATACAAATAGTTCTATACTACCTGTGCCAGGAAGCAGCAACTATACATTTGTTTCAAAGAGTTTATATAACTATTTTGCAACCCTACCTATGTTTGAAATGGTTGCTTTGACTGCCTGTTCTTATGACTACCTGGTGACAACCACCTTGCAATCACGACTTTGTTTCCTGAGGTCTTATGACTAACTTTTTATGCTTATGTTATGCTCTTGCAGCATATATGTTTTATCCTCTATATTTCTTATCTGAGGACTCCTCATTCTTGAATTTTAAAAGCCTTGTCTTTCTAACCCAATGTTGACCTCTCACATATTTGTGATTAACACTTGGACATTCCCTGTCCTGATTTGAAATTGTCCATGTTCCTTGGAAAGTCCTATGTTGTAATTAAAGTGTTCAAAATGAAAGACATCAAACACATGGACACATCTGTGAGGGAGTTTCCTGTCTGAGTTTATTGAGGTGGGCAGATCCATTTTAAATGTGGATGGCATCCATTAAGGGTTTGGATATTGTGCTTCCTGAGTGTAACGTGAGGAGCTGCCTTAAGCTCTAGTGACCATGCTGTGGCTCCAACAGCATGGGAGATAGAACATATTTCCCTCTTTAAATTACTTTTATCACATTTTTTGTTTCAGAAACAAGAAAAGTAACTAATTTAAATTGGGTTCTTGTTCTGGAGAAGAAAGGCCTTTGGGAGTGCTTAATGTTTGTGAAGTGCTATACGTCTAGGCTCTAGGAATTATTAACAGATGATGTAAATGTGACAACATCCCAGTTTCTTTACCTGGAGCTATGTAAACTCTTGCTTTGTATTGATAGCTCAATCTCAATGCAATCTCACACAGTTGGGCTCACCTTTTCCATACTTGCAGGCTCTTTTTAAAAAAATTATTATTATTTTTATTTACATTTGAAATATTGTCACCCTTCCCAGTTTCCCCTCTGGAAACCTCCCATCCCATCCCTCCTCCCCTTTGCCTCTATGAGGGTGCTCCCTCACCCACCCTCCCTCCCACTACTGCCTCACTGCTCTAGCGTCCCCTTATGCTGGGGCATTCAAGCCGCCACAGGACCAAGGACCCTTTTAACAAGATATCATCTCTATTGCATGTTGTAATTGATCTTCACATTCATTCTAGTTTTTGTTATAGGTCAAATGCATAAGTAGCATTTGCAAAAGCTACTTTTGGATTGATAAACCCTAGAAAACAGGACTCTTCCAAGAGGATTTACTGTTTATCCAAATGTAATATTCATTTTGTTTTTCATTTGAATGGAACCAAAGTAATAATTTCAAAGTTATTTCAATTAAATTTTCTTGTTTCAAGTTAGTTATAATATTGGTTTCAACTACAAGAATATTATTCTCTTTGTGTGGTGTGTGTTTGTGTGTATGTGTGTGTGCCTGTAGATGCCAGAGATCAATGTCAGATATTCTTCTTCAGGCATACTTTCATTTTGTTTGTTTGTTTGTTTTCTGAGCTAGTTCTCTCATGGGATAGAAACTCTTACAGGACAAACAGGCTGGTCAATGGTACCCAGGGATCCTCCCACCTTTGCCTCCCCAGAACTGGGCTTGCAAATGCCTGCTACCACTCCAAGATTTCCTAGTTTGAATTTTGTTGCTCTGCTAAACACCCTATCCAAAACAATTTGAGGAGGAAAGGATTCATTTGGCTTACACATTGCACTACATCATTCAGGGAGGCCAGAGCAGGAGATTAAAACCAGAACATGGAGCAGAAACTCAAACAGAGACTATGAAGGAATGCAGTGGCTTACTGGCTTGTTCATCCAGGCTTGTGCAGTTAGCTTTTATGTAAATCCCAGGACCATGTATCTTCTCAGTGCTGGAGCAGCCCATGTAAGCTTGACCCTCTCACATCAGACATGAATCAAGAAATTGCTCCACAGACTTACTTACCTGCCAATCTGATCATCACTTTCTCAATTGATGTTCTCTTCTTAGGTGACTCGAGTTATGTCATATTGTCAATAACCAACCAAATAAATAAATAAACAAATAAATAAGTAAACAAAACATATGCAGCACACCTGATTCTTTAAATTTGTGTTCTGTGGCTCTAACTAAGGTCCCTTATTCTCTAAAGGCAGACTATTTAGTGTTGGAACCACAGGCACAGGCCCTAAACTATTTATTTTTTAATTTTAATTACATTTTATATGCATATGTTTCCGGGTATGTGTACATAATAAATATTAACTTGGTGTGCTGTAAAAATTATTATACAAAAATTATCAGAGAATATCTTGCCCCTACTGTTCATACTTCTACATCCTTCACATTAGCCGTTATAGGTGATAGACTTAGTAATGTGTTGCCTGCTTTTTACAGAGCTCTGTAGTGATAGTAAGCTCAACAGATACACATTCTTTGTTCCCATTTTCTCTTAAAGAGTAGCACATTTTGTCTTCTTTCTATTAGCCTGTTTGCTTCCTAGCATATCTGTACTATCATGACATCATAGGTGAGAGCTTATTGAGCCAGACTTTCACACATGGGTTTTCTGATGGTGCTACATTGAAAAAAATGTGGAGAAACTTTAATTTATATTTTGAATTCATGTACATGGTCATGTGTATATGTGCATATGTATGGGTATATTGTTATGAGTGGTGCTGAGGCTACTGGCAGGTTTTTTTCTCAGTTGCTCATGACCTTCTTTTGAACTAAGGTCTTTTATTGAACTAGAACTTGTCAGTTTCTCTAGATTGGATCCTAATTGTCAATTGCTTGCTTCTATCAAAGCCGTGTTCCTACACACATCCTCTGATTTAAGTTTGGCTTTGTCATTAAATCATTTCATAGAACCTCTTGCTTCTGTATTATCAGTCTACTTCCTCTAGCTCACAGTTTTTCTGTGGCATGCAGGACACTCTGGATAGCAGTCAAGCACATTTCCAAAAGCTATAAAGGAAAATTTGAAATATCTACTGCAAAGAAGTGATAGATATTTCAGGACCTAAGTATATTAAGCCTAATTTACATATGATGCAAGACATGCATGCATCAATAGATAGTACAGTTGATATCTAAGCAATAAAATAAGCTCTAAGCATTTCTATTTAAGAATTGATATTTTGTGTATTCAGCCCATTTCATTAGCCAGAACATTTCATGTGAAACACAGTTCCCAGGGAAGAAAGAACACCTCAACTGCTAATGTCACTGCCACATGTCTTCTACAGCCTGAATTCAATTCCCACAACCCAGGTGGTGCAAGTAGATAAACAATTCTCACAAAAAGTCCTTTCCTCTCTCCCTCTCCCTCTGACTCCCTCTCTTTCCCTCCCCTATCCCCTCTTTCTCTCTTTATCTCACTATCTCTCTTCATTCTTCCTTTCCCTTTCGACAAATTAAACTGTAATTTAAAACCCCTTTTTAAATCAGTAGAGTTCCTGGTGCATGGTACAGCTTTGACTTCACTGTAATCAAATTGGCCCATTTTTCTCTGTGTAGCTTAAGGTAATCAAGCAAGAACACAAAACAAGAATTGTGCAAGATTCTGTGGTTGGTTCATATAAGAATTAGTTAACCAGGCACTGGAGATATGGTTCAGAACTTAATAGCCCTTGCTGCTTTTGTAGAAGACTCAGGTTCAATTCCCAGCCCCAACAAGGCAGCTCACAACCATCCATAACTCAAGTTCCAGAGGATTCAATGATTCTGCTGAACTGCACTGTCACTACTCATAAATGTGGTACACACACACATAGGCAGCAAAAACACGCAAAGATAAATTTTTAAAAAATCTTGAAAATTACTCAACTAACACTTGTTTTAAGTAGACTAATATTAAATTATGGTGCACAATTTTTTTTTTGTTTTGTTTTTCGAGACAGGGTTTCTCTGTGTAGCCCTGGCTGTCCTGGAACTCACTCTGTAGACCAGGCTGGCCTCGAACTCAGAAATCCACCTGCCTCTGCCTCCCAAGTGCTGGGATTAAAGGTGTGCGCCACCACTGCCCGGCTCACAATTTTTTTTTAATATTTAGTTTTGTATAGTTTTTACAGCATCAGTAGTGAAGTTAAACTCTTTCTATTTGCACCACTTTCTTCTTTTCTTCCTTCCCTCTTTTGTTCCTTCCTTCCCTCTTTTGTTCCTTCCTTCCTTCTTTCCTTCCTTCCTTCCTTCCTTCCTTCCTTCCTTCCATCCTTCCTTCCTTCCTTCCTTCCTTCCTTCCTTCCTTCCTTCCTTCCTTCCTTCCTTCCTTCTTTCCTTCCTTTCTTCCTTCTTTCCTTCCTTCCTTCCTTCTTTCCTTCCTTTCTTCCTTCTTTCCTTCCTTCCTTCCTTCCTTCCTTCCTTCCTTCCTTCCTTCCTTCCTTCCTTCCTTCCTCTCTCCATCCCACCTTCCCCTCTCTCTGTTTTTCTGTTTTTAAACATTTAGAAAAAGAAGGCTGAGAGAAACACATGGATATGTGTTCAGTTAGTGATGACACTGCCAACCCCAGGGCATGGCTAGGTTTCTGGGTAGAGATGTTGATGGAGGAAGGCCTGTTTCACAGACTGAGTTAATTTCTCTTTCCTTCACTCATGTCAAGTCCTAAGTCAAACACAGTTCCCAGGGAAATATAGCTAACAGGTTTGCACTGATTAGCAGCCTCAGGACAGGGGATCTTCAGAATGAGATCAATGTGACAGGACTTTCCCCCCAGCAGCAACCACAGAAGAAAAGATCATCCATTGTTTCCCAGTGTTTTTTATTAGAAGAAAATATGAGAGTCAGAAGTGTGGGGTGAAGCAGAGAGACTAATATGACATCCTTAAGGAAGACTTCAGCAATGACAATGGGAGAACAACTTCTCCATTTTAAAGATTGAGCATTCAAATAAAAGGCACAGCTGGAAACTCCAGGTATTATGATTTTATGATTCTTGCTAGATCTCTCTCTCTCTCTCTCCCTCTCTCTCTCTCTCTCTCTCTCTCTCTCTCTCTCTCTCTCTGTAGTCTATCTTTCTGTATGTATGGTGTATGCACATGTGAATAAATGTTGAGGGGTGTAAGTGTTCTGTATGTACAGCGATGTATGCATGTGTGTACATGTGTTTGTGTGATATATATCTGTGTGAATGTGGATGTATGTGTATTTGTGTCATATGTATGTGTGTAGAGGTCAGAGTGGAGTTTCTTTTTTAAAATTGTTCTTGGCCTTAATGTTTAAGGCTTATTTATTTTTATTTTATGTGTATGAGTATCTTGTCTGTATATGTATCTGAATAGCATGTTTGTGCAGTGCCCACAATGTCCAGAAGAAGGCATTAGTTGCTCTGGAACTATAGTTACAGATGATGCTAGCCATTATATGGGATCTGGAATCTCAAGCCCAGTCTCTATAAGAAGATCAAGTGATCTTAATCACGTAGCCATCTCTCCAGTCTCTCTACCTTAATTTTTGAGACATTGTCTCTCATTTAGCCCGTAACATTTTGGTTAACTAAAGTGTTGTCCTTGGGTTTAGCTTATCTTTATCTCTCACCTGTTTCCAGCCTTTGGGCTATATGTATGCACTGCCACTCCTGATTCTGGGACTCCAAACTCAGATTGCCATTCTCACACTACAAGCAGCATTTCCCCCAGAGTCATCCCACAGCTCCATTGTTAGATTTTTGAGGTTTTTTTTTTTATTTCCTTTATTTGAAATAGATTATTCTTCATCAGAGTCTTCAGTAAGGATCTCAGAGAATTGTAATCCTGCAGGAGTTTGTGGAATGGAATTTCACTTTTAGCTAGCCCACTATAGAAAGTTATTTTATTCTAGATGTGAGAAGTAGCCTGTGTAAAAGGGGAGGTATTCTCAGTCCTGATTCATTACCCAGTTATTGCAGACCTTGCTCTGCTTCCTTCTGATTTTCATTCCTAGAAATTTTAGTAGATCTTGATTTGCCCAGAAGAAAAGTCCTCATCTGAAAAAGAAAGCGATATGCTGCAGAGAAAGATTTTATTTTTTTCTGTTCCTTACATACAGTAGAATCCTCAGGTAGAATAAAGTTTACAACAAATTTCTGAAAAACATGGTTGTGCCTCAAAGCACAATAAGTCAATATTATAATCCCTGTATGAATAATGATTCAGAGACCTCTCTTGAAATCGGCGTGGAGAAGAAAAGTAATACTACTATCAGAACTATCTATGAAAGTAACTTTGAAACACTGTGTCTTCCAGACTATGGTTTGGCTGCCCCTCCTGATGATGTCATCACTCTTTTCTCTAAAACAACCATGTCTTTAGACCTTAGTCAAAAAATCTTATGAAATTGAAAACAAAATTATTATTTGAATGCTTATACTATATTTAAGTTACATGTATATTTTTGAGGGTGTAGCTTGCCATAGCATATATGAGATGAGGGAACAACTTGGAAAAATCATTTTTCTCCTCCATCATGTGAGTCTCAGGATTGAACTCAGGTCTTCAAGATTAGATAGAAAATTCCTTTAGCTGCTGAGACATCATACCTACCCCGTCTTTATTTAATAATATAAGAAGCAGACTTTATTTATTCACATAATCTGTTTGCTATTTAGTTTCAAAATAAATACTGAAATCATATTAAAAAAACAATAGTTTAATGAAGCCACAAAAATCAAACAATATAGTCAAGTTGTTTCAGTATAAAACAATACATATTT
>CM052711.1:68865932-68915932 GCA_028551405.1 Uromys caudimaculatus | reverse complement strand
CAGGTAGAGAGAGATGAACTAGATAGAAGAGGAAGAAGCCAACATGAACCAGAGCCTCATGACCAAGAGAAATAAGAAGTAACAAGGGTCCTTACAGCTGGGGAATAAGTACAGTCATAGATCTGCCCAATCTAGGCATAATTAAAATATCTAGATTGTGTGTCTTTTATACCAGCTTACTGCGATAGTAAAAACCAGCAACAGTATTTATCAAAACAATGGAAAGAAAACTGAGACACAGTGTCCAAGTGGGTGACTGAGAAGACATATAACAGGCTACCTAAGAATACCTGACCTTCAGCAGGGAACGCCATGTAAGTGCCTACAGATGTTGTCATACAGTTCTGAAGCCTCCTCATACCTCTTCAGCAGTTTTGGAGGGGCTCCCTGCTAATATGCATGAGCAAAGGAGAGATACTGCTAGGATTAATGGAAACTGACAGCACTTAAACTGAAGCAGACCATTGGGAATGATAAGAAGGTATTAAACTCTGGAGCCATCACAACAGCCAAGTGTATTGAATCTTCTCCTCCTGTGTGGCATCCTGTGCTGTAGGTGAAACAAGCTTGGCCAACTACCTGCAAAATAGCCTCACTTGCCAGTGCTTCACCCAAGATGAATACCAAAATCTGGAACTGATGCTTTTTGGTTACCACTTCAGGGTTTTTGTTTTGTTTTGTTTTGTTTTCTTTATAATCCATGCAGCAACTGGATGCTGACCTTATGCTCAAGACTAACAGTTGAGTAAACTATGATTTGGGATTCAATCAATAGTGAAGGATGATGGTGACCTTAGAGAAGCAGGTGTCTACCAAGACATTCAAATTTATGCTGTTTGGTCACAATACATACCCTTTATATCTTATTCTCTCTTTCTCTCTCTCTCTCTCTCTCTCTCTCTCTCTCTCTCTCTCTCTCTCTCTCTCTCTCTCTCTTTCCCTTTCCCCCCTCTCTCTCTCTCTCACACACACACACACATCTCTCTCTCTCCCTTTCTCTATCTATCTATCTATCTATCTATCTATCTATCTATCTATCTCCCTCTTTCCCTCCCTTCCTTAACAATTCTTGCCTAAAATATTTTGCACAATTCATTTTTTCAATTAAATTAAATTTTCTGTCTCTGTTTCTGTCTATTTCTGTCTTTGTGTCTGTCTTTGTGTCTGTCTCTGTCTCCCTCTTCTCCTCTCTCTCTCTCTCTCTCTCTTTGTGTGTGTGTGTGTGTGTGTGTGTGTGTGTGTGTGTGTGTGTAAGTACAGATATGTAAGTGTTCATATATAAGTAATTACATGTAGAGACCAGAGTTCTACCTTGGGATTTCTTCCTCAGGACCTATCCACCTTGTTTTATGAGTCATGGTCTCTTCCTGGCCTGGTGCTCTTTATTTCACCACAGTTAGCTGACAATGAGTTCCAGGGATCAGTCTGTCTCTGCCTCCCAGTGCCAGGATGACAAGCGAATGCTCCCATATCTGAGTTTTCCTATACATTCTGGAGATTAATATCAGCCCTTGCATATTAAACACTTTACTGAGTGATGGGATTCTATAATGGTTGCCATCAAACTTTAAAAATAAGCTAAATACACTCACAGTCTAATTCGTCCTTCTCTAGACTTCCTTCCCCATGGCCTAATCAATCTTCTAGTCTTTCATTAATTCCAATAGTATTCAGTACACCCAGAGGATCACTTCCTGTCAAGAAACCTGCATTTGCTTTGCTGTGCTCTGAGCACACAGCAAAGTGCTTATCTCTAGATGTAAACAAAGTGACACATATTGGCACATGCCAAAATAAAACAATATCTTCCAACCATGGAAGTCTCAGACTCATCAGCTGCAATTATTCATGGTATCATTCTCACACCGACTTCATTCAGCCACAGTTTTTTTTTTTTTTTAAAAAAAGAAACATTAAACAACAGAGAACAAAAGACCAGAAATTGATCTTTTACTGCCAGTGAATTCCTAACAAATGGTGTTTTAGAAACTCATTAGCAGAATATTTTCTCAGAGACACAGGGTTTCACACTTTCTTCTCTTTCTATTATCCTGTGATGTTGCAATTTGTTTTTGCTGATCTCACTGAATAAATTTACTCCAAGACATTATTTTGTCTCACGTATTAGCAAAATAACTGAGGAAAATTAATTGTGAATCACTCAGGTCAAGCAGGATGCTGTGTGTCAGCTTCATCTGTCGTGACATGTCAGTCATTCTTCTGTAAGTAGCTTTTTCTTCAGCCATGATTCAGGGTTTTAATTAGATAATTTTATATATACATCTAAGTATCTAAATGGATACTAAATAAAAAACATACTGGTCATTGATGAGTCAAATAAATCATTATTGTTCATGAGCTGGGGACTTAACTCAGTAGTAACATGATTGTCTAATATACAAAAAGTGCTGGGTGAGATCTCCAGCATCGCATTAATCAAATGATCCACACCCATAATTCCATGACTTACAAGACAAAAGCAGTGTGATCAGAAGTTCAAGTTCATCCCTGAATACATAGGGAATTTGTAGCCAGCCTGAAATACATGCCAGCCTATCCCAGGAGGAAAACACACACAGAAAGCAAACATTTTTGACCTAGAAGGCTATAATGGAGCTTTCAAATCTCCCCTTTTCCCTGTGGTGTTGCAGTTGTTTTAATCCAGTACAAGGGATTTGGTAGGGTTTGTGCTGATGCTTTTGTAAACACATTTGCAGCACTACCTGACACACAATTATATAATGTACTTAACATCCATTGACAAATCTCCAAAAATCTTATCTGTAACTGTTGCTAGCTTCTGCTTTTACTAGTCTATACATGTTATCATTGTTTTAGGGTATTATATCATACTTAATTAAAAATCTTTATTATCTATATGTGTCACACCTGCCATCACCTACAGCTTGCAATAGTGTCCTTTGGTTGTATCAAGAGGCTGCATGCAGTGACTAACATCTGTCACCTGTCTATGTGTAGGCTCACAGGGCCAGGCACTTGTCTTACTATGCTGTTATCATGACACAATTCATGCACTAAGTAATACATGATTGCACCAAATAATTTTTCTAAGGCATGGCCTAAATCTTGATATATACACAGGATGGCAGTACTCCTACTTTCACCTCTGGACTACCCAAATGTGTAATGTGCTGAAGATGGAGATGAGGGTTTTACTATCACTCCACCCTCACTAACAAACTTCCTACAGATGAAAATTTCAATTCCTTCCTCTATGAAGTTCTCAGAAAGTATTTTTCTTTACCAGTGAACTAAAGATGATGGGTAGTAGATTCTCAAATGCAATCCATTGAGCACATCATGTAGTTTGACTTTATTATTAAATTAAGCACCTACAGAAGAAAAAAATTCTTCTTGATGTAGTTTCATTTATTTTTAACTAAACTGTCATATTGCAAACTGCATATGCTCATAAATGTGCTCTTAAACTGCATGTGCTTTGAAATGGTCCTCCCCTACATGAATATGTAAAATCCCTTGAGTAAATCCACATACTTTCTTTCTTCAGGGAGAGCATTACTTTGGAGATGTCCTTGCTCTGATTTCCTACAAAAGGAGATGTTTCTTTCTCTCCTCTTTGTGTCTTGACTTGCTTTATTTATTTATTTATTTATTTATTTATTTATTTATTTATTTATTTATTTATTTAGTACTTACCAAAACCCAAACCATGAATTGGGCTATAAATTGTACCCCAATTAATACCTCTCTCTTTTGGTTATAATTAAGGAGAAATCTGATACATATGATGTAAAGATCTTTGAAAATGTGTATGTGTGGTAGCCACTAGATATTATGGTGGTTTTTTGTTTGTTTGTTTGTTTTTTACATTTTATCGTTACTTTGCGAATTTCACATCATGAATCCCAACCCACTCATTCCCCATTCACTCATATCTTCTCTTTATACTTGGAACCTCTCCTCCTTCCAAAATAAAATAGGGTAGAATAAGCAAAACAAAACAAATTCTTCACCTAGAAGCTGTAGTGTGTCACAATGTATATAACACAGGTTTTTACATTAAAGTATTCATTGCACTGAGTCTGATTCAATGTCTCTGGTTTCAGCTACACTATCAATACTGGATGCCAACAGATACTCCTCTTGATTATCCTGTTGTTGTCGTGTATCATGGAGATCCTGTAGCTTTGGATCTTTAGGACTGGCCTTTCATGCACTCTAGCAGGTCATAGGTGTTGGCATGGGCCAACACAAAGCCCTAGATGTAGGCCTGAGGCAGCTGAGTTGGTCAGTCTCACAAGCTCCTTTGCACCCACATCACAAGGTGATCTCTCCAGCACTATCTAAGCTAGCTCACCCAATGCTGCAGCCAGCAAATGGCAGGATTAGCTCTTCCTAACTCATAACCTTTGGATTACCCACCTACTTCAGGAAGAGATGAGTGAGGGGAAAGTCATGTTTGCCTTGCCCAGACCACCCCATGGCAAATGAGGGACAGGGCCAGTTCACCCTCATCTCATCCTGCCCCACTCACCAGCCACCAGAGTCAGCTCTATTATGCTGTTCAGGCATGTTTTAGGGACTACTCTTCTGCATGTCACAGCTCCTGAGGGGCAGGGACCACTCTCCCACTCTCATTATCAAGACCTCGTGGACTCTCCCACACCACCCATGACAGGATAGGGGCAGGGCCACTTCTCCTGAGTGCATGTTCTCCGGTCCGGTTCATGAAACAGTCCAGACCAGGGACATCTACATGGTCTTTGCTGGCTACACATGTCTGGGACATCAACATAGACCCTGACTGTCATAGGTCCATGGACAGAGACATGGCCCTCAGCAAGAGACTGCCCCCAGATTTCCCCATGTCCTCAGCACAGGCCACTAAAATCAGCAAGTCTCCTATTGCTGTCCCCTATCCACTCAATAGCACTTAGATATTCACCTGGCCTCTGGTGGGATTTTAGACCACAAACATCTGCTTAGCCTTTGGTGGTAACTTGGACCACAGACATCAGCACAGACCCTAGCAGCCTGGGCCAGGACCTCACCATGCCTACTCAGATCTGCCAATTCCTCACTGCCATCAAGTCTCCAGCTCTACCTTTGTTCATACGTATGGAGAAAGTATATGAACTCCTTGGTTTTGCTTTCTTGTCCATCTCTCTACCATATATTCCATCTTTCCCATCTCTCCATCACACATTTCCCAGTGTAAACCTGCCTGAGGCAGGTACTTGGATGTCTTTCTTCAGGCAGTCCCAGATGGTGGGCTAGATATTGTTTTGACTATGAATGCAAAGCAGAGGATTTGTGTTGTTTTTAACAAAATCTCAACTTTTCTGATAAATATATGCGAGTCACTTGCTGAGGTGAAAGCTTGTTGATCAGAGAGGCAGAGAAAATACCCTACAGATTTTCCTCTAGAGCTAATGTCCCAAGAGGAAAAGGAGATTTTCCTTTTCCATGTTGTTTCAAAACTCCCCAAAATGAATGTTCCTCCTGTTTCCTTCCTGTGCATCTTACTATACATCGTCTTGTCTTCTTCCTACTCTCTATGCTATTTTTCTGTGTTCACTCCCTGTCAACGAGTTGCTTGCTCTACATCTTGACCTGTCATTGATTTTATTTAACTCTGTTTACAATAAACAGAACTGGTCCTCCCAATGGGGTGTCCTGGTTACATATTCCAGGACAGGTAAGCCCTGACCCAGAGCTGGTTCCAACTCCTGCTGTTTTCAAGTATGAGAATTCCCAAGTTTTTGAAACAGCTTCATTCAACATTATCAGTTATTCTGTCTGGTGGTGTGGTCTCCTTGCCCCACAGGTATGAGTCTATCAATTAGGTTTCTCACTCTTGTTGACTGTGGATATGATACTTTTGGTTTCTGCCTTGACTTCCATGCTCTAATTTATAATAACCTCAAATTGTAAGCCACAGAAAACTTTTTTATCCTACAACCTTTTCTTGCATTTTCTTCTCCTTTTTACCTTTTCAGAACATATGGACACTGCCTGTTGGCTAGTCTACCAGACCATATATGCTCATATACTTGAGTTCACATTTGGACCAAAATATCAAGAAGAAATTATGGACCTTGTTGTATGGCACAGGGTACAGGGAGACAGTGATAAGCTGAAGCATTTTAGGATCAAACTTGGAGTGCTTTTGAAAAGCTTAGTAAACACAGTAGGAAACAGAAATAAGACTTGCCTAGCATAGGTGGGCATGTTGGGTGACAGGGTTAAGAGAAGAAGAGAAATGAAGGTTGGCAAGTAAAAGATAGAGTAACTCCTTTTAGACTCAGATCCAAGAGACTTATCTTAGTGTACATTCAATGCAAACACAATATTCAAATGCTTTCCTAAGAAATTCGCTTGTTTTGGACTCATTTTGGCTCTCATTAGTTAAAGCACTTGTGAAAGAGGCAAGGGAATGTGCTGTCTACTCAGTGGTGAAGATTTCAGAAGAAAACCAATATTATTGTGAGCTATGTTCAGGGCAAGTAACTGCTTATGGAAAAGCTCATGGTAACTCTTTAATGGGAGGCATCTGTAATCGACTGGATAGTCCTATGAAATGGCAAGAATAAAGAAGGAGGTGGGAGAATACAGTGGAGCCCAGGACAAAGATAGGTTGTAGAGCGGAACACATGGTAGGAGGAAAGTATGATCCTCTTTTACGTGAAGGCTCCTGAGTAGAACTCCATGGTTATTCATGATTATATATGTGACTTATAGTACTAATCATGCTGTGGAAGAGAAGTTGACAGGGATGTGGGAACAGCATGTGACTAAGTATATAGTTGCTCTAAAGAACTCTCATCTTCTGCTCTAAACTCTGTTCTATTGTGGACCCATAGTATCAGCACAAGGCCTAAATATTTCTCTCTTCTGGTTCAAGTTAAGGTCCATGAATTCACAAAATACTGTCCATCTCAGAATGAAGAAAATTACAGTCCTGGGTCATATGCACACTTCAGCAAGTGCCCCAGTGATGGACAGGAGCTCAAGCATCTGGATGCTAGCTGAGAAGATAAACTTATCTGCCTGCTCTAACACTCAGTTTCTATTAAGTACTGTGGGAATGAGAAGCACAGAGAATAAGGGCTCTGTGAAGTTTGGAGGGAGAGCAGACTCTAAGATCACATGGCATCTGGAATAATGCTGTTCTCCAGAAATTAATCATCTACTCACCATACATATAGCACCAATGACAGGCCAAGGAAAGTTTCATCAAGGTGCAACTTGGGAACCCAATCAATGTGTTGGTTTTATTTTTAAGCATTATGGATAATGTTTGGAGGATAGATAACTTAAACCCAGCTGATCAAAAAGTGTGCTGTAGAATGGATGACGATTCACAATAGCAGGACCCTTAGAAGGTCAAAGGCTTTTTTCCTGGTGACTGCTTCTGCTTATTGGGTCAGGGCCTTGGGAATACCTTATATCTCAGGAGCTTTCTGAGATTTGTGTACTGTGCTTTTGATTGTAATTTTGCATAACTATTAATTACTGAATATTTCTCATTTGAGAAACTGCCTGAAAGTTATTATTGATTGCATTTAACTGTTGTTCCTTTTATACAAAAATAATTGCATTTAATAAAGATTTCTCTCATTTCTATTGTTAGCTAGGATTTGAAACCAGTTTTAAAAAGTGATTCCATTCAGCAAAAGTGGCTGTTTCTACAGTTTGTTCTGTGTACTTCCATATCTGATTGGTTTCTCTTCTCCAAAGTTATAATTTGATTATAATAACACTACTTACTATTATTTCAAAATTATAGATTGGTTGCAAAATATCAGAGCTTTTAATGAGCTTACATAAATTATCATCAGATTGTATCATTAATTAAATGTTGTTAAACTCTTTATTATTTTTGCATATACTGGCTTCACCATGCCACCAAGATATGGCAATCTGCTGTTTAATAAGCAACAGTAAATACAGGAGAGTGATGGTAAGTAAAGGTTTTAATCAATTCTCAATATTGTGCTGTCACTTGTATATGACTCTCGTAACTGTGTGAATAGTGAATACAGAGACACAGTATTTGTTATTGTACAATTTAATTAAACACAAAATAAAGACCCAGACAGAAGGGAGATTTGGCTGTATCTGACTATCCTAAGATTGGCTGATTGCACAGTGATATTTGAGGAACCACTAGCAGTATATTACATTTTTCTGGAGAGATTAGAACAAGTATCTCACTGCAAATTGAGCACCAAAGAACAGGCTAAAGTAGGATGCCACCATTGTCCGATTGGTAAAACCAGTGAGTTTATTGAATATACTTACAGAGCAAGTAAGGGTTTACTTCCAGGAGCATGGACAAGCCTAAACAACTACATTACTTTAAGGTTAAACCATATAAGGGATAAAATAAAATCCAGATGTTTTCTTGTTTGGAGGATTTTTCTTACATTTCTTATGATCTCTCTCTCTCTCTCTCTCTCTCTCTCTCTCTCTCTTTCTCTTTCAGTTATCTCTTTTAATAAAGCATATTTTCTTTCATTTAATATACTATAGCTTTACCTGGATATGCTATGGGTTATTGAGCTATATATCTATTACTTCAAGTAATCAAGTGAAGAAAACAAGGTTGATTGTGATGTCTGGATATAATCTGTGACCTGTAGTCACTTGGTCTTACTGTTTTAGGCCATAAAGACACAGTGAGCCATGATGGGACCATAAAAAAAAAGGAAGGATTGCTCCCATGGAAATGAGGACACAGAGAGCAAGAAAGGGACTGTTGTCCACATGACCTCTTCAAGGGCTAGACCCCAGTGAGCCAACCCTTTCCAACAAGTCTCCACCTTGAATAGTTCCACCATCTCTAAAAGCATTCCATGCTTGTGTCCAATACATTAATATATAGGTATTTGAGTGATAGTCTAGATTCAAATTACATCTGCAGAAGCTATTGTTTTGATGTATCCTTTATCATCTGTTTTTCCTAGCTCCACCCTTTATCATACACGTCAATGCCAAAAGGAGAGAATATATGTAGAAAGGAGCTCCATCATTCATCAGTGCAAGAAATTCACTGCAATCAGCAAAGTTTGAAGCACTCAAAAGGTAAACTGTAAGACTGAAGCTTCAGTGGTTGGTTTAGCAAAGTCTCTCATACATAATTGCCTCTCAGGAATGAGCTTTATAGGGAGAAAGAAATTAGACACTACAATAAGGCCTTGATTTAGAAGAGCATAAAAAAGCAAAACAAAACATAAGGGAAAACCAAAAACAACAACACAAACAAACAAACAAACAAACAAACAAACAAAACAGAACCTTAAAGGCAAAGCACACCTTTAGAAATAGACAGGAGGTTCATCAGACAGAAGCTTAAAGAATAAAAGAGTTGCCATAGGCATGGTGATGAGGAAGCCAAAGGGGGCTTCAGATAAGTCCTCTGAACAAAGGGAAATCTCTGACTTTTATATTTTTTCTCACCACATAATTTAGTCTTGGATAGCAAATATAACAAAGATCAATGAGGAACCAGGCACTGGGTATGACTGTGAATTAGGAGTTCCAAGAACCACAGCGTGGAACATTTTAATTCTGTCCTGGGAAGGGAGCTGCAGGGATATTTGGTTTACTTTCCTCATGCGTGTTGACCTTGTGTCTTAAGAGTGACCAGAGTCATAAAGTATAAGGCCATGAGCTAAGAGGAGCTGAGGCATTGTATCATTGTCTTATTTTATCGTGAAACCTTCTCAACCTCAGAGACTCAGAAGTCGGGACCCCTAGATATATGTCTAAATCAATCTATTTGTGTACGGAGAGGCAGAGAAGGAAATAAAGGTTTATATCTTTACATGGACCTATATACACAATCTCCCATAGGATTTTATACTTAAAAATATCAGGGAATTTTTGAGACTCATTTCCTGTGAAATTGCTTGGCATGTACAAATAGACATCACATTGTGGTGTTATTTTTCCAGCTGTGTAGAAAGCAGGAAGGACCTAAGTGATGGAACAATAGCCCCTGGGCTATCTACATATGGTCAGCCACATGCCACATGCCATAGCCACAACAAAAATAATGACACACAACTATGTATGCACACACACACACACACACACACACACACACGCTGCTGCTGCTGCTGCTGCTATTGCTGCTTGGGGGCTGTGGATATGTATGGCTTAGCAGTTTAAGCCACTGTAGCTCAAGCTTGAGGGCAAGAATTTAGAATGTTCATAAATTCAGAGTAGGCTGATAAGTCTGCAATTTCAGTCTGGGAGGGAAGAGACAGAATTCTCAGAACAAGCTTACCAGGGAGATTAGGCATATTGTCAAATTCTTACGTTTGACTGAGACCTTTACTTAATGAATAGTTGGAAGAGCAATTTAAGATGATTATTGACATCAACCTCAGGGAAAACATGTTCACACAAAGGAATGTTGAAAAAGAAATGAAAGGAAAGCTTGCAAAGCCTTCTGCATACCACATAGAACCCACTTTCTCTTAGCTTTACAAGAAATCAAGGGTATCTCCGCTAGTAGCTTGTCTAGGCTGAGACATCAAGTTGGAATGAAGAAGTTAGAAGCATGGAATGAATTATTGCCTTAGGTTGTTTGTTTTCTTCTGCAGATTAATTTCTACACACATTGGAAATGTTCTGAAAAGTCATTTTACAAACTTTGCTTTAGTTATATTTATATTTTATATTTGTATTATAGTTTATAATATATAAATTTATAATATAAATACATTATATACTATAAATGTTATAAATTTATATTATATCAATGTTTATTGATATATAAATATAAAAATTCTAGAAATATAAAGTTTTCTTGATGGAACTAAATAGTTTTTCAATGGTAGATTATATGATAGACTTAATTCTTCCACTTTATTTCATGCATGATTTGTTTTGCAAGAAAGTCCTTATTTCTGTAAATTAGTTATTGACATATATTAATATAATGATATTACACACATAAAAGCATTTATGTAATAAAGTAGTATGCAAACATTAAGAGGCATACTTATAATTTGAATGCAATTTTATACAAATTTCATAAAACATTACATATATACTGGAGACAAAGAAAATGAAATAAAAACTGTGAAAATGTGATGAAATCATGTTGCGTTCTTTTTTAAAGCTATTAGCAATTGCTACTGTTGATAAAATATGATCAAAATGTATTGGCTCAAATTTTTTTTCAATAAAAAAGGTTTCAAATTTTTATTTATTTATTTATTTTTAATTAATCATTCCATTTTTTTACATCTCAAATGATATTTCACTTCTGGGTTACCCTTCCACAAATCCCCCATCCCACACATGCCCTCCCCCTCCCTTTTCCTGTATGAGAGTGCTCACCCACACACACACACTTTCCTGCCCCACTACTCCAGCATTCCCCTACTCTGGGGCATCTAAACACCCTGGGACCAAGGGCATCCCCTCTGGTTGCTGTCCAGTAAGACCCTCCTCTGCTACATATGGATCTGGTGTCACAGATCCCTCCAGGTACACTCCTTTGTTGGTGGTCTAGCCTTTGGGAGAACTGGGTAGTCAGGGCGGCCTATGTTGTTCTTCTAATGGGGTTGTAATCCCCCTCTGCTCCTCCAGTCCTTGTGCCAGCTCCTCCAGCAGGTACTCTGATGGTTGGCTCCAAGCACCCACATCAGCATTGGCCAGTTGCTGACCAGACCTCCCCAGGAACTGCCACACTTGGTTCCTGTCTACGGTTGCCTCTTGACCACTGCAACAGTGTTGGGTTTAGTGTCTGCAGACATGATTTATCTATCGCCAGGTGGGGCTGTTCCCAGTTGGCCCTTCCTTCAGTCTCTGTTCCATTTTTTGTCCCTGTTCCTCCTTTGGACAGGAACATTTCTGGGTTAAAAAACTTTGAGATAGGTGGGGGTAGCCCTATCCCATGATGAAGGGTAATGCCTATCTACTGAAGGTGGTCTTCACAGGTTCTGTCTCCCCCTTCTCTGCGAATTACAGCTAAAGTCAATCCTATTGGATCCTGGGAACCTCCCATTTCTCTGGTGTCTGGGACCCTCCAGTGGCTATCCCCAGTTCCTCATCCTCCCTGCTACATACTTTTATTCTACTTCCTGACCCTCTGTATCCCTCTCAGATCTCCTCCAGTTTCTGATACTGCCACTCTTTCCTCCTCTTCCTCCTTTCTCCCTCCCTTGTCCCCCTCTCCTTCTACCTCCCACAATCGTCCCATTCTCTCCTCAATGCAGGACTGAAGCATCCACCCCCTGGTCTGCCTTCCTTCTACACTCCAGATCCATACCCTCCTAAGCATGAGCTGTCACTTGTGTTTTTGACCTTAGCCATTCTGACAGGTGAAAGATGAAGCCTTTTAATAGCTTTGATTTGCATTTTCATGATGACAAAGGATGCTGAACATTTCTTTACATGTCTCAGCAATTTGAGATTCCTCTAATAAGAATTCTCTCTTTAGATCTGTACCACAATGTTAATTGGATTGTTTGGTTTGTTAATGTCTAGTTACTTAAATTCTTCATATTTATTGGATCTTAGCTCTCTATTCAATGTGGAGTTGGTGAAAATGTTTTCCTATTCTGTAGGCCGCCATTTTGTACTACTGATGCTGTCCTTTTCCTTACAGAAACTGTCCAGTTTCATGAGGTCACATTTATTGATTGATGTTCTGTGTGCCTGTGTTATGGGTGTTCTGTTCAGGAGGTTTTCACCTATGACAATGTGTTCAAAGCTACTACACACTTAATCTTCTATTAGATTCAGTGTATTTGATTTTTGCTGAGGTATTTGATCCACTTGGACTTGAATTTTGTACAGTGGGATAAATATGGACCAATTTGTATTTTTCTACATGGTGACATCTAATTAATGCCTTGGGAGAGTCTGGTCCTGGCTAGTTGTTCATTAATTCCTTTGTCAGGGTCGTACCATTTGAAAGTAAAATAATCTTGGCTTTTGGAGGCTAAAGGGAAGCTAGATAAAGCATCCTTATGTGCAGTACTATATACCAAACATGGTCTGTTGGTAGAGAACTCAGCAAGGTATATGGATTAGGGACTATGGGGTGACTGTTAACTTCTCTCAGATCTTGCACTGTACAGTAGTCAATGAAATTAGGCTTGTAGATTAATTAAGGGTGTACTCCAGGCTGACTGGCCAACTGGTAAGACCTCACCCCCCCCCCCCCCCCAGATCTAATAGCCACCGGATGTGAAGCATGATCCTGTCTCAAGTTTCCTTAGACATGAGCTGGACCCACACTGGATCTGTCCCTGGTTTGAGCTCAACGAACATAAAGGGGGTGTTGTTTAGCTAGTTGAATCCAGCCTGTTTTAGCCCACGCAGACAGGAGTTTCAAGCTGTGTATTCATCTGTGTCACAGTCAGCACTGGAATGGGGCATCCTTTTCCATTTAATACTTTGGCTTCTTCAGGGGTAAAATGACCTTAGCCAGGTTCTGATTCTGTTGCTTATCATCTCTTACTTGTTTTTCCTCAGCACTTTCCCTGTTGTTAAGACCTTTTCTGCCATAACCACTAAATTCTTCAGACTCTTTTCTCCAAGTCTCTGAAGATCTCAGAGAATATCTGGAGCAGACTGGTTATTCAAAGCCATGACCACTGCTGCCTTTGCTTCCTGAGACTCAGGATCCATAGTAGTGTATTGTCTAAACACTTCTGTGACTCTCTCAAGAACAGCAGCTGGGTTCTCTTTCAGTTCCTCTCTAATATTAGATACGTTTGCTGTATTTGTTGGCTTGAGAGACACAGCCTTGAGACCCTGGAATAGAGTCTCCCCTTATCTTCAGCAGTATTATAATCCCAATTGGGCAGAGTGGTAGGGAACACCTCGTTAATCCAAACCTGGTCAGTGGTAGGTACCCCAGTGTCCCCAGGAATCAATTTTCTGATCTCTGACTGGATTTTCTCTTTCTCTTTGTGTAAAGAGAACCTGTAACAATTTCTGGCAGTCACCCCAAATAGGTTGATCAGTAAAAAGGACAGTTTCTAGCACGGTTATCAAAGCACGGGAGTGCTTTGAAAAGGGGGCAGTCTGAGATTTCAAATTATACAAGTTATTAGTAGCAAAGGGCAAAAGGCCAGTAGATATGAGGCTGGTTGCCTTGGTCATTGGGGTAAGGAGGGGTTGGACAGCAACTCTCAGGTGGAGGGCTGTAGAGTCAAGCCCAACTGTTAGTTCCTGGGGGGGGGGGGCTTTTCTACTCTGAGTTCCTCTGGTAGGTTCCATATCTTCCATGGGGGCATGTGGATCTCTGCACCAGGGATTTATTTCATCGAAACTCCATCTCCTATGGAAGGTTTCTGTAAGAGCTGGGAAGCAGGTTGATAGCTAGAGGGAAAAATGAGGTCTTCGAACCTCGCACCCTGAAAAACAAGGTAGGGAGGGGCTGAGGGTCTAGCCGCAGCCTGGATCTACCCTGGCCACTGTCGCTGAGAGCATTCTGTTACAGCCAATGCAGTGTGTCTAGGTCCTGTTGATATGAAAGATTTAGCACAAAGTGGGGAGTTAGTAGCTAAGTCCTCCCAGACCACATTAAAGGGCACTTGTTCTGGGTGCCCCATCGGATGCGCAAAGACATTTCTGAGAATTTCCTGGATGATATTTAGTCATAAGGTACCTTCAGGGGACATCCTATGTTATAAGCAGGCCATTCAGGTTTACAAAAGGTCTCCATCTTCCCCTTTTCTAATCTTTACTGACAAATTGTGTCCATGGACCTTGACCTCCTTAAAATGTCCTAAAACCAAGTCAAGTAGGGTAGAAACCATCTATCCTATTTCATCGGTCTCAGTCATAGAAGAGTAAAGTGTCACACTCAATACAGACAGCCACAAGCGGGGTGAAGGCTAGCAAGCAGATTCCTCTGCTTGTATGGAGGAGAAAATGAGCAGGAAGGTGGGTTAGGAATGCTGATTTTCTGGACAATTGCTTTCTAAACACTAAAAGATGAAAGGAGTAGAGATACATTGTCAATGTGAGGTACTAGTTGGAAGGATGTATCTATGAGAGGAAGCTTGTGGAAATGTACACGTTGACCAGAAAATCTCAGCATTATGGAGGTAATAGTATTATAGAGTATGAATTCATGAGCATTGAATGTGTACTGTTTTGCATTAACCTTTCCTGGTGAGACACAGTCAAAGATCTCTTCAGCTCTGCTCAGGCACCAAGGTCAGATAACAATAAAGACCCATAAAATCCAGCTTGGGGAACATGTGGCAGGAGAGGAGACAAGGCACAGATGACTGCCTTATCACGATTAATGAGTAATGAAACCATTTGACCAAGATTGAGATCCCTTCCCTACCTGAGTTTCATCCACAGACCAGAGCATACCAAATGAGTTCTCAAAGGAGGACTAAAGCCCTCTCACCAGGGCTTCATCTAATTAACAGTGGTAAGTAAATGTTAAAGAGGCAAGTGTTGTGTAAATATCCTCAGCTCTGTGCATCCTGGCCACCTCCTGGGCTCCTATTTGCCTCTCCTTATTAAATAAGCTGTTTAAACATTTATTTCCAATCCTATGTCTATGGTGTAATTATTCACATAATTTTGGCATACAAGAAAATTTGCTTCAAATGGTACGACCCTGACAAAGGAATTAATGAACAACTAGCCAGGACCAGACTCCCCCAAGGCAGTTGTCTGATCTGAGTTCATTGTTGCACACTAAGCATTTTTTTCTTGTTTGTATACCTGTCAGAACCCTTATCAAGCTTCCTCTAACCTTCGGGCATTTCTCACTTTTTCTCTATGTGTCTTTCTTAAAATGCAACACCTTGTCTCTAACTTGCTCCCTAACCCAGCTGCTGAGATTTACATCTTGTTTACACTGTTGATGTTTCTCTCAAATACAGATAGAATTGTCCTTAAGCTTTCTTTGGAATCCAATTTGAAATATTTTTTATGAAAAAGACTAAACATCCAAAGAATTCCCTTGATAATAAACCAATGAATTTATCAGACTTTCTTACAAAGTATTGGTGAGAGGTTTCTTACAGAAACGTGGGACACACAAACAGCTACATCACCACAGAGTACTACCAAGGAGGATGACCTCAAGGAAGTTGCATGTTAGAATCTCCTTCAGTTCACTTTCCATATATATATATACATACACACACACACACATACACACACACACACACACACATATATATATATATATATATACACACACACACACATATATATTTTTTTTCCCCTAGCGTCTTCCAAGATCACTTGTAGTTGAAGTAGTGGCCTGAATCCTAGGTGAGAGTCCTGTTGTTCTGCTCTCCCTGCTTCTACTAGGGATTGTGAATAGTATATTACTATCAGCATAGACCTAGCTACCTCCATATTGTCCTGTGTTATTAGTTAGCCTAGCTACAGGACCAAGGAAGTTTTTACTCTAAAATGGCAATGGGGTAAAAATGATATGCCCAGCAGAAAAAAAGTTCAGACAAGACTGTATAAGATTATATAATGTTAGGTTCCTTAAAAGATATCATTTAATATCTTCGTATTGTAAGAGAACTCTGAAGCAGGTGTTGAATAATTTGTTTCTTTCACTTAATGCCAGATGTGATGGCACAGGAAGTTGGAAGTCAGTGAGAGTGAAGGAGTTTTCTCCCCTCAGGTGAGCAGTAGCTGGGGAGGACTCTCGAAAATCAATATCCCAAAACTCCCCCTGGGGTTTCAATTTTCATGGACTTGAATAATGACTTTCATGGACAGCCTTAAGGGTAAACTTTTAGAAAGGAGCATATAAATTGATAGTGAAGAGAGAGGAACCAAGTAGAGATCCTGTATAGCAAAGACATGTTCTAGGCATGAACTTGCATTGGGATGCTAGCCTAATATGACTTATGACACACACTGAGTAGAGAATATGTGGAAATGTGATCATTCCAGTTGGCACGCATGTGAGGAGTCCATGTTCCCAAGTGTTTGGAATGGAAATTTGTTTAAATCCTGATATACACCTTCCACTAATCTGTGTTAAGAAAAATAAGAAAAAAACTGTTAGACCATGAGACTGAAATTTTAGGCCTTATCTCATAGCCTGAACCAAGCCATGCCCCCCTGTTGATCTCTCAAGAACAGACTGTTAAGAAGTAACAAGAATATAATGGATTCTTTTAAATTACTATTTTACCCATGGTCTTTACATTCCAAGTTGAATACAGGTTGAACACTCTCTACTTAACTAACCCATGTTTATTTGTTAGAGAATTCAAGTATTCACTTATTTGTCATGCAAAAATTGTTGAGCATGTATTATGTATAAGCTCTACTATTAGTGCCTGGAAAGCAGTGCTCTCCCAGTCCCGCCCAACCCCCCAAATCCTCTCTCCCATCCCCCTCCCCCTGTTTATTCAACAGTGTGAGAAAAGGCCATGGTACTGAGATAGAGAACGTGAATTTAGAAACTTGGGTGATAAAGCTAAAGAAAATAAAGTGAGTAAAGGGAATCTGAAGGGTGGTAAAAACGTTACCAGTTCTGGAGCATACTGCAAGGCAAGGTAAACGTACTGATTCATTTTAGGAGAATCATGACAAGAGTTTGAAATACTGAAAGTCAAGATGAAAAGGAAGTGATTTTTCTAGTCTAGGAAAGGCATGAGCAATGTTGGAAATCAAGAGGGTAATTGTTCACATTTATTGATGTAATAAAGCCAATGGACAAAACCAAAAATTAAAAAAAAAAAAAAAAGTAATCTGAGCTGTGATGTGACATCTCTCAACTTATGGTACTTGACTCCTCCATACTTTCTGTCATGTATATATGCCATGCTCAACAATTATGTGATGCAAAGCTTTCCGCTCTCTTCAATGTTAGAAAAATGCCAGTCATTTTCTTTTTTTCTGGGGATTTGTTTCAGGAGGACTCCTCGTGTATATATTATGGGAAAGATTGTCTGAAGGCTGCTCTCTGAGGAAGATCCTCTGGCTTCCCACACCCTCCCATTTCTCACATAAATCATTTTTTACTAGAAAACCTAGTACATAAGTCATTAGGAACATACAATCATTTCTGACCTCCAGAAAGGACAGAACAATGGACATTTGAGGCTTGACAAGGACAAGAATTAAACTGCTCATTTTTTTTTAAAGTTCCTTTCCTTAAAATTGCTTTCCATGCCTCTGTTTCCAGTTTCTGTGACTCCTAACCATGCTCAAACATTTCTACTAGTTTGGAGTATATTTAGATTCCAGTTTGTATTACAAATGATGGTGAATTGAGTGAGAAAAATCTTTGTATTTAAATTTTCAATTATCTTTGATGCTGGGAAGCCTATTCCTTTAATCTGATGAAATCAAGTGATGGCATTGCCATTAACAGAGTGTGTTTCTAAAGTATCCCATCCCCATCTTGCCCTGTAGTCCGGAACTCTCAGCAATAGCTGTGTGTTTGCTATGAGAGTGAGTGTACATCACTGAACCTGGGTTAGGTTCCCTCTGAATCTGGTTCCAAATGTTCCATGTAGAATCCTCTATGATCCTCACCATCTTCATTCCTCTCGCATTTTCCCTTCAGCAGTTCTGCTTCACTCTCAGAGAACCGTGAGTTCCTCAAATCACACTGTTTGGGTCCTTTATTCTCATTGCTAGAAATAGAGAATATAGTCCTCATAAGCAATAGATAAGCAATTTTATACTTCCCAAAATATCACGGACTGAGTATAAGTACACTCTAGTGCAGAGCAATATTACCTAATCAATTGGATGTTTGTAAAAAATGGCTGAGGAGTTATATTACACCTATGGCCAGTAAGGGAATTATACATTTTGTGATTATTGTTAGACAGAGAAATGGCAGAGGAGTTTGTTTCATAAATAACCTCCCACAAACTGATCTTTTGGGAATGATTATTACTGGGAGAAAGGGCCTTTGAGACCATGGTAGACATGATAAGACTTAGAGGCAGGAGATCATTGACATAGGAAGAACATCACATCAGAGACAACATGTTTGGGTCTTAAAGCAAAGAAACAGGTTTTTCAGTTAAATTAAAATCTAAAGAGTATCTTGCTTAAGAGTCATAGCTTAAGATAAAACAAAGAAAGATAATAGCCATGAAAAACTTAACAAGGGAATCCCAGAAGAGCAGAGAAAACAAACAAGAGAAAATATATAGTTTTTAAATCCTCTCAGGGGGTGGAGAAAAATGGTTCCTTTCATACTATGTATGATTTAGCTTGGTGTAGCACACATGAGAAAGAACATTTATGAGCCACAGGGCTCCATAGCCAAATAGCGCTGGGAGAAAGCTAGACTCCCAGGAGTGTGGACAAGTCTGTGAGCAGAGGTAAGACCAGCACCTCTGCTCAGAGGGACCCATCCAAAAGCCTCAAGACGCAAGGACTGAGGAGGGGCCATCCGGTTTCCTTCTGCAGCTAGGGAGCTGTTCCTGTGACACAGAGCTCCATACTCAAATAGTGCCAGGAGAGAGCTGGTCTCCTAGGAGTGCCAACACACCTTCGAGCACAGGCAAGATCACCACTTCTGTTCAAATTCCTGGCTGAAGAGGGACCCTCACAGAGCTATCAGGACATAGGAACCAAGGAACATCTGGGAACAGGATCCTTCAGGTTTCTGTCTGCATCCCAGAGCTGACCCTGTAACATAGCTCTCTAAACCCAAATTCATCTCAGAGAGAGTTGGTCTCCAAGGAGTCCTGACACAGAGTCTTGCAAGAAGGAAAAGCCACAGTCAGATAGAGCAAGACCAGCTAACACCAGAGATAACCAGATGGAAAAAGGGAAAGGCAAGAACATAAGCAACAGAAACCAAGGCAACTTGGCATCATCAGAACCCGGTTCCCCAACACAGCGAGCCCTGGATTCCCCAACACACCAGAAAAGCAAGATTCAGGTTTAAAATGACATCTCATGATGATGATAGAAGACTCAGAGAAGGAAATAAATAACTCCCTTAAAGAAATATAAGAGAGCACAGATAAACAGCTAGAAGCCCTTAAAGAGGAAACACAAAAATCCCTTAAAGAATTACAGAAAAACACAATCAAAGAGGCCAAGGAAATGAACAAAACAATCCAGGATATAAAAATGGAAATAGAAACAATAAAAGAAATCACAAAGGGAGACAACCCTGGAGATAGAAAACCTAGGAAAGAGATCAGAAGACATAGATGTAAAGCATCACCAACAGAATAGAAGAGACAGAAGAGAGAATCTCAGGTGCAGAAGATACCATAGAAAACATTGACACAACAGTCAAAAAAAAAAAAAAAAAAAGCAAAATGCAAAAAGCTCCTAACCCAAAACATCAGGAAATCCAGGACACAATGAGAAGACCAAACCTAAAAATAATAGATATAGTAGACAGTGAAGATTCCCAACTTAAAGAGCCAATAAATATCTTCAACAAAATTATAGAAGAAAACTTCCCTAACCTAAAGAAAGAGATGAACATAAACATTCAAGAAGCCTACAGAACTCCAAATAGATTGGACTGGAAAAGAAATTCCTCCTGTCACATAATAGTCAAAACACCAAATGCACAAAACAAGAAAAGAATATTAAAAGTAGTAAGGGAAAAAGGTCAAGTAACATATAAAGGCTGACCTATCAGAATCACACCAGAATTCTCACCAGAGACTATGAAAGCTAGAAGATCCTGGACAGATCTCATACAGACCCTAAGAGAACACACCTGCCAGCCCAGGCTGCTATACCCAGCAAAACTCTCAATTACCATAGATGGTGAAACCAAAATATTCTATGACAAAACAAAATTTACACAGTATGTTTCCACAAACCCAGCCCTACAAAGGATAATAGATGGGAAATGCCAACACAAAGAGGGAAACTACACCCTAGAAAAAGCAAGAAAAGAATCTTTCAACAAACTCAAAAGAAGACAGCCACACAAACATAAATATAACATCGAAAATAACAGGAAGCAACAATCACTATTCCTTAATATCTCTTAACATCAATGGACTTAATTCTCCAATGAAAAGTTTTAGACTAACAGACTGGATCCATAAACAGGAACCAGCATTTTGCTGCACACAGGAAATGCACCTCCATGTTAAAGTCAGACACTACCTGAGAGTAAAGGGCTGGAAAATAATTTTCCAGGCAAATGGTCCCAAGAAACAGGCAGGAGCAGCCATTCTAACATCAGATAAAATCAATTTTCAACCAAAAGTCAACAAAAAAGATAAGGAAGGACACTTCATTCTCATCAAAGGAAAAATCTACCAAGAAGAACTCTCAATTCTGAACATCTATGCTCCAAATACAAGGGCATTGGCATTCATAAAAGAAACTTTACTAAAGCTCAAAGCACACATTGAACCTCACACAATAATAGAGGGTAACTTCAACACCCACTATCATCAATGGCCAGATCTTGGAAACACAAACTAAACAGATACAAAGTGAATCTAACAGATGTTATAAACCAAATGGATTTAACAGATATCTATAGAACATTTCATCCTAAATGAAAAGAATATACCTTCTTCTCAGCACCTCATGGTACCTTCTGCATAAATGACCGTATAATTGGTCACAAAACAAACCTCAACAGATATAAGAAGATTGAAATAACCCCATGCCCCATAACAGATCACTATGGGTTAAGACTGGTTTTGAACAGCAACAAAAACAACAGAAATCACACACACATGGAAGCTGAACAACACTCTACTAAATGATAACTTGGTCAAGGAAGAAATAAAGAAAGAAATTAAAGACTTCCTAGAATTTAATGAAAATGAAAGTACAACATAACAAAATTTATGGGACACAATGAAAGCAGTGTTAAGAGGAAAATTCATAGCTCTGAGTGCCTCCAAAAAGAAACTGGCGAGAGTATACACTAGCAGCTTAACAGCACAACTGAAATCTCTAGAACAAAAAGAAGCTAATAGACACAAGAAGAGTAGGAGGCAGGAAATAATCAAATTCAGGGCTGAAATCAACCAGGTAGAAACAAAAAGAACTATAACAAAAATTAAAAAAAACAGGAGCTGGCTCTTTGAGAAAATCAACAAGATAGATAAACCCTTAGCCAGACTAACCAGAGGGCACAGACACAAATTAACAAAATCAGAAATGAAAAGGGAGATATAACAACAGAATGTGAGGAAATTCAAAACATTATCAGATACTACTACAAAAGCCTATACTCAACAAAACTGGAAAATCTGGATGAAATGGACAATTTTCTGGCAGATATCAAATACTAAAGTTACATCAAGATCTGATAAACTATCTAAACATTCCCATAATGCCTAAAGAATTAGAAACAGTCATTAAAAGTCTCCCAACCAAATAAAGCCCAGTACCGGATGGTTTTAGTGCATAATTTTATCATACCTTTAAAGAAGACCTAATACCAATACTCATCAAACTATTCTACAAAATAGAAACAGAAGGAACACTACTCAATTCATTCAATGAGCCCACAGTTACACTGATATCAAAACCTCACAAAGGCTCAACAAAAAAAGAAAACTTCAAACCAATTCCGCTTATGAATATTGATACAAAAATACTCAATAAAATTCTCGCAAACCGAATCCAAGAACACATCAAAATGATCATTCACAACTATCAAGGAGGCTTCATCCCAGGGATGCAGGGATGGTTCAATACCCAGAAATCCATCAATGCAATCCACTACATAAACAAACTCAAAGAAAAAACCAAATGGTTATTTAACTAGATACTGAACAAGCATTTGAAAAAATTCAACATCCCTTCATGATAAAAGCCTTGGAAAGATCAGGAATTCAAGTCTCATTCCTAAACATAGTAAAAGCAATATATAGCAAGCTAGCAGCCAACATCAAACTAAATGGAGAGAAACTTGAAGCAATCCCACTAAAACAGGGACTAGACAAGGCTGCTCTCTCTCTCCCTATCTATTCAATATAGTAATTGAAGTTCTAGTTAGAACAATTAGACAACAAAAGGAGGTCAAAGTGATATAAATTGCAAAGGAAGAAATCAAAATATCACATTTTGAGGATGATATGATAGTATACTTAAGTGACTCAAAAAACTCCACCAGAGAACTGCTACAGCTGATGAACAACTTCAGCAAAGTGGCTGGAAACAAAATTAACTCAAACGAATCAGTGGCCTTCTTATACTCGAAGGATAAACAGGCTAAGAAAGAAATTAGAGAAATGGCATCCCTCACAATAGTCACAAACAATATAAAGTATCTTGGTGTGACTCTAACCAAACAAGTGAAAGATATGTATGACAAGGACTTCAAGTCCCTGAAGAAAGAAATCGAAGAAGACCTCAGAAGATGGAAAGATCTCCCATGCTTATGGATTGGCAGGGTTAATATAGTAAAAATGGCCATCCTGTTGAAAGCAATCTACAGATTCAATGCAATACCTATCAAAATTCCAACTCAATTCTTCATAGACTTAGAAAGAGCAATTCTCAAATTCATTTGGAATAACAAACCCAGGCTAGCAAACACTATTCTCAACAACAAAAGAACTTCTGGGGGAATCAGCATCCCTGACTTCAAGCTGTACTACAGAGCATTAGTGATAAAAACTGCATGGAATTGGTACAGTGACAGGCAGGTAGATCAATGGAATAGAATTGAAGACTCAGAAATGAACTCACACATCTATGGTCACTTGATCTTTGACAAAGGAGCTAAAACTATCCACTGGAAAAAAGTCAGAATTTTCAACAAATGGTGCTGGTTCAACTGTTGGTCAACATGTAGAAGAATACAAATTGATCCTCTCCTATCTCCCTGTACAAAGCTCAAGTCCAAGTGGAAAAGGACCTCCATATAAAACCAGATACACTGAATCTAATAGAAGAGAAAGTGGGGAAAAGTCTCGATCACCTGGGCACAGGGCAAAAGTTCCTGATCAGAACACCAATGGCTTATGCTCCAAGATCAAGAATCAATGCAACCTAATCAAATTGCAAAGCTTCTGTAAGGCAAAGGACACTGTCAATAGAAAAAAATGGCAACCAACAGATTGGGAAAAGATCTTTACCAATCCTAAATTCGATAGAGGGCTAATAGCCAATATGTACAAAGAATTCAAGAAGTTAGACTCCAGAGAACCAAATAACCCTATCAAAAAATGAGGAACAGAAGTAAACAGACAATTCTCAACTGACTAAACTCCAAGGGCTGAGAAGCGCCTAAAGAAATGTTCAACATCCTTAGTCATCAGGGAAATGCAATCCAAAACAACCTTGAGATTCAACTGCACAGCAGTCAAAATGGCTAAGATCAAAAACTCAGGTGACAGCAGATGATGGCGAGAATGTGTAGAAAGAGGAACACTCCTCCATTTTTGGTGGGATTGCAATCTAGTGTAACCACTCTGGAAATCAGTTTGGCAGACCCTCAGAAAATTGGACATTATACTACCTGAATACCCAGCTATACCACCCCTGGCATATACACAGAAGATGCTCCAACATGCAATAAGGACCCATGCCCCACTATGTTCTTAGCAGCCATATTTATAATAGCCAGAAACTGGAAATAATCCAGATGTCCCTCAACAGAGGAATGGGTACAGAAAATGTACATTTACATAATGGAATACTACTCAACTATTAAAAACAAAGACTTCACTAAATTTGCAGGCAAATGGATGGAACTTGAAAATACCATCCTGAGTGAAGTAACTCAGTCACAAAGGAACAAACATGGTATGTACTCACTGATAAGTGGATATTAACCCAAAAGTTTGGTATGCTCAAGATTCAATTCATAGCAACCTTTGTACTGAGAGTACTGAGCATGGGGTCCTGGATGAAGGAGTTTGAGAAGGAACTGAAGGAGCTGAGGGAGTTTACAGCCCTATGGAGGGAGCAGTAGTTTCAGTTGGCCAGACCCTTCCAACTCGGTGCTCTCAGAGACTGGACCACCAACCAAAGAATACACATGGAGTGACCCATGGTGCTGGACACATATGTGGCAGAGGATGGCCTTGTTGGCCATCATTGGGAGGAGAGGCCCTTGGACCTGAGGGTGTTAGATACCCCAGTATAGGGGAATGCCAGGGAGGGAAGACAGGAGTTGGTGAGTGGGTGGGGGAATATCCTCATAGAGTCAAGGGAAGGGGTATGGGATAGGGAGTTCCAAAGGGGAGACCCGGAAAGGGGAAAACATTTGAAATGTAAATAAAGTATCAAAAAAAAAAAATAAGTAAAGTTGTCAATTAACTGGAAGATACCTGGGGTCTGTTGGCCAGGTAGACTATTCAATTAGTGAATTCCAGTTTATGTGTGAAATCTGCCTTAAAAATAAGGTGGAAGGAGCTGTTGAGAATATTGAGCACATAAACGTACTTATCATTTTGCTGAACAGCCTCCGTTTGATCCTGGGCACCCAAAATTGTCAACGGAGAGAACCAATTCCAGAGAGATGTCCTCTGACCTCCCACACAAGCCATGACATACACATACATGTTTATACTTACACACACACACACACACACACACACACACACACACACACACACACACACATATATGTAAACTATGAATTTTTTTTTAAAGTAACATGAAAGCAACAGAGAAAATTTTCTGAACACATACACACATGTGAACATACAAGCCCACAAATACCACAAAAATGTTATTAAAAATCTGTCTTAGTTGGATTTGTATTTGTTATGATAAAAATACCATGACTATAAGCACCTTGGCGAGTAAAGAGTTTATTCCACTCATATTTCTCTATATTCATTATCAAAAGCAGATAGGATTCAAATGGAGGCAAAAACCCGGAGGCAGGAGCTGATACATAGAACATGGAGGATTGACTATTACCTGTATGCTCCCTTTTATCTTGCTCATCTTGTTTACTTATCCCATCCTAGGATCACCAGGGGAGGAGGTTGGGGTGGGAGGAATGGTACTACCTACAATGAACTGAGCTTTTCCATACTGAACAGTAATTAAGAATATCACTTCCAGCCTTGCCTACCAGCAAATTTTCCACAAGCATTCTCTCAATTGAAAATCCCTCTTCTCAAATTTATCTATCTCATGTCAAGTTGACATAACCCTTGCCAAGGCACTCATAAATAAAATAAATAATAAACAATTTAAAATGTATAGCTGTATATAGAAAAGGAAATTCCTCTCAAATTTGTTTCTCTTTCCCTCTAGTGTTTTTGGAAGCTCAGGTCCTTTAAGCTGCATTCAGTCATATGGAGGAATTTTGTCCTGCCAATCTTCTTATGAGTGGAGGATCCATTGTTTAATTCTACAGCATGTGCTTCCTACAGAAGCCTACCATGCTTCTTCAGAGGAATTCTACAGAGGCTGAGGAAGTGACTCAATGGGTGCAAGTTATTGCCACCCAAGAGTGAGGACCTGATTTTAAGTCTGTAGAAGTCTCATGTAAAACCAGACACTTATTATAAGCATTTGTGTTCCAGTGTTTCTACAGAGAAATGAGGGATTGAGCAAAGGAAATTGAGAGCTTGTGTGGCAGGTCCACATAAGATTCTCAGTGGAAGACCAACTTAGAGGCTCTGGTTCAAACACGGTGGAAGAGTAAGGTTATATTCTGAGCTCAATATCTGTGGTATGGTATGTATGTGTCTTCCTTACCACATACACAAAAGAAGTTTACTGTAGACTAACAAATTTAGGGAATGTTGCATGGTGAAAGATATTAACTGACTCTCTGTTACTTTATTTGGATGTAGATAAAAAAACAACAATTATGTAACTACTGTAATTATTTTCCTCACTTGCAGCTCTTCATACATCTGGCTGTGTAAAACTCTTCTAGTAAAACTTCCTCTGCTGACTTTCACTCAACTGTATGAACTCACAAACAAACACAATGCTAGTGTACTTCACTCATGGTACAGACTCCCAACTACCTGAATGGACCTGACTTCCCAAATTCAACTCCACTGCACTGAACTCAACTGACTGCTCAGATCTGACTGTCTCTCTCTCTTTCTCTCCCCCTCTCTCTCTCTCTTTCTCTCTCTCTGAATTGCTCTTAAATAGCTTTTCTTTCCTGTATTGTCCTTGTTAAACTTGGCCATATCCTACCTCAGATTCATTCTGTCAAATCTTTCTCTGATTCATCACTTTATCTGCCCCTCAATTAGACATCACTTTCAAACATCACTGGTTCGTTCTATAAACTAACATTATCAACATTGTTTGGGGTTAAAGGTATGTACTAAAGGGTTGTTTGTATTTCAACCAGAGTAGCTATGTTATTGGACTAAAATTCCTCCACACCTTTATATAGCACTTGCATGCCTCTGTCTTGCACAATTTAACAGGCTCTGACCATTCACAAATGTACTCTTATTATCTGTTTTGCAGTGAACAAATGGATTGAAATCCTCTGGACTCCTTGCTGTGCCATTGTAAAAGTCCTTTATTCCAGCGATTACATGCTTTTAAACTAATGCCTGTTGGAAATGGATAATGCATCTGTGGTGACACAGATTTTCGCCTGCCCTGAGAAGTATGGTTTGTCTCCATTTTAATTTCCAAATAGCAATATGACAAATCTTTATTCTGTAAAATTAAAAAGGAATACAGAAATGTGATGGATAATACTTTGATGGTTACATATTCCTGATTTGTCAGTTACCATTGGTCTCACAGAAATCTCATTTTGTTTTCCCCATTGTTACAAAATAACCCTCCTGTCCACACTTTGAATTAATAGCAAGAAAAGACACCTGAAATCAGGTACCAGCAAGGACACTGCCTGTCTACAGATGTGCATAAAAGCATGCCCAGGTTCAAAGAATCGATGTCTTGATAGCATAAGGAGCAATTCTGTCAGAACATGAACCACATCTGGAAACCATCAATCATTAAATACCAAGATATATCAATGCAGGAGAAGAGGTGTAAGAGGAGTTGAGTCCAAAAGTTTATGTGGTTTCCCCAGGACTACAGAACCGGTTAGTCTACCGGTGTTCAGAATAAAAGTGTGTGGCTAAAGGTTTGCCTGTGTAGTTCTTACTTTCTTGATGATTTCAAGGCAGGAGTTGGAGGCTGGGGGGACAAGTACTTGGAAGTGTTTTGACAAGCTAACTTAATCCAAGGAGATTTTTTGAAACACATGAAATAAAATATTTTCTTTGAAGTGCTTAAATGGAGTTTTAACTGAAATATTTTGCTAAATACATAATTTGCTTGAGGATACATTATATAATTAAAGGAGAGGGGATATTAGGTAGGGAATGCCAGGACCTGTTTTAGTGTAAATTCTCCATATGTTTGGTAAAATATATTGACTTGTACATAACAGTGTGCTTTTACTTGATATCTATTGATTTATGCCAAGTAGGAGTTTATTGATTGTTCTCAGTAAATACTCTATGGACTCTCAATTAGCTAAATATAAAGCTTAGCTTTCAGCAATATTTTAGTGTTTTTGGTTTTTTTTTTTTTTTTACTTCTTTTTAGATAGAAAACATTTTTGGTCACAACACTAATTCTCAAAATTTATCTGAGATTAATTTTCTTTACATATAATCTGAAAAATCTAAGAGGAAATTTTTACTTTAAAAAATAATAATGTTCCAATCTTGTGCATCAAAAGACAGTGCAGTAACCCTAATTATTCAGATTGAGCTTTTGATGATTTCATTTCACTGTGAGAAGACTGAGTTAGCCAGAGTCCAGATGATTCTATCAAGGCATCAATATTGGGACATAGATATGTGCATGTACACATTATATGACAGGTTTTCCCCTGAAAGATGCCTTCTTGGACTTTGCTCACAGCGCAAAGTTCTATGATAACTAGAAGAGAACAATTCAGAGATAAAAAGCAAACAGGTCGAGTGACATTAAGGAGTTGGCACACTGATGTCAAGGTCTGAAGCAAAAGAAGAAATGGCAAGTTAGTGCCCTTTATGAGTGGTGATATCAAGGAGGTAAGGACCTCGGAGAAGTATTTGATTACTTCCCCTACTTTTCTGATATATAGAGGTTGGGCAATTGAGAAATATTTTCTCTGGATATGGATAATACTTACTGGGGGCCTGGCTTGATTTTTACAGTAGAGCCTACCAACAACCCCTGTCTTCCACCTGGGATTCCATGGTTCTTGTATGTAGAAAAAGAGTGTCCTGCTCTCTTTTTCTTGCTCTTAGCCTACATTGTTGATAGAAGAAGTGATTGGTTCGTGATCTTAGCATATGTGTCTGACAAGACCAATATGGGTGGCCCCCATATTAGTCTGGCCATTTTTTATTATCATCTTTTGTCTGGTCAAAGAGAAAGCAAGTAAAGAGATCATTTTATTTAGATGGAATAACAGATACAGGGATAATAGCAATTTGGATCGGTTTCTGGAATCTGGCCATGGAGCAGTTTCCTGACCCTATTTGGAAAGATTGTTTGTTATCTGTAGGAGTTTCTTGATCCTGAAATCTTCACTTCTAAACACTACTCTGGACGGAAATGAACAGCAAGGGGAGGATGAGAAGCTCATATCTGATCAAGTGGGGTTGAGTGAAGCTGTCGGAGTGGAGTCTCATTTTCTGGGATTGGGGACAAGATAGGTGGTCTCGACTTCTTCTGGAGCTTAACAAAGCATGATCCTGGTAGAGTCCAGTAATTGGATGACACCAGGGGAATGATGTTTAGCAACAGAGGGGATCTGGACATCCCAGACTCAGGGGTCTACATGTTAGTGTTAGTAGGTTGACTGGTTAGAAGAAGGGGCAGAGGGGCTTCTGGCAGCTTGGGTTTAGGCAAATGGGAGGAGCAAAGGAAATAAAGTCTCCCAACTTAGCTAGAAGATCCTTTCCCAATAAGGGGATAGAACCTATCATGTCGGCACTACCAAAAAGGAATGGGTGAGAGGCACACCCCTAAAAATGCAACTAAGTGGTGGGTTCTGGTGAGAAAGGTAAGGTTGTCTTCTTACCCTGACAATAGGAAAATGAAAGGGAGAAGCAGGTCCCTAAAACTCCGTCAGGACTGAATAAGTAGCCCCAGTGTTCAAGAGGAAGGAGATGGGCAGCCTACATACTCTGATGACTATCAGGGGCTCTCTGCTATATTGATGGTTGGGTCAAGGGAACTTGGGTGTCTTCAGTCATCCACAGCCAAGCCTAGGAGATTGACTGGAGGGTTATCTGGGAGTGATGTCCCTCTGTCCTGCCCAATGTGAGGGCAATGGATAGCCCAATGTCCCTCCTGATGATACCTAGGACATGGCCCCTTTGGCTTGCAGAAGTTAGGGCAAGCCCTTACCCAGTGATCTTGCTCACCATATTTGTAGCAGGATCCTGGTGATCTCTGAGCCTTAGAAGACCAGGAGTCCACCAGGGCAGTGGCTGGGGCTGATCAGATAGCCTTTGCCAGCAAAAGGTACTTTTGTCTGCAGGCTTTTTCATCTCTCTCATGATACATCTTGAAGGACAGTGCTAAAATTTCTGCCTGTGGAGTTAGGGGTTCCCTCTCCAGCTTTCTAAGTTTGGCTTTTATGTTGGGGTAGCTCTGGGAAAATAAGCAGATCATCAGAAGTTGCTTACCTTCTGGGTTTTAAGGGTTCAGATTAGTGTATTGCAATAAAGCCTTTGTGAGGTGTTCTAAAAATAGAGATGGATTTTCCTGTTTGTCCTAGATGACCTCTTGGAGTTTTTCAAAATTTATTGGTTTTAAGGCTGTCCTATGGAGACCAGCCAGGAGGCAGATTATGAATCTATTCCTGGCTAAAATACCACCTGGAGAATTATAACTCCATCGAGGACCTTGGTCAGGTACTGCCTCAGATCCCACTGGATATGTTCTATTTGTTTGATGAATTTCATCTGCATGTGTTCTCACCTGCTCCGAAACTCGCCTGCATTAGCCAGGAAGTAAATTATTAGTAAGGATCATATGTACATCGTGGAAAGTTGAGCTATGAGATTGAGTAACACACTGAAACTTTTTAATAAAGGCAGAGGTGTTAGAGGTATAGGAACCCAGTCTGCTTTCTATTTGAGAAAGTTCGCTTAGTGAGAAAGGAACATGTACTCTGACAAGGCCATCTACCCCAGCAACTTCCCTTGAAGGACCAATGCTGGGTCAGCTGTCCCTGGAGAAGAAGAACTCAGGGGTTTGCTTGTAGCCTTAGAGCACGTGATGGGAAGGCTGAGGGTAGATGCCAATGCAGGGCAATTGGAGTGTCCTGCAGCTGGCACAGGAGGGTGGGAGGGGTCTGGAGAGGTCAAGCAAGGAAGCCCTGGGGTAGCCTGGTGAGAAGGAGAAACTGAGGCAACACTTTGGGTTTTCAGATGCATGGAAACAGGTCTGCAGCAGAAAGGACGTGGTTTGTTAGCTGGATCAAGGGTTGTAGCATCATCTGGTAGAGGTTTCATGGCTAAGAGAAGTTTGATTGGGGAACAAGAATACAGGGAGGGGTTGAAGCACCAAGATTGTGATAGAATTGCAGCTCTTGTCCAGACAGACCACACCAGGCAACTACAGTTCCATGTAAGAGAAGTTTATTGCAGGGTAAGGGGGCAAAAGGCAGCTATAGAGATGAAGGGAGAAAAGAGAGAATGAAGGTCAAGAGTGTCTACCTTTTATTTAGGCTGTGACATAACTTGTGCTAGCAGGTAAAGGTGGGAGGTAAACCAGATGGACGCTGGGAATGTATGGCAATTGCCATGGCAACACATGTGCCAGTCCCTATCACCCCCCCACACACACACACAAATGTGTGTGGGGGGGTGTGTGTGCGCATGCATGTGTATGTGTATACTCTTTTTAAAAGAAAAAAGAAAAAGACAACATAACAAATATTAGCACACTACTGCTTAGTCAAACTTAACCTGAGGAGCAGCTTGGGGCTTTAAATTGGTAAGCTGATCACAAAGCTACATACTACTGGCAGCAAATACAATGCCTTCTTGGCTCAATGTCACCAAAAGTAAAAGTTTACATTCCCCACAGTAGTAAATTCAGTTAGCTATTTCCTATTTCTCATAACCATCATGAGTTTGGGATCACCAAAGACAGTCTTTATATGACTACAGAGATAAAATCAAGAGTGATAAAATGAAGTTCACTATTCTTGTCTTGTTTGGACAGAGAGGGTAGAGTGTGATTTTGTGCCTTAGGCTTACATTATATTGTGTATGATGTAGTACTTATACCAAACCCAGTAAAAGCCTCAATGGGGAAGAACTTCAGGTCACAGGATCTATGTTCATTCATGGGTTTCCCACCTTGACTCTTCCTTGGGTTCTATTAATATCCCATTTCACCTCTGATCTGGTCTCTGTTTCCTTTATTCAAATTTTTATCACAGTTTTTCTTTTCTTTTTAAAAATTCAATATTGGGACATAGATAAGTGTATGTACACATTATATGACAGGATTTTCCCTCTGGGCACAGAAAGATGCCTTCTTGGACTTTGCCCACAGTGCAACACAGAGATAAACAAGTCTGTGTTGACAGCAATGGAGCTGCTGACTATTCTAGTTATCTAGCTTCTGTTGGGATTCTAGTTATTGATCTTCACTAGCTACAAGTGATCTTGGAAGCTATGAAGGTATACAAGAGGTGGAAAGTAAATCTAGGAGGAAAATCTGTGAATGCTACTTCCAAGAGGTTACAAATCACTGTAGGGTGGAACTTTGCTGTGATCCAGCTGATGGAACATTGCCCATACTTCATTAAGCAACCCCTTACTAATGCTCTGTAAACATGCTTCAAAAACTCATTGATCTCAGTAAGCTGGACTGCTGTGAAGTCATCTATTGGTATGTTGTTGTTGTTGCCCAATTTGAATGAATAGGTGTGGGGCAGTGATCTGTGACAGGCAGTCTGGTACTCAGTTGAGCACAGGAGAAAAATCTGGGTGACCCAGTGTAACAATCCGCAAGGGACTGGAAAACTTTATGCCTACGCTCCCAGGAGGCTTTTGACTCCAGTCACAGGTCACATGCCACTCCTCCTCAGGTAGAGGCGTGGCCACACAGCCCCAAGCCATCCCCATGTTAATGAGACACCTAGAGGCTTAGTCATGTCCCTTCCCAGTTACTGTATCTGCCTCTCCTCTCCCAGAAAGGCCAGGATACAATTCCATCCATGCCACTCCACATGATGAAAATAAACGTCTTAGAATTATGGACTGTCTCTTTATTCTCTTCATCTGGACCTGCCATGGGAAGTGAGGGATCCAGTCCCTCTATTAAGGAGCCTTATCTAATCTCTTGTCGAGGGCTTCCCAGCACTCCCAGACCATACCTATCACCCAAGACTAAGCAGCTAGCCCGGTGCCCCAAGCTGCTGTGCTCTGGCTAGCCTGTCTGTGGCAGTCTGCTGCGACTACAGTGCCCTGGCTAGAGAACCCACTGAGACAACTGCCATGCATTCCCCGAGAATGGCCCCCTCCCTTACCCATGGGCAGGGCCTACAAAGGCTTCCCACAGCCCCCACCTGCCCATCGGACTGTGTGGGAAGACCTGAAGCCACTTCCCACATGTTTCCTGGCAGCACCCGGAACAGACACACGGGGTTTCTTCCCACAGCGCCAGGCTTGTTTCCACAAATAGGCATTTGTCTGTGTCTCTCTGGAAAAAAATTAATGCTATAGGAGGTCAGATGGCAACATAAGGGAATGAATTCTCTTCTTGCAGCATGTTTCTCCTGGGAATCAATCTCAGATCTTCAGACTTGGTGGTTAGTGCCACCTGCTGAGCCATTGGCTGGCTCAATGGCAATTTTCTGGTTGGGTGCGAGAGGAGGCTTTCCTTATTTTAGGTTATTTTCCTCAAGAATTAGAAAATTCTCCAGAAAGACAACTATCATTTTACAGAAATAGTAAGAGGTAAGATAAGTTCCAAGATTTTATAAGGACACCCCCCCACACACACACACACATACACACAAAAGCACACACACACACACACACACACACACACACACACACACACACACACACACACTAGTTGCTAAGCATGTGGAGACAGGCCTGTTCCCTGTTCAGTGACCCCAGGCCTACATTCACTCCAGGTCTTGACTTTGGCACTGTTGAGATAAGGCTATGTGTTACACTATTTCACAAGATAATAAACAGGGCTTGCTTTCTAGGCTATGCCTTGCTCTTGAGGAGTTCATTTTATAAGAAGCCTTTTACATCCTTTGAGGGAAAAGGATGATTGTAACCATTGGGTGGATCCAAATAGGGTTCAAGAACACTCGTACAGAAGGAAAGCATCCATAGAAACAGAAGAGACTCATCCTCTAAGTTTATTGGGGTGAACTGAGACTAGGAAACAAGTGGGTGATGTAAAATTATATCAAGAAAACCAGGACCAAAATCTTACTATACACACCAGACCAAGGAAAAGGTGCAAATCTCTCACCTGGATCACAGAAAGTGAGAGATTTGTGACAATGTGGTGATATAGACCATAGCAGCCTGCCATCTAATACCAGATATGTGTATGCCATGAGCTAAGAACTTCCATACGAAGCTGAGTACACACCATTGTAGACACAGCCTATTTGACAGCCTGCACTTACACCTGTTCCCCTGTTTCGATCCATACTTCACCATCATTTTTTGCTCATGACCTCCTTCCTGTTACAGATTTAGTTTGGCCTTCACCTCACTGCTGAGCCCTGAAGTATCACTCTCAAACTTGACTCTGGCAACTCTGGCAGCAGCTCCTTACTGACACTGGTCAGCTTCCTTATCATTTCTACAGTGAGTTTTCTGAGCACTCTTATGAGCCCTCTGGTACACTGGCTATAGTCTCTAACTTGTATTTAGACTACACCAAATAGATCCATATAAAGATTCATACATATATTTTTTCTGTGTGCTGTGTGGTATGAGAGTTAAGATTATTAATTAAGATTGAAGTAAGAGAACCCACATTTACCTCATCCACGTTATCAATGTCAGTAGGTTATGTGACAAATCACTGTCACTGGAACCACTAAACCTTGTAAATTTATTGTCATTCAATAAATTACAACAGTATGGACTGATACAAAAACATTTTGGTTTTTTTGTTTTTGGTATATAACACTCTCAGCAAATACTCCTTTAAGTGGGATATGAAAGCATTAGAAAGAGTTCTTTGGGGCAGGGTAGGTGATTTGTTGGATCACATGCTTCTGGGAAAGTGTGAGGACATGAATTTAATTCCCCAGACTCTATGGAAAGCCAGATACAATTTTCTCTTGTTCAAGTGCATATAAGAGATAGAAGGCTGTGATAGGGCGAGACAAAACTCCTAGAAGTTTGTAAGTCAACCAGCCTCCTGTGCATAGTGGCTAAAAATGAAGAGATTGTGTCTTAAACTCAATACAAGAAGAGGCTCTTGCCCCAGATCTCCACATAAACACCATGTCATGTGAGTGCCAGCACTCAGAAACCCATATCACACACAGAGAACGTAAGATTTTAAGCCAATCCAACCTGCATAACTTGGTTCTTCAGCCAGAATGATGTATTGCTTTTTACCAAAATAGCCCTATTTTACAAGGGAAATAGCATGTTCATGCTATGTTAAGGACACTGTTCTGTTTCTGATTTTAGGTTCTTTTACCTAAAACAATTATCCTATGAAAGTTTCTTAGCAGTGAGTTTAGGACACCATTTTCAATACATCAGAGTTGTGGATACCATGTCTCAGGGAAACATTGAGTTCACATTGCTTCTGAGTTGTAGTCAAGCATGAATAATTTATCATCAAAGTGGCAATAGATTGTGGATGTGAGAACATCTAATGCTGAGAAGGGAGCTTGCAAGTCACAGGTCACCTCACTTACAGTAGCAGCAACAAGCTGATGAAAAGATGTTTTTGAAACCTTCACTTGTAATAGGCCAGTGTTTAGCTCTTTGTCTTTTAAGATCACTGTAGCATTTCTCAAACTTATTTTGATGTGTTACGAACCACTAATGAAGATGGATGAGAAAGACATGGCTGTAGGTTAACACAATGACAGTTTATATCACATTGCCTAATTTGAGACATTTACGGTAGTTTCAATGACTAATTGTTTTCATGTTCTTCCTTAAGCTGCCCTTGAACATTAAGATTATAAGAAGAGGTTTTGGAAACAGCTCTATTGGTAAAGTTCTTGCTACACAGTCTGGCGACTTGAACTTGATCCCCAGAGTCTAGGTAAACAGCCAGGCATGGCTGTGCATGTTTTTAATCTGAGTACTAGAGAGGTGAATGCAGAAAGATTTCTCTGGGATGACTGACAGCCATACTAGGATAATACGTAAGCTGCAGACTAAATACAGACCCTGTATTATAGGAGGTAGATAATGTTCATGAAGATTATGCCAGAGTTTGAACTGTGGCCTTTGAGAAAACTTAAACACACACACACACACACACACACACACACACACACACACACACATGAGTTTATTCATCCATACACACACCATGAATGCATAAAGATTTAATAATTTTCAGCTTACTTGATTTTATATTTATATATTGTGTGTATCTCTGAGAGTGCACACAGTCACATGTAAGCATGCTTGTATCATTGCACACATACAGATGTCAGAAGACAACTCTGGGAATAAGTTCTTCCTCTTTTTGATTAGGTAGTTAGAATAAGAGACTCACCTATACATTTCTATCTTACAGTTTGTATTTATGCACATATTAGTGCATTAGGAAATTTATGAAGAAACGTACATAAACATGTAAGAACATATGACAAGGGGTGGCACTCTATCACAGAGGAATAACCTTCCATTAAAATCCACATTACATTTGAGGAAGAGTCCCTCTTTCCACTCGCAAAAGGCACATTGACTCAGTCTGCAATACTGTCACAGCTAACCCAAAGCTTAGTGACACTTTGTCGGTGGTTCAGAAATCTCTTTACTTTTCAGCTTTAGTTTGGATACAACAAGAAACAAACTTTTGTCAGATATTAAGTTCAGAGCTTCCATTCACAGCCAAAATGTAAAATCAAATGGACTTTTCTCCCTAGTTTTCCCTCCATATTTTTCTCAGAGTTTGAAGAAACTTGCTTATTTTAGTGTAGTTGGGCATTCATGGTCCCTCCTTGAGGAGGAACAACTTTTCTCTTGAAGATTGCAGTATTTCTTTTTAGCCTCATTGTTAAACTTGACATAAGTACTTTTTCAGTCTTTAGTTGTCTTCCTATGTGTGTGTCTCTTTTTCTTATGTGTGCATGTGTGTGTGCATGTGTGTGTGTGTTTGCACATGCACACATGTGGAGACCAGAGGTTAACCTCAGCAACTGCTCCTGAAGGGCCATCTACTTTTTAAAATTTTTGAATAAATATACTGATATTTAGGTATGTATGTGGGATTGTGGTGAGCGCAGGTGCTAATGGCCAGAAGAACTTGTCTTATCTTACAGGTTGGTTGGGTTTTCTCTTCAAGACCACCATGTACTCTTAACTGCTGAATCATCTCTCTGGCTCTGGACCCACTTGTCCTTTGAGACAAGGTTTCTTATTGAGGCTGTGACTCTCTGATTAGGCTTGGCTGTCTATCTGGTAAGCCCCAGGAATTCACAAGTCAGTCTTCTCAATGCTGGCCTTACCAGTTTGCTCCATTTTGCTCATCTTTTCCTTGGGTGATTTTTTAGGATAAATGTAGGCCATCAAGGTTGAGTCTCAAAGTACTTTACTGACAGTCATCTCTCCATCTCATCTTCTTACATGTTTTAATCTTCACCTACACCTGTCTTCAGGATGCTTATACTCTTCAATGGACAGAGCAGAAAAAACTCTACAGCATCATTTCCTATTACTAAAAGCCCTATAAAGTATAAATGTGTGTCATTTGTACCTTTGGCATTCCTGTTTTCTGTTTCATAGTTGGCATTTATCTTACTTTTAAACAACTATAAACTTAAGCTTTGCTTTTGTATTTCTTCACTTACTACCCAAGATTAGATTCTATTATTGGAACTGAGTACTCAATAGTGTCTGTGCAAAATTACATGTCATAAAAATTTATGTGCTTACATATAATTTGTATATAAGTAATGAAAACGCATACTATGTAATTAAGCAAAAGTTTATCTTTGTCTTTTAGAGAGTGGATGGAAGATAAGAATAGAAGTTGACTTCTCTGAGTATGCAATTTCCTATGAATTATGAAAACATGAATTTTTCCTTTCAGTTATAAAACAAAATGATAGTTCTTGTCAATCTAGTCAATCAAGTACAATGACATTTGATATAATTTATAACTCTGACACTGATACAAATCTTATATAATTAATAAACAACTGAAATTTCAAAGATATTGAAAATCAATAATCATTGCAAATAAATACCTATTTTGCAGAAGAACCATTGCCTTTAATCATGATTGAAGAGTCTTGGACTGGGATATAGAAAGAAAAGATGAAATACCCTAACTAAAGAAGCATAAAACGGTGGGAAAGTTCTGGAGGATGGACCAATGGGAAAAGGACCTGACTTGACTCACCAAAACACATATAACAATGTTCAGTAGAGTGTATTTAAAATCTAATTATTCCTATAATGAGACAGGAAGCAGAAATAGGAGAATCTCCAGAAATTCCACAGGCTAGCTGTCTTAGAATTTGTAGTAGCAAACAAGAGATACAGTATGAAACAAAGTAGAAAGAGAGGGCTATCACCTGAAGGTTTCCTCTCACTTCTGTAGGCATGACATAACATATACATACTCACATTCACTCAAAGATTAAAACATAAAGAACATTGAAACATATTTAAATATAAATTGGAACTGATGACACAAATACAAATTTTCAGTGTATATAAAATAACATTATTTCAAAGAAGATGAGATGACAAAAAGTGAAGTATAAATCAAGACAATATACATGCTGTTGATGTTGTTTTGTCTTGTTGTTGAGAGTAATGTTATCACTGCCTTACGACTGTTACAGATAGACTGTAGTGGAACGAAGCAATGAGTGGTTTTCTCAGTGTGCTGAGGACTAGAATAAGTTGATAAGTGACAACTAAGACCAATAAAGGTCATATTGTTCTGAACATGTTGGCAGTAGCAGCATGAATTTGTAATGTGCTTTTATTTCAAAATAATTATGTGATTTCTAATATTTTCTGGGAGACTTTGTAAGAAGAGATAGCAAGTCTGTGAAAACTCCCACTATGTGATGCTTGCTGCTAAATGTTTTATGTCTCTACAGTGAGTGGCTTCTCTTTGGACACTGCCCAATTGGAAGCAGGAAAAGATAAACTCAAAAGCACCACACCACTCCATAAAAAGATGCTCTTAAATACAAATAACATCTCACTAATATGACTAAATAATTAACTTTAAAAAGAGTACTGCTGGCTGAGATTGGGAAATTTAGGCATCCAGGATGATAAATACCAAACACTGCATTCTCCTTAATTATTTTCGCATCTATATACCTACTTAGAGGATACTAGAAACATGAATCATTTTTAAAATTGGTATACAAAGTAATTGAAAAGATATTCTTTGTTGCCTCTATTCACTGCACTTTAAATCCCCAAGCAATAAATGAGATTTTTTCTATAGAGTAGCCAAGATAAAAAATAAAAGGGGGAAAATCACCATAGTTCATTTTCATAGTTAATCAAGTTGACCCTAATGAATTAATATCTTAAGCAGTAATCATAAATATTCAAGGATGATCACATGACATCTAAGCCATCTAAACAATGTATGTTTGTGAAGGAGACATATGAAGACTCATGAAGAATTCTCGACAATGTATCTATGAGAATCATAAAATGTGAGCATCAATTTATAGGAACAGACAGCATGTTAGATGAGACCAAAAGGATAGCAAGAAATTTTGCATGGCAAATATGTCTTCTTCAACACACTGCCGCAAGGGAAAAATAAAACGTTATAGAAGAGATATCATTAATTCGAACCAAATTTGAAAAAACATTTGCTATTGGCCATTTGCTTTAAAACCAGAAACAAGCAATTTTGTGCCCAATGACTAATCTTCAGCTTCAACGCTATCTAAAATATTTTGTGAATTGATATATGAGATTTCTTTTTTTTTTTCTTAGCTATCATTTGACTATTTTGGCACTGTTTATTTATTGTCTTTTTTATTGGATATTTTATTTATTTACATTTTAATGTTGTTCCCTTTCCTGGTTTCCCCTCCAGAAACCCCCTATCCCATCCTCTCTCCCCTTGCTTCTATGAGGGTACTCACCTACCTGCCCACCCACTCCCACCTCCCCACCCTGGCATTCCCCTACACTGGGGCATGGAGCCTTCCCAGGATTAAAGGCTTCTCCTCCCATTGATGTCCAACAAGGCCATCCTCTGCTACATACAGGCGCTCCATGTATATTCTTTAGTTGGTGGTTTAGTTCCTGGGAACTTTGGGGGATCTGGTTGGTTGATATTGTTGTTCGTCTTATGGGTTGCAAACCCTTTCAGCTCCTTCAGCAGATGCTCACAACTAACCATTGGATGCAACCATGGGGTTCCCAATAGAGGAGTTAGAGAAAGGACTGAAGGAGATTTATTTTCATAATGTAGCAACTTAAGAAGAAAAATTGTATCCTAATGTTCCAGAAATATGTGCTGAGAACATCCTAATTCATGTGGTGATTTGTTCTAAGCATTCTTTTATGTCAGCAAAATGGGGGCTAATGGCTGTGTAGATAAAATAGAATTAGTGAGAACTGGCTGTATCATCAATGTGTATTGGGGCTATTTACATTACCTCTTTGTTTGAAATATACATAATCAAAGAAACAATAAAAATGGTTATTATGATATGTCTTGCTAATACTGTGAATGATGTCAAATACTTGTCCCAAGTTAGTTTACTAAGAGCAAAGAAACAGCCCACAATAGTTTCTGAAGACAGTGTTTTTTCACCAGCCACAGGCAACACACATATTCTTCCTTTTTTAAAGATTATTTATTTATTTTATGTGTATGAGTACACTGTTGCTCTCTTCAGACACAGCAGAATAGGGCATTGGATCCTATTACAGATTGAGTTGTGAGATACCATGTGGTTGCTGGGAGTTGGACACAGTACCTCTAAAAGAGCAGTCAGTGTTTTTAACCTCTGGGCCATAACTCCAGACTCCCTGTCTTAGTCAGGGTTTCTATTCCTGCACAAACATCATGACCAAGATGCAAGTTGGGAAGGAAAGGGTTTATTTGTGTTACACTTCCAATTGTTGTTCATCATGAAAGGAAGTCAGGACTGGAACTCAGGCAGGTCAAGGAGCAGGAGCTGATGCAGAGGCCATGGAGGAATGCTGTTTACTGGCTTGCTTGCTCCTCCTGGCTTGCTCAGCCTGATTTCTTATAGAACTCAAGACTACCATCCTACAGATGGTACCACCTACAAGGGACTCTCTGCCCTTGATTGATAATTGAGAAAATGCCTTACACCTGTATCTCATGCAGGCATTTTCTCAACTGAAGCTCTTTTCTCTGTGATAACTCCAGCTTGTGTCAAGTTGACACACAAAACTAGCCAGTACAATTGACTCCTTGTCAACTTGACACACAAACACATTACCATTAAGCCTCAACCCTTACTTTCTTATTCATACCCAAGATCTAAATAACTTTAAAAGTCCCACAGTCTTTGCAAATTCTTACATATTAAACATCCAATCTCTTAAAATTCAAAGTCTTTTAAAAATTCAAAGTCTCTTAACTGTGGGCTTCACTAAAATACCTTCTTCCTTCAGGAGGGAAAATATATCAGGGCACAGTCACAATCAAAAGTAAAATCAAACTCCAACTGTCCAATGTCTGGGATCCACTCATGATCTTCTGGATTCCTCCAAGGGCTTGAGTCACTTCTCCAGCTCTGCCCTTTGTAGCACATACTTTGTCTTCTAGGCTCCAGATGCCTGTACTCCACTGCTGCTGTTGTTCTCGGTAGTCATCTCATGGTACTGGCATCTCCAAATACTGCTTTCTTCCACTGCTACTAGGTTTACCAACAGCCTCTCATAGAATCTCTTCATGATGCCAAGTCTCACCTCCTTTGCATGACCCCTTCAGTCCTTGGCTGTCAATTGAAACTGAGACTGCACCTTCACCAATGGCCTTCCATGGCCTCTCACATTTTCCAGGCCTCAGCTATTCTTCACCACTCCTTCATGCCTCAAAACCAGTACCACCTGGGTGACTCTTACACATTACCAAGTTCAGCCACAGCACAAGGTACAACCCTTGCTATCTCTGAAATGCAACCCCTGTGCTCTCAGAAAACACTTCTCAGAAGATTTCACCCCAATGTTGCTGGTCTCTTCTTAATCACCGCTATATCTTAACTCCTGCTAACCAGCATCAATAGTCCCAGCAATGCAATGGTTTTGCTTTAGTAGTTCTAGTATCTTGTTCATCACAGCTGATTTCTTTAGCCCCAGCTATCCAAAACCACAGAATCTTAAATCAAACTAGCAATGGCCCTGATAAGAGTGTTTAATCTTCCTTCTGAAATTCACAAGCCAGGCCTCCATCTTCTGTACTGTTCTCAACATTATCTTCCAAGCTCCTATAGAACATTCTACAGAGCAGCCCAAAGTTCCAAAGTCCTACCACAGTCTTCCCCAAAACATTGTCAGGTTGTCACAGGTATACCCCACTATGCTGGTACCAATTTGTCTTAGTCAGGGTTTCTATTCCTGCATAAATATCATGGCCAAGATGCAAGTTGGGGAGGAAAGGGTTTATTCAGCTTACACTTCCAATTGTTGTTCATCATAAAAGGAAGTCAGGACTGGAACTCAGGCAGGTCAAGGAGCAGGAGCTGATGCAGAGGTGATGGAGGAATGCTGCTTACTGGCTGGCTTGCTTCTCCTGGCTTGCTCAGTCTGCTTTCTTATGGAACCCAAGACTACCATCCCACAGATGGTGCCACCCACAAGGAACCCTCTGCCCTTGATTGATAATTGAGAAAATGCCTTACACCTGTATCTCATACAGGCCTTTTCTAAACTGAAGCTCCTTTCTCTGTGATAACTCCAGCTTGTGTCAAGTTGACACACAAAACTAGCCAGTACACCCCCCTTTTTTCCTTTGTGTTTGCTTTCTTTGTCTCGTGTAGTCTGTTAAAAGAGTGAGCATTATTTCCAAGTGAAGAAAAACAAAACAAAAAACACAAACAAACAAACAAACAAACAAACAAAAAACCCAATAGTTCCAGTGTTTTGAGAAATGTAGCATTAGAGAGCTTGCTAATTAAATCACCCAAACAAAAAATAATGGGTAGTAGTAGAAAATATTGGCATTATTTGAAGCTGTCCTTGTCACAGATCAGAAGACAATTTGATTCTTACTAGTTTATTTAGACGGGGTTCCAAAATAAGGAATGTTATTACTGAGAGTGTGCTAGAGGAGTTTGCACTTTGCTCCAAATTGAGTTTGTAAGTGTTCTTTTCAAAGACATACCCTGACCTGGGCAGCCAGTTGGCTGCTGCAGTGCACATAATGTATACAGTCTAATACCACTACCCTCTGGATATTGTCCTAATAAAGATATAAGCTGCAGGATATAGCTGCTTGCTATAATCTCCAAAAATGGGAACAAGTGTGTGTATATGGTCTACTGACTCTAATTTAAATTTGAAACTCTAGCTGGAAATCTGTGCCAAAAATTTTCAGCCACCTAAACTTTTTATGTGTGCATACTTGCGTGTATGTTCATGCACTGGGTTGTGTGTGTGTGTGTGTGTGTGTGTGTGTGTGTGTGTGTGTGTGTATAATTTATTTACTGCCATGCTTGTGAGTAGATGTGTGACACACATTTGGGGGCCAGCTGTTAACATTTAATGTCCACTCTTCACAGTTCCTTGGTTTTTCACTAAACCTGAGGCTCTTGGTTTCATGCATTCTAGACAAGCACTCTGCCAAGTCCTCACTTGGCTTGTTCGCTGTAGGCATGTACTGTTCCCCTGCAGATTATTGTCTTCTCCCATTTCTGCATTCTCAATCTTTATTTATAATCTAATGTGTATCTATCAGGTACCCAGTGAAACTGACTATCTCATACAGCAGAGTCATGAATTGAGTACATGGGATTCCAGAAAAAGTAGAATGACACAGAGGATCAGAGTGTTAAACAAGTAGGAGATTTTGTTGTGGGAAATCATGTGCATGACTTAGTACTTAGTTTCTTCAGACATAAGGAGCTGTAATTACTGGAGCCAGTGACTTCCTTTGGCAGACAGGGGTAGAGTCACAAGATTTCTTGCCCCTTCCCAAGGATCATAGACAGTTATCAGGTGCTAAGGGATAAGGACTCATGAGATCCCATCCTTCACAGGGGCATCCTAGGCAGTTTGCAGTTGTTAAGAGCTCACATAGTCCGTTCCTTCCCAAGAATGTATAATCACTTCCCACAGGAAGGGTCTCATGAGTCCATACCATCCGCAAGGTGATAAAGTCACTTGATAGTTACTGGTATTTGGTCCTGTGTTCTTTCATGGTCTAGCTGTTCCTATGATACCCATGCTTTTGGAAGAGCCCTGACACCAATGTTCCTATAAACAAGGCCACCTAAACTCATTAATTAGCTCACCAAGTTGCATTTGGATGGAATGATTTCTTTATTTCTGTCTTTGTTGACCTATTTGGGATTAATAGACTTTTATTATGGGTACCCTGGGAAAAGGCCACATGATACACTTGGAGAAAAGAAACTAGCATAAATGACAATAGAAATCACCATCTTGAAAACGTCTCTGACAAGTAGCACTCCAGCTGGAGAGGGCTTCACCTACAGACAATTTCTGCTATTTGTGGTTTTGTTTTAAATAAATATTGTACCAATGAAGCTAAAAACCACATAGAACAGTGGTCAGGGCCTGATTTGAATTAATGCACCTGTTCTAGGAACAGATAATAGCATCTAATTAAGATATTAAAACTCATAGTACTTTCTTAATTAGAAAATGTAAAAATACAGTTGGAATTTCTCCTTTCAATTATTTGAAGCAGATGAATAGCCAGTATTGTTTGTTGTTAAACAGAATTACACGAGTGAATAAATTAGATGTGTAAATAAGAATCTTGCAATAAGTCATTATTAATGCTTGGAGGAATAGTTTGAAAGGTAGTTTAGAGGTGCAGACCCCAGCAGACTCAAGCATCTTGTGACCTTACCAACTATGCAATTGCTTTCTGCTTATGCCAAAATCTCTACTGTTAAGATCTTAAGTTGAACTAACCCTATTTTTAAACCTCTTTTCTTACCTTTTTAGGCATCCAGATGTCTACCGAGTCTCTCAAAATCCAACAAACTATTGTAATTGAGCAGAATTAATATAGATGACAAGACATGGAGTATTGTAGCAGGCCCTGAAGGGGTTGCAAAAGCCTGGGATGTGCTACCATGGAGGGGATATTACTTTCTCCTCTGCTGGGGCAGAATGGACTTAAGAGAGTAAACACTCCCTTCTCAGAGCTAGATACTACCATTTCTAGGCACTACAACCATGCTTGTATGTTACATCATGCTTTAAAAATGCATTTATTCCCTAACATTTTTAAGTACTTGTATATGTACAGGTGCACATGGGAATGCCTGCCTATGGAAGCTGGGGACAACCTTGAGTTTTAGACTCAGGAAGTCTATTTCCTTTGAGGCAACATCATTTACTATAAACCTAGAGCTCACCAGGCACAGTGGGCAGACTTCCACTGAAGCACAAGGATCTTCCAGTCTCCACCTCCAATCTCCATGTTGCTAGTAACAGCAGGTGGTGACACACCTGGAATTTTGGCATGGATAAGTTCTCAAGGTCAATTTCCAGCCTTGAGCATGTGGAGCAGCTATTTTGCTGACTTGGGTTAATTAAGTGAAATCTTCCCAAAGGTAGAGCTCTAGATGACATATTAATTTAGGGACTATTCTAGAACATGTGAACAAGACTGAACAGGAAATAGGCATTTATTAACTATTGATGAAGTAATGAAGAGCATATTGAGGGTTATGGATGCGCGCGCGCCTGTGTGTGTGTGTTCAGTAATTACAAATTACTGTATTTGTAATTACATTACAAATTACTGTATTTGTAATTACATTACAAATACAAAGGACATATACTATTTCTGTAACTTTTCATAGAATTAAAATTTCCAAAACAACTAATTCTCACGTCTTTATAACAAACTCAGAGAAACCTAAATTCTTGCCACTATCCTCATAATTTCTATAAGATAGATAAGTTCAAATATTTGATATTGATTCTGTGGCTCCTACAAAAAAAACCAACACAACCCTCCCACAATCCTTGTATTATGGTGTGTGTGTGTGTGTGTGTGTGTGTGTGTGTGTGTGTGTGTGTGTGTTTAAGGCACACATGTAAGCTTATGCACAGCTGTATCAGACAGAGATGGTTGTAAGTTGTCTCTTCTCAACTCTTCTCTTTTACTTTTTGAGACAAGTTGTACTGAACCTGAAGATCATTGATCAAGCTAATGAGATTATTTATTTGGAAAGCCAGGGTTCTTGTTCTGATCCCACTAATTTTTGACAAATAAAAAGTTGTATCCTTTATGTTAAGGGCTGACTTTTCCTGAAAATTAACTTCTCATTTTCTTTCTTAACCCAGGGAAGATGTCTCTAAGATTTTTTGCTTCATAGTATTAATAGAGTATCTTAATTTAAATAATTAAAAAGCATTATATTTGTTTAGTGTGTGTGGTGTTTATGTATGTTCATTCATATTCCCATGCCATAGTACCTGTGAAGGTTAAAGGACAATTTTCAGGGATCACATCATTTTTTCCAATATGTAGGTCCTGGGAATTGAACTCAGATCTTCAGGCTTGCAACAGTAGCCTTTACTTATTGAGCTTTCTTGTTGGAAATCTAAATAAATATTTTAATCGACTCTTCTCCCAAAAGAATCCTAACAGTCCCATTCACTATGTCAAAATAACAACAAAAACAAAAATCTTGATACCTTTTCATTCTCTACAAACAAGTAGTCTTTCAGAAATTAATTTACTTGAACTTAAATTTTTGTTTTGTTTTGCAAACCATGATTACTTAATAATAGTGGGGTAGGAATGGCTGCAAGGTATTTAACAACTCCTCAGACCTTGGAGTTCTCCCTGAATGCCAAGCCCTCCATTCTCTTCAGTGTGACTTTCACAGGGCATTTATTATTATTATCTATTGTCAGGCTAATCACTGAGAACACAGCATCAAACTAGCAGGAATGAAGTGAAGTAGAAAATATGCACATTCTCAGTGCACAACTCATCAGTTGCAATGTTGTGCTACAAATAACCTGAATCAATTACTCTATCACTCTTAAAGGTTAATATTCCATTATGGTCATTTGCATTGATGGAATATCCAGAGGCAGCTTGACATCAAGTTTGGGAATGACAGATGAGTGCGCACAACACCAGCTTTAGATGGGGCAGCTTGAGATTTAATCTCAGGTCACTCCTGTCTTTATTCATGAGTTAGAAGTTTGCAGTGTGTATGTATTTTCCCTTGAAGTTGTCATGGGGATAGTATCTATTCACAGACTTTTAAGTAAAATTAAAATCATTCCAGGCAATGGACAAGTAATATATGAACAAATACTAAGAATGAACTTTTACCTTAGATATGACTTCATTTCTCGACAAACTCCAACTGTACAGGAGGTATAAGAGAATTTTTGATGTAAAGGGAAGCTACCAACACAAATAGAAGTTACTAACGAATGAATAAGGAACTGTCTGTTGTCATTGATAGACATAATATCTAAAGTATGTCACATGGAAGCATCAGAATATATGACCCTTTTAATTAGGGTTTTTTTGTTGAGAAGAGACACCACAACCATGGCAACTTATATAAAAGACAACATCTAATTTGGGCTAGCTTACAGTTTCAGAGGCTCTTTCCATAATCAACATGGTGGAAAGCATGGCAGCATCCTGGCAGACATGTTGTTGGAGAAGGAACTGAGAGTTCTACATCTTGGTCCGAAGGCATCCAGAAGGAAACTCACTTTCTCCCTGGGTAGATTTTGAGCACAGGAGCCTCAAAGACCACCCGCACAGTGACACATCCCCTCAAACAAGGCTATCCCTACAACAATAAGGGCACCTCTCCTAACAATGACACTTCCTATGGGACACACAAACCTCCAAAAACACCCCCCCACCCGGTTACTTTAAGTGTTTTACCATTCAGTATTATACTTCTGAATTCCTACTAAAAGGAATATACAGTAAGAGCATAGAAAATTTGATACTGAAAGACACACCCAAAGAAGAGTCAGAGAGGAGATATAGAAATTAGATAGTTATGTGAGGGACCATAAATGTTACAAGCTACTATAAGTTACATTTTCATATCTTCACAGTGAAACAAAAGAGTTATCTATAAAACTAGTTGTGTGCTTAAACAGCAAATCTGGTTTCATCCAGATTATGCAGGTGTCTGGAAGTTACTCAGCATGAGCAATGTGTTGATTGAAAATAATGCCATTACTTTTCTACAGCAGTAAACCAACACCAGGAAGGCTGAGACAACACAAACCATGGATTGGAGTTTTCTAGGGACAAGAGCTTCTGGCTCCAAATGTGAGGATGGATTTCTTTGCATAGGAGACCCAAGTGGAATAAGGAATGATGACATAAAGAGGTATAAATATGCCTTTTGTTGGCCAGATGAAATTGTCCTCTGGGACAGTAACTGCTGGATAAGCTCCTGCTTTCTAATTCTTTCTGAATAGTGGTTGGCTGACTGAGTGAGTTAGCTGTTATGGTTCAAAATCCTCTCCATGCTGACTGATTTAATCAGCTTGGGCTTCTCAATGAATTGCTCTGCTTGGTCTCACACTAACTCTGGCAATTTGTTCTAATCATGCCTCCTTCTTATTCTTTAGCTTCAACTGCTTCTGCCCGAACTCTTGAACAAATTCAACTTCACTGCAAAGCACTCATTGCAGAGGAATTATGTGTGTACTAAAGGTGTATCTGCATTCCAGCTGAATTGGACAGACTTAGAAGGCCCCGGATCTGACTGGAGCAGCCTTATTGCTCGATTAAAATTTCTCTACATCTTCCCCCTTTCTGTTTAACCTAAAAATTGTACACAGTTTAACTATTACAACAGAAACAATAATTCCATAATCTTAATGGTCCAAACATTCTTATGAAGATCTGCTTATGCCATGATCCTTACTCCACAATTTTAATAATCTGAATGTTCTTGTGTTGAGCCATCGAAGTGATGATCCTTATTTTTTAATTAATTTATTTATTTTTGATACTTTATTTACGTTACCAATGTTTCCCCTTTTCTGGGTCTCCTCTTTGGAAACCCCCTATATCCTCCCCTTCCCCGCCTCTATGAGGGAATTCCTCCTCCCACCTACCCGCTCATCCATCCCCATATTCCCACCTTAACATTCCCCTTTACTGGGGCCTCTAGAACCCTCAGGCCCAAGGGCCTCTCCTTTCTCCCTGATGGCCATCAAGGTCATCCTCTACCACATATGTAGTCCGAACCATGGGTCAATAGATGTGTATTCTTTGGTTGGTGGTCTGAACTCCAGGAAGACCAGGGGGGGTTCAGGCCCATTGACGCTCTTGCTCCCTCCATGGGGCTACAAATTCCCTCAGCTCCTTCAGACCTTTCTCCAACCCCTCCATCTGGGACTTCGCTCTTAGTCCAGCGGTTACTGTTAAGTGAAACTTGGACATTCTGAACTTTTGGGCTAATATCCGCTTATCAGTGACTACATACCATGTTCATTTTTTTGTGACTGAGTTACCTCGCTCAGGATGATACTTTCAAGTTCCATCCATTTGCCTGCAAATTTCATTAAGTCATTGTTTTTAATAGCTGAGTAGTACTCCACTGTGTAAATGTACCACATTTTCTGTATCCATTTCTCTGATGAGGGCCATCTGGGTTGTTTCCAGCTTCTGGCTATTATAAATATGGCTGCTATGAACATAGTGGAGCTTGTGTCTTTGTTACATGTTGGGGCATCTTCTGGGTATATGCCCAGGAGAGGTATAGCTGGGTCCTCAGGTAGTATTATGTCCATTTTTCT
>CM052711.1:68851539-68864666 GCA_028551405.1 Uromys caudimaculatus | reverse complement strand
GCTAAAAATAGTTTAGTAAGTTGACATAAATTAAGATCTTATAGCCTGATGCATTGTATGGGCACCAGTCTCTAGCATCTCTCTGTCTCTCTCTCTGTCTCTCTGTCTCTCTCTCTGTCTCTCTGTCTCTCTCTCTCTGTCTCTCTCTCTCTCACATACACACACACACACACACACACACACACACACACACACACACACTGTGTGTGTGTATTCTGGAATTGACTGTGTTTAAGTTTGTGGTAGAATTATTTCTCACAGAATTAACAGTTGTTGCCACCCTCCCACACCTTAGAGTCATCCTGTCTCCCAGGACATCTCCCATAAGCAGAGGCACAGATGAGACCCTGGAACCCCTCAGTTAAAAATGGATCATTCTGTTCTACTGGAACCCCATCTTGCTTATCAGTCTGCAAGTCAGCATGGGGCAGATCGGATACTCCTGATCCTATCCCACATGCCATGGCCTATCTATTTATCAGGAGATCTGTTATAACCAGGAACAAAGTCTTCCTGTCTCCCAGGATGTCTGGGATAGCCAGGTATACAGGAGGCCTGCCCAAACTAGGGGCACAGGAGGCCCACCTACCCAAAGCCAGGAGGTATGCTCTAACACACTTCAGAGAGCTCTACCTGCCAACAAGGAGGGAGATGCTCCAGTCAGATTCAAAAAGGCCAGTTAAAACCAGAGATAACCAGATGGTGAGAGGCAAACTCAAGAATATTAGCAACAGAAGCCATAGTAACTTGGAAACATCAAAACCCAGGTCTTCCACCACAGCAAACCCTGGACACCCTAAGACACCTGAAAAGCAAGATTCTGACCTAAAATCCCACATCATGAAGATGATTTTAGAGGCCCTTTAAAGAGTACATAAATAATTTCCTTAAAGAAATGCAAAAGAAAACAGGCAAACAAGTAGAAGCCCTTAAAGAAGAAACAAATAAATCACTTAAAAAATACAGGAAAATATAATCAAACAAATGAAGGAATTTAACAAAACCATCCAAGACCTAAAAATGGAAATAGAAAAAGTAAAGAAATCACAAATGGAGGCAACCCTGGACATGGAAAACCTATGAAAGAGATCAGGACTAACAGATTCAATCATCACCAACAGAATACAAGAGATAGAAGAGAGAATATCAGGTATAGAAAATACCATAGAAGATATGGATTCAACAGTCAAAAAAACCCACAAAGTGCATAAAGCTCTAAACCCCAAATATCCAGGAAATTCAGGACACAATGAAAAGACCAGCCTAAAAATAACAGGAATAAAAGAGTACAGATTCCCAATTCAAGGCGCCACAAAACATCTTCAACAAAATCATAGAAGAAAACTTCCTTAACCTAAAGAAAGAGACGGTCATAAAAGTATAAGAAGCCTAAAGAACACCAAATAGATTTGACCAGAAAAGAAAATCTTCCTATTATATAACAATTAAGACACTAAATGCATAGAACAAAGAAAAAAGAATATTAAAATTAGTAAGAGAAAAAGGCAAAATAACATATAAAGGCAGACCTATCAGAATTATACTAGACTTTTCAACAGAGACTCTAAAAGAAAGAAGGTCCTGGACAAATGTCATGCAGACCCTAAGAGAACATAAATGCTAGTCCAGGCTACTATACCCAGCAAAATTCTCTCTCATCATAGATGGAGAAACCAAGGTATCTCATGACAAAACCAAATTTTAAACATATATTTCTACTAATCCATACGTACAGAGGATATTTGGAGAAAAACTCCAGCACAAGGAGGGTAAATACACCCAAGTAAACACAAGAAATTAAACACCTCACAGCAAACCCCAAACAATAGAATCTCACAAACATAATTACACCTCTAACAACAAAAATAACAGGACAAAACAATCATTGGTCTTTAATAGCTTTCAATATCAATGAACTCAATTTCACAATAGAAACACGTAGGTTAACAGACTGAATATGTAAACAGGACTGAACATTTTTCTGTGTACAGAAAACACATCACAGTGACAAACAAGACACTACTTCACAGTAAAATACTGGAAAAAAGGTTTCCAAGCAAATGATCCGAAGAAACAAGATAGAGTAGCCATTTTCACATCTAGTAAAATAGACTTGCAACCAAAAAGTAGTCAAAAGAGATAGACAAGGACACTTCACACTTATCAAAGGAAAAATACACTAAGATGAAGTCTCAATTCTGAGACTGAGACTGGAGACTCCAATGGAAGAGTTAGGGGAAAGGCTGAAGAAGCTGAAGGGGGTTGCAATCCCACAGGAGGAGCAACATTGTCTATTAAACAGACCCCGCAGAACTCTCAAGGAATAAGGCACCAACCAAAGAGCATACATGGGCTAGTCTGTGTTCCCTGCTACTTATTTAGCAGAAGACTGTCTTGTCTGACCTCAGTAGGAGGGGTGTGCTTGGTGCTGTGGAGGCCTGATGTCCCAGAGAAGGGGGATGCTAGAGGGGTGAGGTAGAAGTGGGTGGATAGGTAGGGGGCACCCTCTTAGAGGTAAAGAAGAGGATGCATGGAACAGGGGGCTCATGGAGGTGGAACCAGGAAGGGAGACAAGATTGAAATGTAAATAAAGAAAACAATTAATAATAATAATAATAATAATAATAATAATAAAATAACAATGTCTTTCATTGGGTAATCTGGCTATTCAATATATGTTCCACAGGCTGCATAAATAATTTTCTTTGATTTATTTAAGGTTTCATTGCTGGGAAGAGAAATCATGACCAAGACAACTTTCTTTCTTTTTTTGTTATCTATCTATCTATCTATCTATCTATCTATCTATCTATCTATCTATTTATTTATTTACACTCCAGATTTTATTCCCCTACCGGTCCACCCTCAAACTGTTCCAGATCACATACCTCCTCCCTGTCACCCTGTCTCCCTGAGGATGACCCCACCCCACCACCCCACCAGACCTCTAAACTCCCTTGGGCCTCCAGTCCCTTGAGGGTTAGATGCGTCTCTGACTGAACCCAAACCCAGCAGTCCTCTGCTGTATATGTGTTGGGGGCCTCATATTAGCTGGCGTATGCAGCCTGGTTGGTGATCTAGTGTCTGAGAGATCTCGGGAGTCCAGGTTAATTGAGACTGCTGGTCCTCCTACAGGGTCACCCTCCTTCTCAGCTTCTTCCAGCCTAATTCAACCACAGTGCAAATATCTGCATCTGACTTTTTCAGCTGCTTGTTGGGTCTCTCAGAGGGCAGTCATGATAGGTCCCTTTTTGTGAGCGCTCCATAGCCTCAGTAATAGTGTTAGGTCTTGGGGCTGCCCCTTGAGCTGGATCCCACTTTGGACCTGTTGCTGGACCTTCTTTTCCTCAGGCTCTTCTCCATTTCCATCCCTGCAGTTCTTTCAGACAGGAACAATTATGGGTCAGAGTTTTGACTGTGGGATGGCAATCCCATCCCTCATTCGAGGCAGGACCCTAGATGAAATGCCAGAACAACTTTCCTTTGTTTTGTTTTTTATTTGTTTTTTGTTTTTTTCCAAAGTAGTTCCCTAAATGATATTTTAAAGACAGACTTTAAGAGACAGAAAGGCACTTGAGAAGAAAGTTAAGCCATACTAAGAACACGGGTGTGGGCTTCCCAAAGAAGGTTCTCACTTTATTGTCTTACAATGATCACATACAGGGTTTGAGTGAATTTTGAAGTTATTATCTTCAAATATTTATTTTCAAGGTATACTTGACGTATTAAAATTGTATATAGGAGCCTGTGGGTGTGAGAAGATGATATTGGATTCCTCAGAGCTGAAGTTACAGGCAGTTGTGAGCCACCCTTTGGGGAACTGACCCTGGATTCTTTGAAAAATCAGGAAATGCTTTAACCATTGAGTGGCAAGACAACTTTTATAATGAAAACATTTCATTGAGTTTGGCATTTAGTTTCAGAGGTTCAGCCCACTAACATCATAGCAAGAAATATGGCTGTGAGCAGGCAACCATGGTGCTGGAGGAGCTGAGAGTCCTATATCTTGATCTGCAGGAAGTTAGGAGACTAACTTTCACAATAGTTGTAGTTTGATCTTATATATGAGACATCAACACCCACCTCCACAGTGGCACACTTCTTCCAATAAGGCCACACTTCCTAATAATGCCACTTCCTATGGGCCAAGCCTTCAAATGCATGAATCTATGGGGCTCATACTTATTCAAACCACCATACTATTCTGTCTTTTTAGTTTTTAAAGTGTGTCTTCCTAGTCTGACAATATCAAAAGGCCAGAGGCAGATGGATGGCTTATGGCCTACAAGGCTCCAGTGCTGCACTTGTAATGTCTCCTGCTGCCATTCTCTCTCGTCGAACTGAGAATCAAATTTCTCTCATATTGTCTTTATAAAACCAACTGCCAGGAGCTGTTTCCTGTGGAAACTCTAACTTGCATTAATACTTATATTTTCTAGCCAGGAGAGAATGGCCCTGACAGATTCAGGATTCCATGCTGCAGAGTGTGGATTGAGAATGCAGTTAGCACCTAGATACAACAAGGTTGAAGCTGTTCTCTATCATTTTTGGATTTTCCCAGTCTTCTTCATCTCATTATTGCTGAGGATTGCAACTTTACTTATTCATAATTGTTTTAGGCATATGTGCAAATTACAAGAATTCATCAGATAAGCAGTAAGTTTATTGGAAACAGGAGGCCATTCAGATACGAAAAAAAAAAAGTCTAATAAACCAGGGTACCAGAGAAATTTCACCAATGAAGAGTCATTCCAATTAATACAGTAAGGAATGAAAGTAGATCAGTTTCAAAGTTTTTCTCATGTAAGAATGAAGATCTTAGCTCGATGCTCAGAGTTCACATGAAAAACCCAGCATGCTGGTATACACTTGTGATTCTAGAACTGGAGACAGACATAGGCTGATCCCTCAGCCAGAATAGCATATTCAGTGAGTTTTAGGCCACCGAGAGACCTTGTTATCAAACAAACGAACAAACAAACAAATAAGGTGGATAGTGCCTAAGAAATGACAGCTAAATTGACTTCCAAACTCCACATACAAGCACAGCCTACACAAGTGCACCTACCTCCCACTGAATACCACACACACACACACACACACACACACACACACACACACACACACACTGAAAAATAAGTTTAAAAGAGAAAGTAGACAGAAAGAGACAGTGAATTTGATCTGGATACTCTGTTAAAGAAATAGCAGCATATGGCAAGTTTAGAGGGTGTTATCAAGTCAAGGGATATAAAGTAAATAAATAAATATATAAATGATAAAAAAGAGAGGCATGCTCTCTGTGATGTGGGATTGAACGTCCCACCCAGAAAAGTTTTGGATAAGAGATTTCTTGAAACTTTGCAGAAAAATGTAATTAGGATATAGCTTACTCGTTATGAATTTGACCATCCTTTGGGCCTTGCTGTCAGGGAACCTGGCCATTTCCTTACTCTATCTTCCTTTTTCCCACTTTGTTTTTTTTTTCTCCTGCAAGTTCTGTTTGGAGGGGACATTTCCCTGCTCATACAACATAATGAGGCTCTCTGATGAGAAGTCAAGCTCTGGGAAGTGGTGATGCAGAGCCAATAGGCGCTGAGATTACCTATCCAAGGTTTAAATTTAAGTGAGAACACTGAAAATACATCGCAGAATTTTCACCATCGAAATGTCCTGTTGCTTCCAATTTCCTGTAGAATCCAACCATCATTTGTTTTAGCCTCTGCTCTGCTGGTGAACTGGGCCTTCTACCATTGTCTTTTCATAAGGTAGTTCCCCACAGTGTTGTTTAGGATTGTTCTCTACATTGTGTGTAAGGTATGCTTTCTAACTTAAAGCAAAGGATCCCCTGTTAAAAAATATTTCCAACTATGAATGCATGAAGCAGTGCTAATATTTTGTCATGGTTCCTGCATGTTTTATTTTCACTTACGAAGCTGTTAAAAAATAAAAGCAGTGAGAATTCCTCTAGGCAATAATTTCTTGTCAAGATAAGGCCAAACAACATTATCTCTCATGGATGAGCATGCACAGTATTTAAACGGGAATCTATTTGGCCTCTCACTTCAAATGTTTAATTCAAACTGAATTAACATTTACTTCTACTCTCTCGTTTATTTCAAAGTACAAAGAGGTTCCATTGTTTTCCTTCTTCCACAAGTCAATATTTTGTTAATTAATTTTATTTCATTCTTCTTGCAAATCCTACCAAATTCTATCTGATTACTCTATTAATCATCACAAATTCTGGAAAAAATTTGGGAAGTATTTTACTGGGTGTACCACACTGTGTATTTGTATGTCACATATGTAGCACATGTGTCTAATGAGTGTGTGCATGTATGTATGTGTATGCATGTTTATATGTGCAGGTTTGTGTATGTGCACATCAATATGTTATGTGTGTGTATTCATATATGTGGATGACAGTGTGTGTGCACATGAACATAGAGGCCTGAGATAGATATCCAGTGTTCTCCACTATTGCTCTCTACCTTATCTTTCAAGGCAGGGATTTCACTGAACCTTAGGCTCACCATTTAGCTGGACTAGGAGTTTCAGTAACCCAGATCTCACGATCTGTCCCTGTATTTGTGTCACATTCTTGAGCAGGTAGACTTGGCTTTTCCATGGGTGCTAGGTATCCAAGGGCAGGTGTTCAGGATTACATGACATAAACTTAATTGTCTCATCTTACTTTCCAGAATTAACTCCTTAAGATAGTTTTCTTGAAGACTGCTTTGTCTTAAATAAGATAAAGTTAGAAAACATGTGGGGTATTCACACTGAGAAACAAAAAGAGATGCCCAGTTTCTCTATCCTGAAATGTCCTCAGTAAGTTTCCTATGACAGAAAGTTAAACAATAGTTAGCCAGACGAGGAGACATTCACCAGATAGAATGGACTCACCTGTTCTAGTATCTCTGCTTCCATGACTTTCCACAAGTTGAAATCTTTCAGTTCTCATGCTAAAAATTTAACAGCTACAAAAACAATATGTGAACATGAGCAAAGATGAAATATCTCATAATAAAGGTAGTTTTAATTTTATGTGAATAAATGCAGTGTGATTTTCTTCCTTTATCTTTGTAACAAAGGCTATATTCACTGCAAAACTTTTAGATGCTGATAAAATTACCTGAGGTAAATGATAAATTTTGAGGAAGTTAAAGGCAAAATAAAATGCTTTAGACATTTCACCCTTCCAGAGCCAAAAGTATAGTTTCTAACATTAGTAATGAGAGCAATGAGGATTGATATTTGAGAGTTACTGGTAGATTGTGGGGGAGGCACAGCCATCACTTTCATATGTAAAACCAGGGATCAGCCTACTACTCATAGCTCCAAACGTGCTAACACAAACTGCCCTGGTTAAACTCTAAAGGTCAGAAAACAAAACAAGAAGACAAGTGCAGAAAATGGACACTTAGGAAGAAGGGGGTTTGAAAGATTAACCATAATACATTTTATTTATAAATGAAATTGGTAAAGAATAAACTGAATTAGTAAAATGAGAAATTTGGATTCAGGAAACTTGAACAAATACATTCCATTCTAAATGCTTTGAGCCCAAGCATTTTTAAGATACTGTCTTGAATGAGAGAGGGATCCCAAATGCTCAAGAGAGGACATAGAGTTAAAATATTTTGTTTCTTCATCATGAAGTTAAGACCATCAGTCCTATGAGCTCAATTTTCCTGAACTGTTCAGTGAAAGTAACTATAATTACCTTTCTAACTTCATAAGATTTCTATATTAGCAATGCAACTTGCAGGCATTGAATTACTTAGCATACTGGCACATTGTAAGATGTCAGATAGCAACAGTCACAAACTGATTTTTACAAAGGAATAATGAAAATTGAGACATTTACCAGTTGATTGTGCCTATAGAGTGGTGTGAAGAAAAGAACATTTGAAGTATCCTAGATCAAATGGCAAGTAAATAATTTATGAATGCCATTTCTCAAGATTTGACATGAAGACAGCATTTAAATTTTGGAGAAAATTAAGATAATAACTGCATACTGTGATAATATGTTTGAAATGTGGGAGACAAGTAGAAATGTCTACCAGAAAATTGAGGTCAGTATCTGGTGTTACGTGATATGTCACACCACAAGCTAAAACATAGTAGTGAGGGATTTTAAACAATGGTGGGGGTGATAACAATTTACAGGATGCATCTGCAGTGTGTTTCTGTTTTAGTGCCTATATAAATAACCTAGAAAATCTTTTCACATTTTGAAAACCTCAGAATGTATTTAAATGTCCTGTATAATATTTTTCATTACACTGTAGAAACTAATTTAATGATTAAATATGTTGTCAAATCTACTAAAATACTCGAGAAAATGATTTAATAGAGGAACCAGAAAGTGGAAACCAGTTTACTCCTGGATCTTGAGATTCTTCAGTGGTTGGTCTCTTAGAAGAGCAGATGCTCCAAAGAATAACATCAGCACCATGTCTGCCATGGCATGAAGGGCTCTGAATGAGAACAAATCCCAGACAGAAATAGCTGTTGCTGGAAAGGATATAAAGAGAAATATTGCTTTAAGGGCAATGTTCAGCACCCCCTTGTGTTGTGCTTATTTATTTGCACTTGTGTATACAAGGAAGACTCTGAGATCTAATTCAAATAGAGCTATCATCACCAAGGTCCATGCAACCTTACAAAGCCATCTCAATTGTAAGGAAAGATGACTATGACTTCACAGGATAATACATGTCTCAGTAGATAGCAACATAGTATTATATAACCACCTTAAAGCTGGATTAAACCTCAGAGTAAAGAATGAGAAATATAAAATTCCATTAGACTGTAGCAGGAGAAACCTCTGTGAGCAATAAGGGAAATATGTCCATGGTGAAAAGTACAAGCTTTTGAAAAGTCACGTATGCTACACCTATAAGTGAATGTTAAAATAAACAGGAAATTTAAGGTTAGAAATTTGGATCCAGGAGCATTAAGCATGAAAGACAAAGACACTTGCAGATGGGTATGAGACTGCCAAGAACACCTCATAAGCAGAAAATGCTGCAGAGAGGATGTTAAGGTACCCTGAGGCAGATGTCATACAACAAAGTAAGACACAGAGATAATTTAATGAAGGATAATATTGTAGCAGAAATGTTTTCTAGTCTTCTGAGAGGATAAAAATGAGAGAGACTATTTAAGAAAGGGAAAACTTTAAGACTGGGTCTTTGGAGCTGGAAAGAATGTCAGCAGTTGAGACCACACTGCTTTTACAGAAGACCCAAGTTCAGTTCTTAGTACCCATATTGAAGGGTCTACAGTCACCTATACCTTTAACTCCAAGGAGATCTCATGTCTCTCTTTTGCTAGGTATCTTCACTTATATGCACATCTTTGCTACAGAAACATAAGTCATATGTAACTAAAAATAAAAGTACTCTATTGGTTTTTTAAAGAAAGGGTCCTTACATTTTTATTTCTAAATTTTTATTTTCAAAATAATATAGACATGCACTCTATTTTTGGACCTGTGAATAAAATTTAACAGATAGAAACTTAGAATCCCATGTCTTTGCTCACAACCACAAAAACCAGAAGCCCTGAGCAGGACTCTAGCAGCACTCCTCCATGTTCAGTTTGGTGACTGATGTTACTGAGCTCATTTGACTTCTCACATGCTAAGGAGAAGATTCACTGGAACCCAACCATGTGGGACTTGTTAGGCACTACAGAATGACCACTTGCATGTGAGATGCTTCAGGACAGAATGCCAAGTACAGTTTAATCTTTGGGACCCACAAGGTGGAAATAAAGAACTACTCCAGCAAATTGTCCTTTGATGTATTCATGTAGTTATGGCATGTGTTTACACATGTATGCACTGGTACAATCACACATGAATGTACCCAATAAACAAATCCTTTGAATCTTTTTAAAGAAGTTGCAGCTGTTCAAGGTCTACCAGAAGAAGCCAGAGTCCAAGCTGAGATTCAACACCAATGTGCTGAAATAGTAGGCTAAGTGTTTAAAATTACAACTACTTCAGAGAATGAGGTCTACAATCAAGGTCTGAAAATGAAGGGACATTATTTCTAGAACATTGTTGAAATTTCTTGAGATAATGATTCAATCATGCCATCATAATCCCCAATTTCCCAAGAGGAATTTGGTATAAGTAAGAAAAAGTTGTATCCTGCATATTTAACCCACCTGGGGCTGGCTTTTAACTTCTCTGTACTTTATTGTTTGATTATTATAAAGATTATTATTATTTTATTATAATTATTTGATTACTATAAATTATAATATTGTTATTATTAAGATCTGGATAGACCTTGCCTATGGGCTATCTGAATAACTTTTGATGAGAATGTGGCAGAACCTGATGCACAGAACAAAATTCACATATATATGGGACCTTCATTATGCAGACATCATAGAATGAGACCCAGGTGCAGGTGAGGGCATGAAGCTAAACACATATACTTGCCTTTGAGAAGCTCTTTTTGGTTAGAAATTAATCCAACAACATGGCTTCTCTGATAAGATCCAGGGACATTCTCAGTCTGAATAGTCCAGCTGGAATGCAGACACACCCTCATTACACATCTTTATTCCCACACCTTTAATCTCTCTAATTGGAATCCTTTAGTATGCACCTGTAATCCAAAACTATGATATTTAACTGAGGAGCAGACAAAGTGACAAATCAGAGGAAAACTTGATAGACTTAGTCAGATATAGGATACTCTCAGCTCTCAGGAGAATGGCCATTTAAGAGCAGTAAGAGAGAGTGAGTTCTACTCACTCAGTCCAGTTGAGTGGAGTTGAGTTTGATACAGTTGGTTGGGAGTCTGTGCAGTGAGTGCAGTGCAGTGTAGTTGAGTTTGCTTGTGAGTTTGTAGAAAGGCAGTTGAACCCAGAGTACAAAAATTCAGAAAATTACAATTGTCAGAGTTAATTTAAGATTAAACAGCAATTCAATTAGAAGCCCAACATGGTTGGAAGAAAAACCCAACATTATTGGAGAAGAAAGCCCACCTATGTTGCAGAAAGAAGAGACATCTGACATAAAGCTGCAGAGGAGAAATTTACCTGCTATTACCTCTATGGGAAGCATCAGTTCTTTGAGTTTGTTGGATGCTCAGAGAGTCTTGGGAGACTCTGAAGCCATGGGAGCCTCAAGCCCAGAACAAGGAATGACACCGGAGCCTCTGAGACAGTGAATCACAGTAAGTCGCCCAAAAGACAATTTTAATTATATAGACAGAATTGTCTTGCATTATAAATGGCAAACTCCATTTCAGATCCCTTAAAATCAAGTGTAGGATTTGAGAGAATAGAAACGTTTCTTGAAAATGCCACCACAGTATTTACTGAAACTGTGATCACCTGTGTAATCCTGTCCTTAATTTTAATTGCAATCTTAGTATATGTCCTCTCAAAAGTGGCTGAAAATTAGGTGTCAAGAAGAAAAGCTCTCAAACATTGTTGAAAAAAATAACTGGACAACAACAAAAAATAGTTGCAAAACAAGAAAAATTATTGATGATAAGACAAGACAATACCATACAAGCTGCAATTTAAAAATGAACCAGGGAGGGCAAAATTGAAGCATATTGTTATAGAGGGGAGTAATGTTGCAATTATCCATGGTCTTAAAGGTTCTTTAGTTGTCACAGGATAAAGGTTGAGGTTGAACATTTTTGGATGTGTGGCAACAGAAACGTCACTGTGTTTGTTCCAGAGTGGAGAACAAGACAAGATACTAATGTTACAGAACAGCACTTCTTAAACCAGTTCCAGGAGCTTATAACATTATCTTTAACTCCTGCCTGAATGGTCGTTGGACAAAGAATTGCTTCTCATGGTGACAGGTTCCTACTACACTTGGCAGAAAAGACTGGAGGGTATAATTGTAACAAATGATAACTTCAGAGAGTTTGTGACTGAGTCAGTGTACAGGAAATAAATTGTTATAAAAAGACTATTTGAGTATACAGTCTTGGGGGACATGTTTATGGCTCCTGATGACCATTGGGAAGAAATGGACCTTGGGTAGAAGAATTTCTTCAAAAGGAGGTCTTTCTTAAAGACATGCAGCCTCCTCAAATCAATGCCCTGCCAAGTGTGAGCACATTTGACCCTGGTTTACAGAGCCACAGCACCCAGATAGCCAACATAAGCCACCAGCCTCCATTCTAGACCCAAAGAGCCTCTTAACGTCCTTGGCTTCCTCAGCATCACATCGCACCCCTGGTTACCCTTTCCGGTGTGTAGCAGAAACTTCCCATGCTGGCAAGAAGATCTTCTGTAGAGAAAAGTGAGCTGAGGGCGATACTGCTGAAGGTCTTCACTGACTCTGAACAAAGACTGCAGATCTATCAGATTCTGGTAGCCTATCCATACATGAAAGATCTGAATGCCTTCTCTGCCCTGGTATTGGGTTGATAGTCTACATTATGGAGCTGCCATCTGTGGGAATGTGTTGTGTTGGGGAAGAAGTTTTGTCTGTATTTCCACAAGTGATGAACAACTATGAGTTCCGTCAAAATTGATAACAATCTGATATGAGTAAGAGAAGCTTCCACATAAAAGGAACCACTCAACAAAGAAAGAGATGTAGAAACACAGTAACACAGAAAGCTGATTCCCACTGCAAGTGGACAATACAACAAAAAAGATGAAGAAGGACAGAGAGTTCATCACACTGGCAGACTGGAAAACCTTGATACTGAAATGAACATTTTCTGAAGGATAGATGATCACAACTGCAATTATTAAGGATCAGATCAGATAAACCATCTAAACAGTCCCATAATGCCTAAAGAAATAGAGGCAGTCATTAAAAGTCTCCCAACAAAAAAAAAGCCCAGGTCCAGATGGGTTCACTGCAGAATTCTATCAGACCTTCAAAGAAGACCTAATACCAATACTCTTCAATATATTCCACAAAACAGAAGCAGAAGGAACACTACCCAATTCCTTCTATGAGGCCACAATCACATTGATACCAAAACCTCACAAAGATCCAACAAAGAAAGAAAACTTCAGGCCAATTTCCCTTATGAATATCGATGCAAAAATACTCAATAAAATTCTCGCAAACCGAATCCAAGAACACATCAAAACGATCATTCATCATGATCAAG
>CM052711.1:68815255-68851039 GCA_028551405.1 Uromys caudimaculatus | reverse complement strand
AGCTGTGGGGCCCTGTGGCCCAAGCTGAGGTTTCTGGCCGTCCTGCTTAGATGTTTTCTATTCCGCTTAGATTTCTTTTGGTTCTTCGTCATTTGCTTACAGAATTTAATTTTAAGGTAATATTTTAAACCTAAAATCTTTTATTTATTATATTTATATATTTTTGTTACTCAAAATTATATATTTACGTATTTAATTAAGTAATATTTTGTGATTGTTTTATGTGAAATCTTATTTTTATATGTGCTATCATTTTAATTGAAAACAGTGTACATTAACTAACCTAACCGTAAAACAAAAATTTGGAAAAATAAATATTGCACATAAAAATAAATTTTAAAGGCTTCTCTGAGAGATTTTTAAATGAATATGTGTACCCACAAATAAGACAAATCACTAAAATAAGATACAAATTGATTATAACTAACTAATAAAATTAAAAAACAGTTTATAGAACATTTACTATGTTCTATAAAAGTGAATAATAATAATAATAATAATAATAATAATAATAATAATAATTGATGGTGTATTACTTATAGAAAAAATGATTGTCAGGTCACGTTATTTCTCCCAAGTTTAATTAATTCATGACATAAATGAATAAAGAGGTAATAGTTTGTTTCATGTTAGAGTGTCAAGTAATTTAATATTAGTAGTAAAAGTATCTGTTTTTTTAAAAACAACAATCTTCTTTGAAAAATTACGAAAATATTTTTTCATGTTTGTATATATCCTTAAGAAATATAAAAGATTTAGTTACTTCTCTTCTTTCCAACTTTTAATCTGTTCGTGTGTGTGTGTGTGTGTGTGTGTGTGTGTGTGTGTGTGTGTATGTGTGTACATGAGGATGACAGCAGTGCTATCAGAGGCCAGAAACGGGAGCAGAGGCAGATTGCCAGGAGATAGAGTTACAAGATGCTGTTAGCTCCCTAACCAGTGCTGGGAATTGAACTCTGCAGAAGCAAGAAGTCTTCTCTGCTGAGTCTTCACTTCAGTTCCAAGACTCATTTCTAAGGCATGTTCTTATTTTTCAATTACTCAAGTTGTTTTCAGAGGCAGAAAACAAAGGACTGGTTCTCTTGTCTTATGAGACAACACTCATAATTACAACATTGCTGCAAACTAAGATAAAGTTAAATTGAAAGACTCACAAACAAGGAAAAGATTAAAATGCAGGACATGTATACTTTCTACTAATCTCCTTTTTATACAGTTCAGGACCACATCCTAGGGATTGATGCCAATGACAGTGGACAAGTATTTTACTTCAGTTGTCCTAATCAAGATAAATCTTCAGGAGACAATACAGTTACCTCTTCTAATTTCCATAAGATTTTCCACAAATCTTGAGGGTTTTATATTTAGCTATCCAAAAAGTCTACATAGATGAGTTGATAAAGACAAGACACAGACATTAATTTGAGTCTTAGAGAAATAAGGCATTGCCAGCACTGATATTTCTTGGTAAAATTGTCTTTGATTTGTAAATGCAAGACCATCATTGGACAAATGCATTCACTGGCTACTGTTAGGAGGAAGAGGAGCTCTCATTTAATGTACATTATTAACCAATAGTTACCTAGTTGGCCTTATGTGTTCTTCAAGTGGGCCATTTCCTTTTTATGCTAAAATTTTTATATTTAAGAATAATAAAACTCTAAAATTTATCTATCCAATCCTTATATTTTTAACTTCTCTTTTTTTCTGATTTAACAATGAAGAACTTTGGGGGATTTTGATATTGTTATCCCCCTGTGTGTAGGATATGTGTGTATGTTCTTACGTGTACACACGTGATTACATGTAATGTAGTGTGTGAGTGGAGGTCAGAGAACAAACTCAGGTCTCCTTCATCCTCTTGTACCTTGTTTGAGACAAATTCTCATATTGTTACCACTATATACACTGGCTTAATGTGGAAATTCTGCTGTGTGAGCCTTTCATCTCACTATAGGAGTGCTGGCTAACAGATGCATGTTATAGCATCCAGTTTTACACAGGATTTTGGAGTCTGAACTTGGGTCTTCATTTTACACAACAAATATTTTTCTTACTGAGGGTTCTCCATTTCTTCAACTAGACAATTTGGATGTATCTTAATAATAGTAATAATCCTACTCATCTTTGTCATTTCATTTTATAGAGTAGTCTAAGTTTTGAGGTTCTATTATTTCTTTAATATAATAAATTTTACTGCTTTATTTTCAAGTGCCAGGTAGTACTTCAACCCCAGAATAAAACAAAGTGCAAAGCTCTGTTTCTCTTTTAAGTATTCCTGATCTAAGATTAATTTTTTGGCATGTTAATGAAAATTTTAGTTTATGATTTAACTTATCTTGAAGAAATGCATTTAAGCTCACTATAAGTATTACACTGTCTTCTCTAGTAATTCAAGAAACATTTCCTCTGTACACATGAAATGTTTGATATAAGCTTGATATTTTAATTTGGGTAAAATTAAAAAGGTAAATATCTAAACAATGTCAAAAATTGGAGCTTTGATTTTGGTTCACACATGCACACAGTATTATTATCAATATTATTTTATTTGCCTGATAGACATAATTATATTTTTCTAAAATGTATCCTTATATTATTAATATAATTTGTTTTTATCATTAGTATGCTGAATTGCTCCTTTTCAAGAATGAAACTTTGAAAGACTGGTATTCTATATTTTACATATGTTCTACTCAATTATTTTTGGTTAATATACATATTTTCATCAGTATTCTTTGTGTTTAATTTGGGGTTTTCCTAATACATTTTGCAACTGATAGTTCCTTGGGTTTGAATACTATTTTCTTTAAAACAAGTATCGTATGAAATTCTGCCTTTGAATGCCTTTACCAGGTACTCACTAATTTTAGCATTTTATATTTTAACTAATTTGCCTTTAAAACTACTCTAGTTTCGACCATGACTTGTTTTGAACAACCCTTTATTAAGCTGTTTAGTACATAATTCTTAGACACAAAGATATGCATTCTGCTTTTGCTTTAAAACTCTTTTTCACCTTGCTTCCTCCATAGTGACTGAATATATTTGGGATGATTTCACACCTTTGAAATACTTGATACAGAGTTCCCATACTTCATTCATGAGATTTACTACTCAATGGAGTAAAATAAATATGTATTCTTCAGAATTTACCATTTCATTAAAATTATCCTATATGTTTTCTATTTTGGAATATAATTTCTGTTAATATACAATATATGCTAAAATGTCTACTGATTAATGTATTAATGTTTAGCTTGTATTTTAATGGAATACTTGCATTTTTTCTTGGCTCTACTATTAGTAACTATGGTGATTTTAATAAAAATTCCCTCAATAAACTCTTGTATTTAAACATTTCTCTCCAATTGGTGACAATGTTTGGAAAGATTATAGATAGAACCTTTAGGAGGGAGATTATTTTTTTAGACTGAAATATTAATTTTTATTTTTTTGATACTTTATTTACATTGCAAATGTTTCCCCCTGTCCAGGTCTCCCCTTTGGAACCCTCCTATCCCCTCGTCCCTCCCCTGCCTCTATGAGAGTATTCCCCCACCTATCCACCCACCCACCCACCCATTCTCCTCTTCCCTCCTTGGCAGGGGCATCTAACACCCTCAGGCCCAAGGGTATCTCCTCCCCCTGATGGCTAACAAGACCCTCCTCTGCCACATATGTGGCCAGCACCATAGGTCCCTCCATGTGTATTCTTTGGTTGGTGATCCAGTCTCCAGGAGCATTGGGGGGTCAGGCCAGTTGACACTGTTGCTCCCTCCATAGAGCTGCAAACTCGGGGGGAGATTATTTTAAGAAGAACTAAGTCACTGGTGTGCCCTCACAACCTCTTCTATTTTTGCTTCTTATGTATAGATGAAATAGGAAAATTCTTTAAATTTAATAATGTTTCTTGATTAAAGCATATCAGTTTTATGTTATTACCAACTTTTTTGTATTACTTTGTAATATTTTATTATCACATTGTGTATAATATACTTGCACATGGATGTTTATGGTGTTTCTACAATAGCATATTGTTTGTAGATGGTTTGTGTTTGTTTTCTTGGCTGCTTATTGTATTTACTCTCCTTTTGTTAGTCACTGAAGTATGGATTATCATTCATGCATTTGACTTTTGATTTAGTAATGTACCAGTTTTCTTTAGGTCCCACTTTTCTATATTCTTTTCTTACCCCTTTCTTGATTTCTATTTCATATGGCTTATCAATTTTCTCAATTAGCTTGATAGCTAAATATTTACATGTAGCTTTATATTCTTTTATATTGAGGCTGTTATATATGATGATCAGCATAACTTACCACCATTTATCTCTTAACAATACTTAACAATAGAGAGACATTCCAAGAAAAGCATCTTTAAACAATATGTCACTAGGCAAACATCATAGAGTATAAATACACAGAAGCAAATGGCACTGCCTGCTAAGCCATCTGGTGTGCTCTTCTTCTGCTCTAAGATACAAACCTATACAACACATTACTATAAAGAAAGCTTTATATTTGGGTTGGCAAATGTAACCCAAATATATCTGAATATAACCTAAAAAATGTAGCTAAAAATAAGGTTTAGACTGTAGTAAAAATCACACCAATATATGCTGCTTACTGTAAGTGAAGCTGAGAGTTTTTCTGAACAAGCTGGTCAGAGTGAAGCAAAGGACAGAACATTGTTACTCATGACTGTAGGATACATAGTGTCTACTGATGCTGCCTCTACTTATTTTTAAATAGTCCTTTAAAAAATACCTACTCTTGAGGAAGGAGATGTGGCTCAATAGTTCAATACTCTTGCTGTTTTTCAAGTAGGACTGAACATGGTTCCTATTAACCCCTATTTGAATGGCTCCCAAATTCCTATACGTTTAGCTCCAGTGGATCTAACACCTTCCCTGGCCTCCATGAGCACCTGCATAAATATACATATGTAAAAATATATATAAAAATAACTATGACAGTTTTCCTTTATAAACTCTTAACTTTCTTTTTTAGTAGCACTACTTTAAAATATACAAAACCGTTTTAATTATAGAATTTATTTTCATCTTTGTTACACAAATTTTTTTCTGTATATTTTTAAACTTTTAAAAGTTTTTTGCTGAAATGTAGGTTGCACTCACACAGAAATTTAGACGGAAAATTTTCTAAGCCTACTTTAATAAGCACTCAACCTTCTCTCTAGCCCACCATGCCACCAGAGTTAGTGGAAAAGAAAAGTTCTTAGGACACAAGGGAAGTAGGCCACTTTCCAAATAGCTCTTTCAGGGTGATTCCAGTCTTCATTGTCAAGATATCAGCAGTTCAGTCCAGTAGCAAACACTAAACACAAATCAGAAGCTGCAGTCCAGTCCACTTGGGAGTCACCATATCTGAACAAGCAAGGGCAGGCTGTTCAATCCAGAAGTAGCCACAAGACTTGCCAATTGACTCGATGCCAAGAAGCCCAAAGAACCTCAAGAGAAGGTCTTTGATAAATTTCTCTCAATGACATCACAACAAGCTGATCTCACCAATGTAATGTAAGACTAACCAATACATGCATGTCTCCATGTCGTTAGCAAAGAACAGTGAGGCTAAGTAAAGAAAAACAATGTTTGGGCTTTCCTTGACTGTAGGGTCATATTTATATTCCTTCTATTTTTATTGGATATTTTATTTATTTACATTTAAATGTTATCTCCTTTGCTGCTTTTCCCTCCCCATGCTTCTGTGAGGGTGCTCCCCTACCACACAGCAACCCACTCCCACCTTACCACCCTGGCATTCTGCTACACTGGGACATCCTGCTATCATAGGACCAAGGGCCTCTCCTCCCACTGATGACCATCCTCTACTACATATGCAGCTGGAGCCATGGGTCCCTCCATGTGTACTCTTGGTTGGAGGTTTACTCTCTTGGAGCTCTGAGGGGTCTGGTTGGTTGATATTGTTGTTTTTCCTATAGGGTTACAACCTATTAAGCTCCTTCAGTCTATTCCCTAACTCCTCCATTGTGGTTCCCATGTTCAGTCCAATGGCTGGCTGCAAGTATCCACATCTGTATTTGTCAGGCTCTGGAAGAGCCTCTCATGAGACAGCTATTTTAAGCTTCTGTCAGCAAGGACTTCTTAGCATCTGCAGTAGTGTCTGGGTTTGGTGTCTTTATATGGGATGGATCCCCAGGTGGGGCAGTCTCTGGATGGCCTTTCCTTCAGTCTCTGCTTTACTCTTTGTCTCTGTATTTTCTTTAGACAGGAGCAATTCTGGGTTAAAGTTTTTGTGAAGGGTGTGTGGCCCCATAGCTCAACAAGGGTGGGGGGGCGTGCCTAGCCTCTGGATATGGTCTCTACAGGTTCTCCCTCCCCTTTGTGGGGTATTTCAGCTAATGTCATATCTGTGGGATCTCGGGAGGCTCTTGCTTTCCTGGCATCTGGGACTTCCTGGTTGCTAGCCCCAGTTCCCCATCCCCCGTTGCTACACACCTCTATTCAATTTCCTGACCCTTTGTAATCCCCTTCATCTCCTCCCATACCTGAATCTTCCCCTCTTTTCCCCCTCCCCCTCTTCTCTTCCTCCTAAGGCCCTCCCACCCTCTACTTCCCTTGATTATTTTGTTATCCCTTCTGTCTCTGTGCCCTTAATTAATTTGGCTAAAGGTTTATCTATCTTGCTGTTTTTCTCAAAGAACCATCTCTTCGTTTTGGTGATTCTTTGTATAATTCTCTTTTTCTCTAATTGGCTGACTTCAGTCTTGAGTTTCTATATTTTCGGCTATCTACTCCTCTTGGGTGTGTTTATTTCTTTTCAGATGTGCTGTTAAGTTGCTAGTGTAGGATCTATCCAATTTCTATATGAAGGCACTCAATGTTATGAATTTTACTTTTAGTACTTCTTTCACTGTTTCACAAAGTTTGAGTATGCTGTGTCTTCATTTTCATTAAATTCTATAGGGTCTTTAATGTATTTACTTATGTCTTCCCTGACCAAGTTATCATTGAGTAGAGAGTTGTTCAATTTACATGAGTATTAGGGCTTTCTGTTGTTTTTGTTGTTTTTGAAGACCATCCTTAGTCTGTCCTGTTCTGATAGAAAGCAAGGGATTATTTCAAACTTCTTGAATCTGTGAAGGCTTGTTTTGTGTCTGATTTTGGAGGAGGTACCATGAGGTGCTGAGAAGGTTTATTCTTTTGCTTTAGGGTGAAATGTTCTGTAGATGTCTGTTAAACCGTTTGGTTCATAACCTTTGTTAGTTTCACTGTGTCCCTGTTGAATTTCAGTTTCAATGACATTTCCATTGGTGTGAGTGTGGTGGCGAAGTTTCCCACTATTATTTTGTGTGTTTCAGTGTATGTTTTGAGCATTTGTAAATTTACAAATGTGGGTGCCCTTGCATTTGGGTCATAGACATTTAGAATTGACAGATCATCTTGGTGGATTTTTCCTTGATGAGTATGAAGTGTCCATGCCCATCTCTTTTGATAACTTATGGTTGAAAGTCCATTGTATTGGATATTAAAATGGCTACTCCAACTTGTCTCTTGAGACCATTTACTTAGAATATTTTCTATCCTTTTAACTCTGAGGTAATGTCTGTCTTTGTCACTGAGGCGTGTTTCATGTATGTAGCAAACTGCTGGGTCCTGTTTATATATACAGTCTGTTAGACTATGTCTTCTTATTGAGGAGTTGGGTTGATTGATGTTAAGAGATATTAAAGACCAATGTTTATTGGTTACTGTTATTTTTGTTGTTAGAGGTGGTATTATGTTTGTGCGGTTCTCTTCTTTTGGGAATTGTGAGATGATTAACTTTTGTTTTTTATTGGGTGAAGTTTCCCTCCTTGTTTTGGAGTTTTCCTTCTAGTATCCTCTGTAGGGCTTGATTAGTGAAAAAATATTGTTTAAATCTGTTTTGTTTTCCATAGGATATCTTGCTTTCTCCATCTATGGTAATTGAGAGTTTTTCTGGGTATAATAGCCTAGGCTGCCATTTTTGTTCTCTTAAGGTCTGTATGACATCTGTCTGAGATCTTCTGGCTTTTATAGTCTCTGTTGAGAAGTCTTGTGTAATTCTGATAAGTTTGCCTTTATATGTTACTTGGTTTTATTCCCTTAGTCTTCTAATATTCTTTCTTTGTTCTGTGTATTTAGTATTTTGCATATATGTGACAGGAGGAATTTCTTTTCTGGTCCAATCTATTTGGTGTTCGTTAGGCTTCTTGTATGTTTATGGCTATCTCTTTCATTAGGTTAGGGTCATTTTCTTCTATGATTTTGTTGAAAATATTTTCTGGTACTTTGAATTGGGAATTTTCATTCTCTTCTATTCCTATTATTCTTAGGTCTGGTCTTTTCATGAAGTCCTGTATTTCCTGGATGTTTTTAGTTAGAAGCTTTTTGCACTTTATATTTTCTTTAACTGTTGTGTCAATATCTTCATGGAATCTTCTCTACGTGTGATTCTCTCTTCTATATCTTATATTTTTTTGGTGAAGGTTGCATCTGTAACCCCTGATCGCTTTCCTAGGTTTTCCACCTCCAGGATTGCCTTCTTTTGTGATTTCTTTATTGTTTCTATTTCCATTTTTAGATCTTAGATGGTTTTGTTCCATTCCTTCACCTGATTGTGTTTTCCTGTATTTCTTAAAGAGATTTATGTTTCCTTTTAAGGGTTTCTGTTTATCTGTGTCCTCCTGTATTTCTTTAAGGGAGTTATTTATGTCCTTCTTAATTTTAGGTCAGATTCTTACTTTTCAGGTATGTTAGAGTATCCAGGCCTTGCTATGGTGGGAGAACTGGTTGTAATGGTATCAAATGGCACTGGTTTCTTTTGCTTATGTTCTTTAGCTTGCAGCTCACCATCTTGTGTACTCTGGTGTTAACTGGCCTTGCTACCTTTGACTGGTGCCTGTCCCTCCTATGAGCCTGCTTATGATGGACCTTGTTGAGTCAGGCTGTCTCTGGGTGTGGGAGTGCATCTGGAATGCCAGATCTCTTCCCAGCAATGTTGTTGGCCATTGGGAAGATATGTCTTTGGCAGGGCAGATAGGTCCCACATCTGCTGGCCTTCATGGGATTCTTAGGCCAGTTATTGTGGTGGGAGCTGGGAGAATTTTTCACATATGAGACTGGTTATGTTCGACATCCTGGGAGTCAAGCTGCCTCAGGGGTTGGGAGCACAGGGGCCTGAGTACCCGATCTATACCCAGGTACAGTTGTGAACCAAAATCATTCTTTTATATGTCTGCTTTAGCAAAAATGTTCTTTCACCTGTGTCCCCTAGTAAAACTTCATTTGATATAACTTTCCAAAGGAACCAGAGGTTTCCACTTCATATTTGCCTTTGTGTTTAAGAATTATCCTTTTCTCTAACAGTAACAACCAAGCACAGTAGAAATAATTTTAAGAAACATCACATTTTAAATAAATGGCATATGTACAATATAGTCAAACAATAGTCTAACAAAGCAAACTTAAATTTCTATCAATAAAATAATTCAAACAAAAACCTTAAATTTCTATCAATATACAATAATTCACCAAAACCTTAAATATCTATAAGTATACAATAATTCAAACAAAAATCTTTAATTTTTATTAATAGAAGTAATTCAAACAAAAGATCTTTAAATTTTTATCAATTCCTGGTCATAACCAATAACAACTTCCCATCCTAGATGATAATTATAACACATCAAATGACAAAATCTATCCACTCCAATTTAAGGAAGTAGAGTGACAGTCTTCTTATAATTGCTTCCTGTTTAATTGAGGTAAAAAATGACTGCATGGGCCACCGAGAAAAAAAATGGTCATTCCGAAAAATGCTAACTGGATCATTTGTTACTTAGTCTCTGTGTTTTGTCCAGACTCTCTATTGTCCATACAGTCTATGTATTGTCCAATCACTGTTTTAATCCAGTCTCTGTGTGATCATTCATTAGGGATAGCCATTTTGAAGTTGATTTGCATGCACACTTTGAAGAAATCAGAAACTGAGGCGGTCTATGAATCATCTAGGATATTTGCTTTGTGAAGACATTTATGTCTCAGCTGATAAGAGGTTTTGCCTGGTCAAATATAATCTTTATAGGTTTTTTTGATATTCATATTTTTTCATCCCTTGTAGATACATAAGCATAACTTCATCCCCATCTTAATATTCTTTGTGTTACCATAAACATATTCTCTAAAACATCTCCATTAGAATTTGCCAACAAAATGTCATTCATATAATGATAAATGATAGATTGAGGAAAATGCTTATGAACAATTTCTAATGGTTGTTGCACAAATACTAACATAAAGTTGGACTATGTAACATTCCCTGTGGAAGTACCTTCCAGTGGTATCTCCTTAGTGGATGACTATTATTCAAAGTAGGTACTGAGAAAGCAAACCTTACCTATCTTTTTTTGTGAAAGGGTATTAAGAGAATAACAACCTTTCAAGTCAATTGTTACTGCAGGACATGATTTTGGTAACAAAGAACATAAAAGAAGTCCAGATTGTGAAGAACCCATTGGTTGAATTACATTGCCAACTGTTCTTAAATCCATTATCATTCTCCATTTACCTTATTTGTTTTTTTCAACAAACACAGGGAATTCCATGGTAGACTCTTCTGTATGTTGAGCCTCCAGCTGCTCATATACCAGTTGTTCAAGTGCCTATAATTTTTCTTTCATTTTGGGTCACTGCTCTTATTAGACATGTTGGTTTGATAGCCATTTTAGTGTCAAGGCTCTTTATATGTCATCAGTAGACTCTTTTATAAATTTGTAAACTCAATTCCTGTGATGTCCTGTTTTTTGACCATGGGTACAGTGTACAAATTTTTGCTGTCCTTGTATCAATACCTTCCCCAGGAGCATCTACCATATCACCTCTAATTTTCATATTTACAGTCCACAGAATTTCAGGATATTAATTTGCATATTTCCTTGTTGTTAAAGATCCCTTTCCCATAACTTTATGGATATGTCTGCCACATAAAGTCTCAACTTCCCTATTTGCCCTTATGGTGCTGCACAGGTAATCTAGTGGACACTTTGTCTTATTTGTGATAATTTACCAATTTCTATGGACTGTGTTTAAACCTTCTGAAGTGGCCAATGTGTATTCTAAGACTTCCCAGAAAGTATACTAACATCAGCTCCTATATCTACCAACCCTTCTATATTCAGACCATTCATTTGTATCATAAATTTGGGTCTCGGATCATTGACCATTGTTAGCTAGAACACATGTTTCCAATGCTCCCAAAAGAACCTGTTTATTAGCAGCCTTGCTCTTGATATAAAGAAACAATTGAGCAATTCTATCCCATGCTTTAATTTTCATCTCTTTTTTTTCACATTTGCCATGATTTTTATTTCTTCCTTGCTATCTCCATCTACTACATCTGGATATACAATAAATCCTTGTTAGTCAGCATAATGTCCTCCTCCAAGCAGCTGGTCTTTAGTAGCATTCCTCTTGCTAAATTACATTATGTTATTTTTGTGGCTTCATGTGCCCACCACAACAAACATTGTAATTGTTGACCAGCTTCTAGAGCAGATGATACCAATCCCTTTCTATCTTGTGGAACAACCCTATGCTGTGTAGCCTAGTTATTAACATTTAACAAAAGGAGAATGCAAGCCATATGACATAATAGCATCTTTAAAATGCTTTTGGTCTAGCATTTCTATCAGAAGACAGGTCAATTCATTATAGGTTGGAATACCATCATTAGCAGGCATATGCTTCCCAAAGACTGGCAAGACTGAACATGCCTATATAGTTCCAAGAACATCCTCTGGTGATACACTCAGTTGCACATTATCCTGTTGTCCCTGTGCTGCCTACTTTTCTTCCCTAACACTTATCTCACTGAGGTGCTTTGGGCACCTGGTAATGAAAGTACATGGAGCAGGGAGGAGTGGGGATTTATCTTCCAGCCTAGTTTGCTTCTCCTTTTCATCCTGAGATACATTCTGTGTCTCAATCACCAAGCCTGGACTCTTGTTTTCTTCCCTCTTGCTCTTGTAACTTTCTAAGCATTTTAACCTCTATTCACAAACTCTCTATGTGCATAGCTAACACAACAATCTTTTCTAACACAAGAGAATTGAGTGATCCTTCTAAGTTTTCAGTGCCCCACCAAACTTTTCCTTAAAGACTATGAAGCAAAACCAGAAATCCCCCTACAAGAACACAGTAGGAAACAGGACAGCAGCAGAAGCTGCTATTTTGCCAATATCCTTAAGCAACATTGCTAACCCCTCATAAGATGACATTTCCTCTACCACATTAGAAACAGAGTTACCTATTATGTCCAAGCCACATTGGGCACCACCTATAAGCATAAATTTTTCTCAACCTACTTTAATAAGCATTCAAAGGCCCCTCTTGCTCACCACTCACTACAGGTAATGGAAAAGAAAAATTATTAGGACATGGTAGAAATAGACCTCCTTAAAAATAGTCTTTTGAGATAGAATATCTGTAGTCTATGCTAACTACATATTTCTCCTGACTCATTACAGGTACTACAGGCCTGCGCCACTTTCCCCAGCTACTAAGGCTGCTTTCTATTGGAGGTTTGTTTGTTTGTTTGTTTGTTTGTTTGTTTTAGTGTGCTCCTATGGAATTGCAATAGTTGCTATTAACTACTGAGTCATCTCTCTAACCTTTATGCTTATAAATTTTATAAACATGTAAAAATATTCAAACCCTGAAAAATAACTCTAGAATGTATAACATGTTTCTGTATTGGCATTCTCCTCTGTGTTTGGCAGCTCTGCACATTTGGTTATAGCAGCAGTATTTAAAACATCCATTGTTAGCATGAAACTAAATGAAGGAATTTCTTCAGCTCCATGAGAGTATCTCATGACTGTCTCTCCATATGTATCATTAATGATCAAAATGCTATATGGTACATGATTATATTAAGACTTCAAAACTTCCCAGATAATCAGAGACTTGGCATCCTCAACTCAATTACTTCCTGATTTGGAGGCTCTTTTTTATTTTCATATTATTTTTTCAGGATCTATCTAAGAAAGTCTAAGTCTAGCAGGTGACTTTCCTGGAGATGATACACTGTTTTGCATGGCCTCAGATGGGGGAGCTCTGATAGTCAAAGTCCCTACAGACTTCATCTCAGGATGACGTCTTGTAGCTGATATACTCTCCCTGTCACTCTTTCCTGTCACTCATTAGCCTAAGGATTCTTAGACATCAGCCCACCCTGTTAGGCACACTTCATGAAGATCAACATAAAGATGAACTTTCATAAATTAATGCTGTTTAGATGAATTGATGATTTTATGGAATTACTGATTTAATTCAAATAATCTTAGGATGAAAAGTTCAAGAGATGGCTTTAATTGTTTTGCTAGAAAGATGTAATAAAGTTAGAATCAAGACTAGAATGTACCCAGTCCTCATAATAGTAAATATAGGTGGCATAATAAGAAATATAATGGGAGGCAATGGGGAAGAGGAGTGGGTTGAAAAACTGTGGGAGGGGAGACTGAGAAGAGGAACAATGATGGGAATGTAAATAAATAAAATAATAAAATTGAAAAAATAAAAAGAAATGCAATGGGCTTTCATAATCACACTAAAAAGAGAAATAGACCTGTGACAAATTTGTGTACAAGGAACACACAAACATTCAGGTCCAAGGATGAAGCCACAGGTGTGCACTATGATAAAATGAGGCTTTCTGAAACTGTTGCTTTGAATTTATAATGAGCATGTGAACATACTGCTTTCCACTTAATATCAACTTCCTTCTGTAACATCCATTTTGTGTAATATTATAACTATGATGTAAGTTTTTAAAGAACTTTTGTCTAAGAAGGTATTAGAAGACCAGAGAAAGAAATAAAGTTGGTGGCTTTGGGTCACTACTCCATCCATCCATCTATCCATCCATCCATCCATCCATCCATCCATCCATCCATCCATCCATCCAAATGTATGGGCATAGCTGTTTTCTGCTTTACTGTGTGTGTGTGTGTGTGTGTGTGTGTGTGTGTGTGTGTGTGTGTGTTGTCTGTATGACTGCTTCTTTCCTTTCCCTTCCTTTCCTTTCAATTCCTTTCCTCTTTTCTCTCTTATTCCAAAAGAGTTAACATTCTCAAGTGAACCAGCAAGAGGTTTCTGGCTGACTCTTCAGAGAAAGGAACTCTAACAATTAATCCTTACTTAATTCCTTGCTACTGCCAGGCTGGGAATTCTTACCAGTCCAGGATATTTAAGTTTTGTTCCATCATTACTATTGACCCAATACGTCATCAGTTGCTGTCACTGGGCATATTTGCTATTAGCATGACCCCAATCACCAAAGTTTCCCCTCAGACACTGCATTCCAGAGAGAGACACAGAACTGATGCCAGGTAGACTTACACCATTATTTGATTGTATAATTATTTCCCCACAGGAGATAAACTCAACATCTAGAAAAACATGCACACATAGTGTATTTGACCATGAGTCTTAAAAGGGAACCTGCACATGTTAGGTACACACATATGTAAAAGTGAATATAAAAAAATAGTAATTACTCTTTTACTAGCGGTACCTTAAAATACAAAAAACATTTTTAATTTTAGGAATTATTTTCATCATCATTATATAAACTTTTATTTCTATTTATTTGCTCTACTAATTTGCTAATTTACTTGTACTAGTGTATTTTTCCACATTCATTTCATCATCTCAATAGGTTGTATTGTGTGTGTGGGTGTGTGTTCAATGCATGTTCCTAGGTATACGTGCATGTGTATATATACATGTGTAGACCAGAGGACAAGTTCAGGTGTTGTTCTTCAGAAGATGTTCTGGGTGACAGGGGTGTTGTAGTTGACTTTTTAAATACTATGAGACAGAATCTTTCACCAGGCCGGAACCTAACAAGTAAATGAGAATGCTACAGGGATCTTCATGTCTCCTCTTCCACAATACTGAGATAATAAAATCATTCCACTATATTTGGCATTTTACATAGATTCTTAACTCAAGTCCGTATGCTTTCACAGCAAACACTTTAGTGAACAAGCTGTCTTTAAGCCCATCTTCTATACTTGTAACAGATGTTGTGATATTTTTATCATGTTCTAAGAGACCATAAACTTATTTTCCTTGTGGTTTTCCATGTTATAGCTTATGGAGATGAGTCTCAAAAGCTGTTCATGACTTTTGATTTCTTACTGTGTGCTTTGTAGACATATTGGTTCATTTCTCTGGCTTGCTTAAAGTGTTTATTTTCCCAAAGTTTTTATATATATTTAAATTTTCTGAATACTAATCATTTTTAAGATACATGATTTCAATATGTGCTTTTATTGTATAGCATACACAATAGCCTTCTGATACATTACATTTAAATTTTTTCCTTCTTTTAATTGAAAATGTATTTTCCCATACAATACATTATTATTCTTTATTGTTTCCCTCCTCAAACTCCTCCCAGATGCTCCCTAATAATTCACCTATTCCAATCCACACCCTTCTTTTTTCTCTCATTAGAACCCAAATGCACATCTAAAAATAAAAATAAAACAAAATTAAACTATCTGGAATAGGACAAATAAACTAACAGAAGGAAAAGAGTCAATGAAAATGTATGGGAAAACCATATAGTTAGAGACACACATTCACAATCCCCAAAATTTCATAAAACCAACAAGATAAACCATAATATATGTGCAAATGACCTGTAAGGAAACCAAAAAAAGAAATGGAAACCAAAATAAAACCAAATTAAATGAACAGATAGAACATTATAAAACATGGAACCTCCAAATATGAGACTGGATTTATTTTGTGTTAACCATTTACTTCTGGGCATGTGATCTGTCCTTAAGACTAGTTGTATACACATTGAGACTTCGTTAAAGAAAACATTTTTCTTTGCAAGTGGTTATCATCTGGAGATAGCTTCTGGGTTGGTGATGGGACCTTGTTCACTTGCCCTTTCGGTGCAATATTCCTATCTGGCTTAGGCCTGTGCAAGCCCTGAGCATGCTGCTACAATCTCTGTGGGATCATATGTGTGTCTTCCTTATTATGCATGGAAGATACTGGTTTTTTTGATGCCCTCCATTCTACTGGCTTTTAGAATTTCTCTCCACCCACTCCATCAGGGGTCACTAAGACCTTAAAAGAGATATTTGGTGGAGATATCCCATTTAAGCCCAGTGTACCAAAGTATCACATTCTCTGCACTGTCCAATACTGAGTCTTTGTTTTTTCCCCCCATTTACTATACTAGGAAGCTACTCTACTTATGGCTGAGCAAGACACTGATCTATAAGTATAATAAAATGTCATTAGGAGTAATTTTATTGCAATGTTCATTTAGTAGAACAATACTACTTGGTTTTCCCCTAAGGCCCTGGACAATATATTCTCAGGTTCTTAGCCACTTGACCAGTATCAGATATGGGTTCCATCTCATGGAGTGGGCCTTAAATCCAACTCATACTTGACTGATTGTTCTCACAACCTTTGGGCCATTTTTGCTCCAGTGTGTCTTGCAGGTTAGTTGTTATTGTAAAGAGAAGATTTACCAGCTGGTTTGTTATGTACCTTTCTTGTCTGTTGGTGCACAGAGTATTTTCCAGTACCATGAACTCTACTCAGTAAAGATCAATCCTCTGGTAAAACAGCTTCTCAATTCAGTGTTCAATGAGTTGTTTAGGGGTTTTTGGTTTGTTTATTTGCTTGCTTTATTTTGATTTTCAGCAATAAGACCTTACCGATAGTTTGTGCAGAGCAAACAATAGTATTGGCAATAGTGTGTGGGTTTTTGTTTGTTTGTTTGTTTTGTTTTGTTTTGTTTTGTTTTTGGATTTACATGGGGACTCTTTGTCCTACAATTCAATTATATAAAACCCATTATCAGAAGTACAGGTTTCATTTGCTGGTAAGAAGGGTCTAGTTGAGATTTTTTTCCCAGTTATTTGGTGATTCTATTTAGAATATATATGTAAATATATTTTAAGAAGCTTCTATTGTATCAGGTTTTCATATGAGCCCTCAAATGGGCATTAATTTTAGCAATTCCCCTCAGTATTTCTTCCCTTACCAACTTATTTCTCCATTCCTATTTGGTATTCTTGTTCTAGTTCCTCCTCCTATCCATGTCTAACTACCTATTCTATTTCACTTTCCTCTAGCTCTTTACTCTAAACCTAACCTCTTTGGTAATACAGATTGTAGATTGTTTACAAACTAACATCCACATATAAGCAAATACATACCATATTTGGTTTTCTTTGGGGGGGGATATGAATTACCTCGCCAAGGATTACTTTTTTATAACTATCTTTCTGCCTATAAATTTTATTCATTTTTTAATAACTGAGTGACACTCCATTGTTTAAATGCTTCACAGTTTTTATCTATTCTTCCATTGGCAGATATCTATTCTGTTTACACTTTCAGGCTATTATAAACAAAAGAGCAATGAATATGATCAAGTAAGTATCTTTGTACTAGGATATAAAGAATTTTGAATATCTGCCAAAGAGTAGTCTAGAAGGACCGTGATACAAGTCTATTTCCAGATGCCAAAAGTATATATATATACTTTTATATATATAATCTGCCTCCAGGAATGGGTGAGTGTTACCTTTCTCTGAATCCTTGCCAAAATAAACTGTCATTTGTTTCATTGTTCTTGACCATTCTAATTGGTGAATGATGAAATATCAAAGTAGTTTGTTTTACATTTTTTCTGATTATTAAGTATGTTGAACATTTCAAATATTTCTCGGTCATTTGCAGTTCAGATTGTGAGAAATCTTTGTTTAGATTTGCATACCATTTCTATTTGGGTTATTTGTTTTCTACATGTCCAAGTGTTTGAGTTCTTTACATATTTGATTGATTAGTCCTCTATCAGATATATAGTTTATAAAAAGTATCTTCTCTTATTCTGCAGCCTTTTACTTTTTCCGAATTATGGTGTTCCTTTGAAGCACAGAAGCTTTTTAATTTCATGAGCTCCCATGTATTCATTGTTGGTCATAGTGCCTATGGTATCCATGTTCTATTCAGAAACTCTTCCTGTTCAATGAATTAACAACTACTTCTGAGTTTCTTTTATATCATATTTAGGATTTCTGGCTTTATTTTGAAATCTTTGATGCATTTAGTGTTAATTTTTGTGCATGGTGATATATGAATCTATTTACATTTGTCTACATATAGCCACCTAATTTGAAATAATCATTTGATGAAGGGGTTATCTTCTTACTAGTGTATGTTTCTGGTTTCTTTTTTAAAGAATAAAGAATCAGTTGTCCATAGGTGTGTGCGTTTATGTCTGGATCTTCAATTCGATGTCATTATTCACCATGTCTGTTTCTAAACCGTTACCATTGTACATTTATTACTATACCTTTGTAATATAATTTGAAATCAGGAATACATCTAGAATGCTAGTCTCTCTCTTTTTTGTTTGTTTGTTTGCTTGTTTTTTATTTTTTATTTTTTTATTTTTAGGTATTTCTTGGATGTGAAGCTGCAAATTGTCCTTTACCTTCTATGAAGAATTGTGTCTGGATTCTGAATGGGATTGCATTGAATCTGTAGATTGAGCCTTTATGGAGTTTTTGGTATCAAAATAATTGCGGCCTCATAAAAAGAATGGGAAAATGTTCCTTCTGTTTCTTTTTTGTGTCATAATTTGAGTAGTTTGGAATTAATTTTCTTTGGAAGTCAATTAGAATTATGCTCTGAAACCATTTGGCCTTGGGCTTTGTTGTTGTTAGTGGTGGTATTTTTGTTGGGAAGTTTTAATTACTGTTTCTCTTGCATTAGAAGGTACAAGACTGTTTACATTTCTTTTCTAATCTTGATTTATCTTTGTTAAGTGCTATATATCAATAAAATTGTCCATTTCTTTTAAATTTCCAATTTAGTTGAATATGTACATATAGTTCCTTATTTGTAAAGTATAAATGCCTTGAAATTAGAGATATTTCTCACTTAACACTGCTTGCTGTACTTCTAGATAGCCCAAGTAAAATTACTAACACAATATCAGCAGGAAGGGATCTGCCAACCTCTACTGGCCTTCATGACTACCTTTACACACATGAAAAACACTTACATGGGCAATATACACAAGAAAATGAATAAAAACAAACTATATCTTTAAAGATATATGATAAATGCCTAATACAAAACTGATAGCTCAGCAAGTAATAGTTCCTGCTGTCAAGCCTGACAACTTGATATCTAGCCCCTGAACCCATATTATAGAACAAGAGAACCGGTGTCTATTAGTTGCTGTTTTGACTCCCACATATATATCATGACATATTTGGCTATAACCATAACCAAAACCATAAATAAATAATCATTAAAAACTATAGCCATAACCATAGATAAATAATCATTAAAAACTAAAGAATGATAACTATTACTTGGTAATGTTTTCTTTTAAAATCTCCTCTACTTTATCAAATATCTGTTTGAACATAGAGATGCAATTTTCCTACTATTTTCTGCACTTCCTCATTTCAAAAATGTTTAATCATTTATCTGTTAAGGTGTTTTGCTTGTTTGTTTGTTTTTTTGTTTTGTTTTGTTTCACATAGACAATAATACCATTTACAAAGTAATTATTAATGATAATGAAATTTTTTATATTTACCTTTCAAATATACATATATTTATTTTTTCTATAATTGCTTATGCTTTTTGTGCAATGTTAAAGAAAAATAAGCTTTGAAAAAGATGCTGATCTATAGGTATAGAAGTATGTCATTAAGAGTCATTTTATTACTATATTCCTTTAGCAGCAAAATATTAGGCTTTCCTCTTGGATCCTTGGCCTATCAGTCTCTAATATTTATTGACTTTAGAAGTTTCATATATGGCTCCATCACATGGATTGGATTTTATATCCAATTTTTTTTAAAGTGGTTGGTTATTCCATAACTTCTATTATTATGTCACTACTCAATAAAACAATGATAGTACATGCTGGCAAGGATACAGAGAAAGAGGTATATTTATTCATCACTGGTAGAAGTGGAAGCCATTAAGAAAATCAGTATGATCATTCCCCAGGAAGATTGGAATTCATCTACCTCAATATTCAGCTATATCACTTGGAAATAAACCCAAGGACTTTGTATTTTACTGGAGAGATACTCATTGATCCATATTCATTCCTACTTCTAGTCACAATATCCAAAAGTTGAAAATAGCCCAGAAGTTAATAAAACAATTAATTTATAATGGAAATATTATATATTTATACAATAGATTATTCAGATGTTGAGAAAATAAAATTTGCAGATAAATAGATGGAGCCAGAAAAGAATCATACTTGAGTGAGGTAGATAACTCAGCCTTGAAAGACAAATAGAGTGTGTTTTCCCAACCTTTTACTTGATCTTAGCATCCAACTTTCTCCATACCTCTTCAAGATGGCTTTTTAAAAACTTTCCCATTGCCGTATTAAGGAAGGATACCCCTGTCTTATTCACCAGTATTATTGGTATGATAAAAGCAATTTAAAAAGTAAAGGTTTTATTTTGGCTCATAGTTCCAAGGTATCTTCCATCATGGCATGGAAGTCACAGAGACAAAGGCATAAGACATCTGATCACATTATTTCTTTAGTCAAGAAGCAGATAAAAAGACATCTGGTGTACAAATCTCATTCTCTTTTATATTCATTTCAGGATCTCAACCCATGGAAAGGTCCAATCACATTTATAATATGTCTCCTTACTTCTATCAACACAAGCGTGAAACTCCCTCAGAGATAAGCAGAGCTTATTAGATGATACTATATCTTACCATGGCAGCAATTTATACAAACCATCACACTCTCTGTTCCTGAGTATCAGTGTGGTGGTTTGAATAAATGTGGTATCCATAGACTCATGTGTTTGAGTGCTTGGTCAATAAGGAGTGGCCCTGCTAGACTATGTGACCTTGGTAGGTGTAGCCTTGTTGAAGGAAATGTTGTGGCAGGCCTAAAGTCTCCTATACAAAAGCTAAGCCCAGTATTATAAACAGTCTTCTTCTGCTGTCCACGGATCAAGACATAGAACTCTCAGCTCCCAATGTAGCACCATGTCTGCCTGCATGCTGTCACTATTCTCCCTGTGATGATAATGGTCTAAACCTCTGAAATTGTAAACCATATCCAATTAAATATTTTCTTTTATAAGAGTTGCCATAGTCATGGTGTTTCTTCACAGTAACGGAAACTCTAGCTAAGACAGAAATTGGTAACAAGGATTGGGGTATTGTTGTTATAAGCCTGAACATGCTTCTGTTTGGAGAAATGTGGATTTTGTGACTTTGAATTAGGAAAGCAATGGAATGTTTAAGCAGGGCTTAATGGACCATCTAGTAAGAACATGGAAGACAGTAGTGCTTAATATTATTTGAACTCTGGGGATCTAACTCAAGAGGCTTCACAGTAGAAGTATGTTGCCTAGAAGTCATTCTTGGAATATTTTTGTGAAGAATGCAGTTGCCTTTTATTCTTGTTCAAGAAAATGTGCTGGAGGATAAATTAAAGTTTTGGATTAACTGCACTCACAGAGAAGATTTCAAAATAGCCCATTGTAGACTATTTCTTGTGCTTATTAATGGCCAGGCTTATAAAAATCTATAGTGAAAAAGAGCAAGCTAAGCAAGAAAAATACAAAATATGTGGTTCAAGAAGAAAAGGTGTACTGGGAAGTAAAATGGATCAAAATTCTATATTCAAGGAAATAGACATATTAAAGATATTAAATAGAAAAAAGGGAATGGTGACCTCAGGGAAAGATTCCAGCCAGCTAAGTTTCCATATTGCAAAAAAAAAAAAACAAGTTTGGTCAGGTTATAGTTGTCCATTGTAGGGTTAATAGGGTCCCGTGTCTGCTCGACCATGTCAGGGCTCTAGCCACTTGGGGAGACAGGAAGTGGGAGTTTTGGTGTTTTGACTGCACTTACCTCACACCCATTGCTGGGAGGGTGTCAGGCTACAGGACACTGCTCAGGGGGAGGGGGGACAGCTGGCCCTGGGTCAGGCATCCCTGAGCCCACAGGGAGGCTGGGCCATCTCATTCTCAGGCTCTCAGGCACCCAGGCGCTGCTGGGAGCTGAGGAAGAGCTGAGAATGGAGTAGAGGCCTGTGGGCTGAATCTAGCCTGGGGCCAAAGGGAAAAGGGGGGAACTCCAGCTGGATTCACCTGGAAAATCTTTGGCTTGTCATTGGGCAGCTGGCTTGTCTTGAAGGTTGTGGCTGGGAGTGCAGAGAGGCCTTTCATGGGAGTCTAGATGGTGACTCTCTAGACAAAGGCCTCCAAGGCTCCCTACAGCAAATCCTGATGAAAAGAGGCAGTCCATGGTTTTAAGGCATTTATTGTCATGGTGGAAAGTGGATGAGTAAACCTGTACTCCACTTTTCAGGGCTGGCCTGCCATTAAATACCTTTTGTACAGAGGAGTGTCTGGGAAGGAGAGCTATTGTCTAAGCCTCCAGGCCTTTAGTTACCTCATTAAAATGGAGATCTGTCTTGAGGCTACATGACCAGAGGTCACAGTCCTCTACATGTGGAGGAGCGAGTGAAGGACACAAATCTACGGAGGGCTGCAGCCTCGTGCCAGGATCCTAGTGTCTGGGAACCAGGCAAAACACCTTCAGTCCCTTCAGGGTCACCAGGTTTGTAGCCTTTGCTCAACCAGGAACCTGGCTGCCTTTCAGGGTCCTACAGTCCACTCCTTTTATCCAAGCACTCAAGAGACAGAAGCATGTAGATCTTTGAATTCAAGGTTATGCTGGTCTACTCCCAAGCTTAGGCAGTGAAGGAAACCATTGAAAACAGAAAGGTGATGATAAAGGTGTGATTGAAAGAAGAGGTCATGTGACTTTTAGAGTCAAGGATAGACGAAAAGAGTTACAGAACTCCCTCCATGATTAATGAAGGCCTCTAAGACCCGGCATGTGGCAGGGATGTCCCTGCATGGAGATTCACAGAGGCTATTATGTGAAGAAATGAAGAAAAAGTTTGGATTGCCTTGGATAGCCTAAGAGGCGAGAGACACCAAAGTTCTGGGATAGCTGCTGAGGAAAGATTGTATCAAGGAGTGGAAATAGCTCAAGAGAAACAATTGTGTTGCAGACAACAAAGCTGAAATGAGTTGGAGATTTTAAAAGCCTTTTGACATCAAACATGGAGATGCATAATTTGGAGTTTGCCAAGCTGTTTTTCAGTTTTGTTTTGGTCCAGCATTTTTTCTACTATGCTCCCTTATCTACATTTTTTAATGCTAATGTATATTTTGTGCCATTATATGTTAGACATAAGTGAGCTGCTTTTTTATTTTGATTTTAAAGAGGATTATTGTGAAGAGATTGTAGGAATCTCAAAAGAGACTTTGAACTGTGGGTTTTTAAAACAACTGAGACTTACAGACTATGAGGACATGTGAAGTTAGACTAAATGATGTTTGATAGAATGGCTACAAGCTTATGGTGGCCAAGATGTGGGATGTGGTAGTTTGAATACTTATGGCACTCATAGATTCATGCATTCGAATGTTTGACACATAGGGATTGGCACTATTAGTAGGTCTAGCCTTGCTGGAGAGAGTGTGTCACTGTGGGGGCAGGCATTGATGACTCCTATACTCATGCTGCACTCAGTGTGGCAGATGATCTCCCTCTGTTGCCTAACAGTCAAGATGTAGAACTCTCAGCTCCTTCTCCAGCACCATGTTTCCAGTCATAATAATGGTCTAAACCTCTGAAACTTTAAGCCACCCCAATTAAATATTTCGTTTTGTTTTATTTTTTATAAAAGTTGCCATGGTTATGGTATCTCTTCCTAGCAATGGAAACCCTAACTAAAACACATAGAATATTTATTATCACAAATAATTTATTAAATCCTACTTATAATAAATTCATACAACTATGTGATTGTATTTCCATTTAGCCTGTTAGCTCCATGCTAACTTAAATAGTCATTATCAAATCATACTTCAGTCCCTCAAAAAATGTTACGGGTTTTCGAACTCTTTTAAATGTTAATTTTATTTGTAAATATTTTATTTCTTTATCCTCAAGTTTTTTTATTAATTTAACAAACTTTCTTCTGTATATCAAACAACACACACACACACACACAAACAGAGAGAGAGAGAGAGAGAGAGAGAGAGAGATCATAGGAGACAGATTCTCCCTTAAGTACATGAAACATTTTCCCTTTTAGTTTGTGTTCTTCAGGCTGTAATGCTGACTCAAACCAACTACATCATCAATGATCATGAAGAAGAAAAGAGGAAAGCTGTGATATACCTTCTTTCTCTTTCTTTGATTTCTTCTAATGTCTGTTATGTGTCCTTATGTGTACAGCTCTGGTTGGCAGAGTTTCCTCCCAAACTGTTGATTTCATTTTCTCTGATAACTTTACTCATACCTTATACACTCCTGCCAGCACTCTTTATGCTTTTTAAATATCGGTTAAATTCACTTGGATATGAATAATTTTATGAGTGCTTATGTTTCCTACTGAAAATCTGAGTGATACAACTTTCATTACTTTCAAGTAAACCTTGAGCTATGGAAAACCTACAAGTCTACTTCTATCCATCCTTTCGATCTCTTCCTATTATTCCTCCTCACTTTTTCATAATAGTGAATTGTTATTATTTTCTAACTGTTGATACAATAGTATCCTCCAGTACCTTAAATGACATTTGTCAACATATCATCTATTGTTTAAAAGGATTCTTATTTGCACTATTGTGCTGTGGAAACAAATGAAAGAAGGAAAATACAACTTAAAAGATGTTAAGAACAAAAAAACAATCGACTCCACCTTCTGAGCATGTGCTCAAAAATCCTAAAATTACATAATAGGTAGAAACTTTCCAAAAGAAAATGAAATATCCATTTTGAAAATTAAATTAAGCAAGTAGTGTTTAACCTTTTATGACTTTGACAATACCGTCTCAACATTGAAAGCTTATTTGCATAATCTCCATATGTATATTCTGAACTTTATCTTCCCTTGTATCTATATGCAGTTTAAGTATGTCTATGAGGCTGGATCTTAATAATTCATTTAGGCAGCCCTCACCATATACACACAAATGTTGTCTTTTTTATGCTGTTTTTATTAAAATATGTAAACATTTGCTTGATTTAGTAACAATTGCAAAGTTATAAGGAAAGATAAAGTGTCTTTGAAATTGACAACCTAGCATTGTGATTTATAAGACACAAGCTGAAACACTTCTGCAGTGTTGTTGTATTAAAAGTATATCATAATGAATGTCTGGGTGTAATTTTATTATCCAATAAGATATTCAGGGAAGATGACTTTTTGGCTAAACAAAGACAGTGAGCAAGTTCTGGAAAAAATGGAAAAAATAGAGACTAATGAGTTAATTTGTATGACTGATAAAAATGGAACTGAGGGATAAACTGGATTATTACTGATGCCTTAACCAATTTCACCTGTGGGATTGCTTATGGACTCCTGTTTTACTGTACATGAGTCTCACTACCATAAACAAGGACATGAGCCTGAGTCCAGCTTTGTTATGTGTGTGTGTGTGTGTGTGTGTGTGTGTGTACGCATGCACACACGTGTTTGTATATGTTTCCCTTTGTTTTATTTTAGAAACTTTTTTATTTCTTTTTATTTTCTTTTCTATTCTTTCTTTCTTTTAAAAGTTTGTCTGTTTTTTAATTAATGTATTTATTTACACCCAAAATATTCCTCCCCTCCCAGAATCCACCCTACATCCTCTTCCCCCTCACCTCTGAGAGGATGCCACTCCAGGCATCCTCCTTCTCTGGTGCATTCAAGTCTCTACAGGACTAAGCATATCCTCTCCACTTAGGCAATCCGTCCTCTGCTACATAGGTGCTGGGACCTCTTTGGTTTACAACTGAGTCTCTGGAACCTCCCAGGGGTCCAGATTAGTTAACACTGTTGATCTTCCTATGGGGTTGTCATCCCCTTCAGTTCCTTCAATCCTTCCCCTAACTCTTCCATAGGGGTCCCTGACTTCAGTCCAATGGTTGGCTGTAAGTGTCTGTGTTTGTCTCAGTCATCTGCTGGTAGAGCCTCTTAGAGGATAGCCATGCTAGGCTCCTGTCTGCAAGCACAACATGGCATCAGTAATAGTCTCAGGGTTTGGTGCCCTTCCACGGGATGAATCCCAAGTTGATTCTGCTACTGGTCGGTGATTTCTTCAGCCTCTGCTCCATTTTTGGCCCTGCATTTTGTTTAGAAACAATTCCGAGTCAAAAAACAAAAATGAAGGTAGGTTGGTGTCCCCATTCCTCCACTGGGGTCCCTGTCTGACTACTGAATGTGGACCATTCAAGTTCTATCTCCTCATAGCTAAGGTCACCCACATTGAGTACTGGGTGCTTTTCACATCCCAGGTCTCATGAAATGAAATTGTGAAGCTGAAGCTGGGACTTGATTCTTTCAATGCAGTACCTGGTATGAGTGTTTAGTTAAGAATTTGTTGTGGTCTAGAATACATATTAGTGCCCATTACAACTGTAACCAAAGACATATCACAGAGTTAAGTAGACACCAGTCAATATTCTCAGCATTTAAAAAACATGGTCATACTAAGAAACAAGAGACCACATTGCAATTATGAACCAATCAGTTGTGATATGCCCAAAGCTTTAATTATTGTTATCCTACCCACATTTATCCCTGTAGATCTCTGGACAGAGCCCACATTTCCATGCTAGAGAAACAGCATGCCTTGGTTAAAACCCCTTATTTCTTCAAGAGACAAAGCTAATCTGAATGAAAATTGACAATGTTTATTTATTCATGAAGGTAGATACTCATTAATAAATCTGTAAGTATTCATAAACCTGCGGTTATATGTTTACAGGTTTATGGGTATCTATTAATAACCTTGATGTTTATGTATAAACCCATCTGCCCTCATTCTTTTCCACCAATGTCTCAAAGGTATTTGAAAAGAAGGCCAATTTTAGAGTAAAATAATACAGTATTGCTTGAACGATGTTTGACTAAGGTGGTGGTCTTGAATGCAGAAAACTTTCTCATTGTTCTTTCTATGCATTGAGACTGATTGGCTTCAAAGATTGAGCATTCAAGTAGTTCTTTTTAGGAAGAATGGTTGTTAGGTATTAGATGTAGAGTGTTCTGTGTAACCAACAGTCTTAGTTTCTCTTATCGCTGATACAAACAACTTAAGGGAGAAAGGCTTTCTTCAGGCTTGTAGTTCAAAGATAGAATCTATTTAGGTATAAAAATCAGAGCACCAAGAGTTGAAAAGAACTGATCATATGTCAATTTATAACTGTAAAGCAGAGAGCTATGAATACATGCCAGTTCTCAACTATCATCCTCTACTTTGTATAAATAAGCATCCCTTGCCTGAGGAATGGTCCTTCCTACAGTTAAGCTGAGTCTCCTCACATCTACAAAGCAAAAAAGTCCTCTCCATCTTTCCAAGAGGACAGAATCACCTAATGATTCATTAAGAAGCACTAGTGATCCCATTGTCCATAGCTGGAATAACTGTGGCAACAGTCCCCATGGGTGGAATAGAATGGTTAGAAATATCTTGTTCCAGTATGTGCTGTTGAACAGAATCAGGATTTTTCTTTGAAGCTTTTTTCTGAAAGATCCCATTCTTTTGTGAAACTCATTCCAACCCTGAAGTGCCTTGTCTGAGTACACTGTTTAGCCTATGTTTTGGCTTTGTTTCCAGCCCAGAGTACACAAAGATGACAGAGTAATTGCAGTTTAATCTGGGGAGAAAGGAGGCCATATATGAATCCTTCTTTGTCTCTCAAATACCAAATATCGGCCCTATAAATCACTTTATCCTTTGAAATTTTCAAATAGAAATGGTGTATTAGAAAATTTGGGTTCAGAAAATTCCATGATATGAATATACTTGAACAGACAAATGTGTGGCCTGAGTTACCTGCTTGAAGTCTCAGTATGTGTGATTACCAACAGATGCCCTGAGGAGTTGGGATAAGAACAGAAGAAAGGAACAAGTATGACAGTTTTATAGAGAGGATCCCCCAAATAAGAGCAGTTCCATCGCTTATCCTTGGCCAGAAATCTATAGTGTCATATTTGCTTATATATTTGTAGCTCGTATGTTTATTTCAGTTTCTCTCCCTTCAGAAGTCAGAAATAGTTAAGGACACTGATTCACACTTTGGTTTCTTGCTGGTTTTCTTATCCTTCTCTATAAAAACCCTAGTAAGCATTATTTCCTATAAGTACTATGTGAGTATGTGACTCTTCCCAGTCAGACACCTGGGAAAGAGAGATACATAAAAACCTTCTGAGTTGAGCAGCTAAAATTTACCAGCTCACTCTCCATGCCTGGATCCCATAGAGCTCTATTAGCCCATGAACAGAAGCTGCCAATGGTACCCCTGTCCTGGAACCCACTCCTAATACACAGGAGCTCTGTTTGCCTCCATTCTCTTAAATTTTATCTGCCAACTTTTAATAAAACTATTATAGCCTCTAAAGTCATTGTTTAAGTTCATAGGACAATGTTTACAGAAGCCACTGGCCTGGGATAGGTTTATAGCCATTGAATACCAGAGACTCTTGCCAACCCAAATTATATTCTCTGTCCTGCCACTGGGATGCCAGAGCACTGTCTTGTCATTCAGGGAAGGTAAAACACGGGGATGTTAGGCTTCATTTTGTCCTCACATCTGGGCTTCCAGGCAGGTGACAAGTCACTCAGGGAAGGCATAACACAGTACAAGATAGGGGTCTCAGACCATATTTCTCCAGGGAGAGAGGCTGTCTTTCCCATCCTCCTGTGACTCTATATGCAGCTGGGGACTGCAAGGAGTTAGGAACAGGAGTCGCAGGCCAGCAGTGACCCCTGGACTTGGTAGAATCAGACTTACCTCTGAGTGAGCGCAAAAAATAAGGAGGGGCTGGAAGGAGCCCCTCTATGGGAGACTTAGGCATGGCTCCATATAACTAAGGCCTCCCACACAGTGATCCAACAGGAAGTTGGTCGAGAGTTAGTTTGAATCCCTGCCATTCTCAATTATGAGATATATTGGGGATTCTGACCTTGCTACAATCTTAACAGTTCTTCTGTCTGGTGGCACAGTCTATTGTCCCACAGGCCTACTTCACACGCAGAGATTCCCTGTGTTCCCCCAGTTCAATTGAGCCAAGTAATATTCACTCATGGATGAAGGAGAAGAGACATCCAGTGAAGTGGTACTGTGGGAAAGGATATGTCAGGCCGCATTCCTGTCTGAGAAAGTACAGATTGTTAATAATTGTTAATGATGGACGTGTTTTCTTTAGTGATCTAGTTTTTCCTAAATTGCCCATACTTTCATAAGTAAACCAATAATCTCTGCTGCTGTGTGTAATCAAATTATACTTGTTCATCAAGACTGGCTAGAATTCTGAACACAAAACTACATCAAAGGATCTGTGGCCCCAAAGTAAAACTGAATTTGCCAAAGAGCATATAAATAACTGACAGCAGATCACAGAAGTAAGGATACTGAGGAGTAACTCTGATCTTTGTAAAATCAGACCTCACATGCTGTAGCTCCTTCAGTATACCATAATTCCTGGATGACACTGGTAACTCCCATGGAGGCTATCAGGAAAACTGCACAAAACTCAACCTTTGGGGGCATCTGCTTAGGTCTTCCTGTTGGAAGAATCTTGCCACTGCTACATTTTGATTCATGGAAAACACAGTTGCCTCCCATAGAACTCTGCTCAGCAACAGAACCCCTCCATTCAGCTTTGCTCTGGACAAGCATAGAACTTGATAAAATCTGGAACTATAAGATAATACAGGCACTTTTACTTTGAAGAGATCTTCCTTTGAGTTTTGCTAAGAAATGCAAACCCAAGGAGTTTCTAAGAAAGGAATTCTACTCTGCTCACCTCTGAGTCAGGTTTACCAGAGGGCAATGAATCTATTTACTTAAATCAATATGCATTGATTTATAGTTTATGTTTTTGTCTTTATAAATTATGTCTTCCTAGGAGAGAGCCTTTGCTTTCTTGCTTAAATTTACTGGGTTGCTCCAGCAAGAAAAGTGCTGATTTAACTCTCAGAGGAATCCTGTTAATATTAACTCTGTGGCTTCCTCTTTCTGGTGAGTCGCCTCTCTGATTTAATGCATACCAACATGTAAACATCTTAGTAAATCAAACCTAAGGATTATCACATGCATTAACAGAGGTCTTTAGTATCTGGGTTATTCTAATCCTTCCTAATTCTCCCACTCTGAACACCACTGCTTACTATTTCTGACACAAAGATGCCACCAGCTACTTCCTATAATTGTGTACATTTGCCGCTAACTGTCCCTGCTCTGTTCAATGCTTTTCAGTTACTTAAACATATATTTACTGAAAGTATTTTAACTTCACTGTGATGGGCCAGTGGATAGACTTGTGACTGCATTAACAACTGTGTGTTTGGTTGTATGTGAATATCACTCTTAATTACATTTATCAGGTACTTTTCTCATTGTGACAAACTGCCCACACAAACAATTACAGTTCAAGCATACCATTCATTATGGCAGGGATGACATGGAGATAGGACACTGAAGGAACTAGTAATGTGACATCCACAGTCAGGAAGCAAAGGCAGATGAATGCTGGTATTCAACTCCGTTCATTGTTTTCATTCAGTTTAGGACTTCAGTATGTGCTTTAATGCTGTCAACATTCAGGGTGTTCTTTCTTCCTCCATTAATCTAACCTAAAACTCTTTTGCAGCAGTAGATGTATTCAGACAATTGTCTCTCGGTGATGCTAGTTCTTATCAAATTGATAACAATAGATATTGGCATTTATTTTATATTACTCTAGGCATATTGTTTCCACATAAATATCTATCTTAAACCACATATGTGCATATACATATGGGTTATATATTAAATAGATGTATCATGCATGTGAAATAATTATATAACAAATTTTTCTAAAGACTCTTTGATTTGAAGAATATCCATATCATTTGGAGAAGAATGAATACATCTTCCAATTTATTGTAATCTTCACTTCTTTCAATGATTTTGAAAATTCAGGAGTCTTCAGCAGAAATCTAGACCTTGATAGTTTGAAGGAGTGTGCAACAGAGTAAAATTGTATGATTTTACCTTGTGTCATGTTTTGGGATGCTGATTCATGTTCATGACCTTGGGAACACTGGCTGCTGCTCATGAGCTACAGCTTCCTCCACAGGAGCCAGGGGTGAGTTGTATATTTCAGGAGTTTACTGTGAAGAGATCATCTTGTAAGCTGGATGGAAAACATCTCATTCATAGTAGAGATTTAGAAAATGTTTCTCCTTACTGCAGTGGCAGAAGTTTGGAGCTGCAGAAAGGCTAGGACAGCAGGGAGTCCATGAGAAATGTTTGAGAGTCTTCCCTCAGCTGCCACATGGCCCTTATTCACAACAAGGCAGAGAAGAGAGGAATGGAGGTGCACTGAAAGTGGATTCATTCTGTAAATCCTATGTATTGTTCTTAAACAGATGGCTAAGCTTTTTATGTACCATTTCAACTGCAAAAACTAGCACTCTCATGAGGAAGTCTGTCCTTAGGGTCTTCTTTTCTTCAAATCCACCAACACCTGCTAGCTCTTTTCTGAACATGAAGAAAGTAGCCATACCTTTTAAAATAGTGCTTACTTCCTCTACCAGTTCAAGGAAAGAAGAGGGTGGAAAAAATGGACCATGCCTCAAGGGATGTAAGACTTGTGTTTCTTCTTTAAAAGCTGGAGGAGTCAGACTTCAAAGGAAGCTCAGCAAGGGCCTCTCTGAATAAGATTTTAAACATTTCACTCAGCAGGGGAGCAGATAACCCAGTCAAGGCCACTTTTTACACATGAGAACCTGAGTCTGATCCCCAGAACCTACATATAATAATAATATCAGCAACAACAACAATAATAATCCAACACAAGAGAGTTCCTGTTTACTTGTTGATCAGCCAGAGGGAACTTTCTTGGTAACTCCCTGGACAAAGATAAACTTTGTTTCGAAGAGTAAACAGTGCTGAAGGAAAGATATAGGCATTTATCTGCTTGTCTTGACTCATGCACACACACACACACACACACACACACACACACACACACACACGTACACACAAACACAAACATATATACATGTTATTAGGTTATTTGGATTCTATTTTCCAGTGTCGTTGGTGTTCTGTAACAGAGACCATGGCCATTCCACATAGTAAAAATGTAACTGACTTGAATAAATTGGTTAATGGGTCTAATTCTAGTAGTAAAAATGCTAATATTTGACCCAAGAAGACACTACACAAGTGTGTATGAATTACACCTACCTTGTTCCTTCCATGTGTTCTACATGCTTTCAACACCTAAAGTTCTGATGCTGAGATCTACCAGGTAGGATGCTTTGAATATGCCAGAGTGTTTATGTAACATCATAGATTTCTACCTACATTGGTAGTATATGCTGTCTCACGGCCCACTGTATAAGAGTACTTATTCTAAGACTCTGCTTTGTTTTGTTGCTCTCCTCGTCTATTTTCTACCTATTTGGTGTTTAGTGTTACCCAATAAATACATAAACAAAGGTATATACATGTGTGTGTGTGTATATATATATATATATATATATATATATATATATATATATTCACATATATACATATTCTTACCCTATTAGACTTGTTCATGTATTTTCTACTTTCTCAAAACAACCTTCAACCAACTCAAATAAACTGAACTCAACAGTACAATAGTGTAATTTGCTCTCTGGAGACTAGTAGGAAACACCTGGGAAGACCAGTGTCTTTCAAAAATACTTTATGTCTGTATTTGTACAACAGAAATGAATGATTCTCTAGCCTTTGTGCTAATGGTGACTCATGGATTTTAGCAAGAAATGTTTCTTTAAAATTCCAGTCATTTTTTATTTAATTGTTAAGAACATGTGTAAGATAGGACTGAGGTTTGGCTTAATTAGAGGAATGCTTAATGTACCAGAATGAGGATGGAGTTTGGATTCATACCCTGCTATTATTTGTCTTAAATCCCAGAACTAAGGATACATAGACAGCTGGTTTATTTAATTTGCTGGTAAGCAAGACTGACCAAATCTGTGATCTCTAGGTTCAAGAGAGAGTCTCTGTCTTAAACAAAACAAAACAAAACAAAACAAAACAAAACAAAAGCATCCAACCAACCAACAAAAACAAAGGAAACAAAAGCAGGAGGAGATCAACTGAGGACCATCTAAAGTTGACCTGGTGCCTTCAGATGCACTGGTACAGGTAGATTCACACACATACACCTACACACATATCTACACACATATGAACATACATACTCATACACAGAAGTAAAAAAACTAATTGAACCTGAGTTTTAAATTTTTGAAACTCCCTTTTCCTGAGAATTTAATAAGGATGGATTTATTGTAGGTGATTCTAGATGGTATTAAATTTGAGAAGTTCAATATCAACCAGTTTATGCAAATGATGTTTCATATACCAGAAACTCTGATTTTAGATTTACTCAGCCAATGATAACAAAGATGCCTTCTTTTTAGTGCTAAGCAATCTATAAACATCTTCCGTTGATGAATAAGATTAAAAGCCACAAACTAAGTGAGCAATGATAAAAGGGGAATCATCTGAGGAAATCATTGAACCATGGAATTGGACTGTGTGACAAGTCAACTATCTCTGACATAAAAGAGAAATGTGGAAAGCATCTTTAAGCTGGGCCAATTTGTAGCATGTCTCTTAGACTACATGCTTCCTTTATTTTGTTTCTGTTCTCAATTTATGTGATTAACTATAAAGTCTCGCTATGCAAAAGAGAGAAGTAGGCATCCAAAACCTCACTAAATGCTGAGTTATTGACTCATGTGTTCCGATGGTAGGCACAGATGAGGATATTAACTACAGTATCCCTTTTAAAAATCTTATGAAGAGAATATTTATTTGTAGCACTTATAGGCCAAATATCTTTTCTATTTTTTTTTTTTTTTTTTTTGGTTTTTTTTTTTTTTTTTGGTTTTTTGAGACAGGGTTTCTCTGTGTAGCTCTGGCTGTCCTGGAACTCACTCTGTAGACCAGGCTGGCCTCGAACTCAGAAATCCACCTGCCTCTGCCTCCTAAGTGCTGGGATTAAAGGCGTGTGCCACCACTGCCCGGCATCTTTTCTATTTTTATAAAGAAAAAAGAGAACCAAATGCCAGTCATAGAATTGTTGAAGAATTTATTGCTTAATAAGAAATAGGTAAAATTGGCATGGCAGAAACCTTACAATTTTCAATACTAAGAAATTGTATTTCAGGTGGAGCTCCATCTCTCTTCTGATCCACACCTCCACCTGCAGTCAGAGCAGATTGGCTTTCCCAACCCACAGCTCTGCCTGTCTCCCAGGAGGGCTGATATAACCAAGGACACAGGTGAGACTACATTCCAAACCCATGCCACCTGCGAACCCAACAGACATGTTCCACTCTGTTATAGCCCCATCTTCATTCTGGTGTGTACCTCAACCTGCACTTGCAATGGATTGGCATGCCCATCAGAAAGGCCTACTTGTCTCCCAGGAGGCCTACTTTAACCTGGGAAACACAGAACTATCTGCCTCCTGGGAGGCCTGTTCCAATCCAAGACACCCAGGCCAGGTAACACTAGAGACAACCAGTTGGCAAAACGCAAGTGCAAAAAACATAATAAACAGAAACCAATGGAATTTGGCACCATCAGAACCCAGCTCTCCTACTACAGGAAGCCCTGAATATCCCAACAAACCTGAAAATTAAGATTCTGACCTTAAATCCCATCTTAAGGAGATAATAGAGACCTTTACAGAGAATATAAATGATCACCTTAAAGAAATATAGGAAAACAGGTTGATTCCAGTTCCAGTTTGGGCCTGGTGGACAGTATGACATGGTTACTACCCCTGGGACAGGGCACCGGTGTGAGCCTTGATAGGTGTTCATGGCTGCTATAGGCATAAGGCTTGTTTGTATAATAATATATACACTTTCTGGAACCAGTACTAGCAGTAGAAGACTCTCATCTTCCAAGGGATGTCCTCTCTGCCAACATTAATGACACCATGATAATTAGAAACAGCTCATGCCCAGGAGTCAAAGGTGTAGCTATGTCTCAGTCAAATGGTAAACATTGGGACCTTCAGGACACCCCTTTAAGGTTATGGGAAGGACCTCTAGATACATGACCTCAAGAATATATAATTTCTCAACTACAAAATATAAGGATGCAATATGAATTATGTGAGGAGCTTCACAAAACTAAAGGAACAAAAGCAGCTGCACTGTGAGTCAACTTATTAGAAAATTGCTAAGAAAGAAGATAAAGAAATTTAAGAAGTGGGCATCTCAGGAGAACCCACCCAGCTAAGGTTTTTGTTTATGCTTATGAATACAGATAGATTCCTGAGTTCAGGGATTGCCTAGGACAGAGCAAGGTTGGGTCCAGGCATGGTGGAAATGGAAAATTCAGAGCAGAGTCCCACCCAACTAGCTTATCCTCTATACATAACCAAGAAAGACAAATCTCTGGATAATCTTGCAATGTTAGGAAAAAAATGTACACTTGATTGTAAGGAGCGGTTAGAATATTCGCCATCACTAGATGGCGCTGTCGTTCTGAGGAAACTTGCGGGTAGCCCGCGAAAACCCCGAAATGCATTATGGGTGTACACGTCTAATCACCGCCCATTCCCGGGGCACACCAACCAATGGAG
>CM052711.1:68765998-68814755 GCA_028551405.1 Uromys caudimaculatus | reverse complement strand
CCACCCAAACCCCTCCCACTCTAATCCCCTTTGAGCCCCCCTCAACATCGCTCTCCCAACTTCATGACCCATTAAGTCCAATTAGTGCTGTCCTCCCCCAATAGCCACCACTCCTCCTTCCATCTTCCAAGGGCTGTAATTATAGGCAAGCACCACCATGCCTCATTTATGCAGTGCTGGGGAGAAACCAAGGGCTTTGTGTATTCTGGGCAAGCATCCTACAGATGGAGCTGAGTCTCCAGCCCATGATTATAGAGAAATGCCAGTAACAGTAAAAATAAAAGGCCACAAATGGCCTCCATATCTACATACCATCATTGTCCATACCATTGGGTCTTCCTTCTATTTATACCTAAGCTTCAGTCTCACCAGAGGAAAGACCACCTTCTGCTCCTCCCACTTCCACCCTAAGAAAAAGTACTGGTAATTTTGGGATTCTGTGGCTTGTGGCCTACAAGGCCCATTGAAGAATCAAAAACAAGTTGTTGCTGTTGTCAGGGGCTCTCAAGTCCCTGAAGATTTATAAGTTGTTAAAGATTAATAAGATGAAGGGAGGGGAGTTACAAGGCCTCACCTTTCTCTTAAGATCTATAGACAGTTAACGGTACTAAATAGGTTTTCTTGGCGAATGAAATAAGCCAATTCAAGCTGAATTAAAAAGTATAAAAGCAGGTTTATTGGGGGCAGCTCTCGGGTGAGTTCACTGGTCTCAAGAATGAGGCCTCAAAGAGAAAGAAAGAGCACACAGAGATGAACTCAGAGAGGGAGAGGGAGAAGGGGAGAGAGATCTGAGATGGCTGTCAGGGCCTTCTATCTGAAGTACACACCCAGCCAACTAAACAATTGCTAAGTCCCTGAAAGCAGGCCAGTGGAACTGCCTGTATATTAACAGGGTTTGGTAGGGTTAAGGGTCCAGGGTGTGAAATCTAACAGTACTTTAGTGGTATGGCCATACATATTCATACATACACAAATTTATTCATTAAATATATACATATAAATATATATATAAATATATATATATCAGGGACCAGTAAGATTGCTCAGCAAGTAAAGACACTTTCTGATGATCTGAGATTGATCTCTCATTCAAGATAACAGGACAGAACTGGCTCCCACAAGTTCTCTGACTCCCATACATGCAGACACATGCACTCATACAAACAGAATAAGTAATCTTTTAAAAATCCAGCATTCTGGCTGGAGACATGGCTCAGTGGTTAAGAGCACTGACTGCTCTTCCAGAGGTCCTGAGTTCAATTCCCAGCAACCACATGATGACTCACTATCTGTAATGGGATCTCATGTTCTCTTCAGGTTTTCTGAAGATAGTGATAGTATACTCACATATATAAAATTTTTTTTTTTTAAATTCCAGCACTCAGGAGAAAAGGGCAGGCAGATCTCTGTGAGTTCAAGACTACGCTGCTCTACATAGCTGGTTTCAGGCCAGCCAGCAGCTACAGTGATACCCTGTCTCAAAAAGGGGGTGGGACTAAAAAGATTTTAAATAAATTAATAAATCATAGCATTCTATAAAAGAAAAGGAAAATTGCAGGGCCCCCAGTGGAGGGATAGGGACACCAACCCACCTTCAAATTTTCTGACCCAGAATTGTTCCTAAAAGAAATGCAGGGACAAAAATGGAGCAGAGACTGAAGGAAAGGTCAACCAATGACCACCCCAACTTGGGATTCATCCCATGGGCAAGGCACCAAACCCTGACACTATCACTGATGCTGTTATGCTTGCAGACAGGAACCTAGTATGGCTGTCCTCTGGGAGGCTCTACCAGCATCTGACTGAGACAGATGCAAATACTTACATCCAACCATTGGACTAAGGTCAGGGACCCCTATGGAAAAGTTAGGGGAAGGATTGAAGGTCCTCAAGAATATTGCAACCCCATAAGAACAGTATCAACTAACCTGGACCCCTGTGAGCTCCCAGAGACTAAGCCACCAACCAAAGAGCATACATGGGGTGGTCCAAGGCCTCTGGCACATATGTAGTAGAGGACTGCCTCATCTAGCCTCAGTGGGAGTAAGTACCTAATCCTGTAGAGACTTGTTTTCCAATGTATGGGGATACTCGGGGGGGGGGGGGACCCTCTCAGATGCTAAGGGGAGGAGGTGAAGAACTCTGGGAGGGGGGACTGGGAGGGGGCAACATTTGGCATGTAAATAAAATAACTTTTAAAAATAAAAAATGAAAACTGGGCTACGGGGAGCTGACTTTGAACATCAGATATGCTGACATGGGCTGTTCTCTTGGCTGTGAAGTATCCAAATTTGCTTCTAACCCAGGTTCTTGGCAGGGTAAAGTTGGCTGCAATTTCTGCTGTCCCATTCCCTTGTTCCTGCCCATTCTCCCAGTCTGTTTCTCTAGCTCAGCTCAGTGTTTGCATGATAGCCTTCCAAAAACACCTTTTCTGCTTATCTTGGCAAGAGTGTGAATAGTGCAGTGCCCCAGGTCCAGAGGTGTCTCAGTACATTTCTCTGGCTATAACATAATACCCACACCAGGTAATTTATAAGGAAGACACTCTTCCTACAGTCTGAATGCCCAAGGATGGGTAACTGCTGGATGCCCTCTTGCTGTACCATGCAATGGGGAAAAGCAGAAGTGTTCACCTCTGAAGCAGATAAGGGGCTGAACTCCTAAGCGGCATCTTTAATCAAGACCCACACATAATTACCCTACTCCCATGGCTGTTCATCCATTTGCAAGGTTACCTCATCACCCTCTAAAGCCCCACTCTCAATGTTGTTGCATTGGGGTTAAATTTCAAATGTGAACTACAGAAGAACACATTAAAACCAGATGAGGGGGTGGGTTGAGGAGGCTGAGGCAAAGGGATAAGGGAAGGACTGAAGAAAACTAGCTAGAGTGCTCAATGGGGAGACCAGGGCAAGGGGAAAGGGTAGGTTTGGGAACTGAATCCATTTTACTCTATGTAGACCTTAGACCCAGTCCCACTTAAGTTCTGAAAACTACCAGTCTATCTTCACCTTCTATCATTTCCCCTCGGCAGTGTGAAAATAGCTTAGTGGGGAGAGCATGGTTAGCATGCAAAGCTCTGGGTTCCATTCCCAGCGTCAGGAGGGAGGGGGGAAGAGATGGAGGCAAGAACTTCTATTTGTGCAGTGTTACTGCTCACTGCTGATGTCTTTGCCCCACTCCCCTGACTCTCCTTATCTTGACACTGCCGAGTCTCCAGAAAACAGTCCATATGTAGACATACTGTGTGTGTGTGTGTGTGTGTGTTCCTGTGTGGTGTTCATGTAGGTGCACTGTACAGGTGTGCCATCCCTGTCTCCTTCCACTGCTCATTTCAGACTAGGCCTCTCCTTGGCCTGAAATGCCTCCAAATCAGTTAAACTAGCTAGTTCCAGGAATCTGTCTTTAACTGCCTAGCCTCTCACCACTGTGAACACAATAGAGAGCCACTATGGCTTTTTACATGGGTTTAGTGGTTCAAACTTGGGTCTCTATGCTTCTACCAACTAAGCCATCTCCCCAGCTGAAGATCTTCTTTAAGAAAAAAAAAAAAAGTTATTTCAGGGGAAGGAGGCCTACATGCCACACCATACATGTGGAGATCAGAGGACAATTTTTTTTTAATGAGCTGGTTTTCTCCTTCCACCATGTAAAATGCAGGGAATCAACCTCTGGTTGTCAAGCTTGGCAGCAAACACCCACTGCAGGCACCATCTCATAACCCCCAAGTCCCCACTCAGATTTGTTTGTGTTTGGGTGCTTTGTCTGTAGTGCCTCATGGCCTACCCTTTGTGTGCTATATCCATTTATTCTTCGTGTTCCCAGGGCAGCAGCAGGTGATAGAGGTGATGAACAGTTTAGTGCTGAGGTGAGCAATGGCAGCACTGTGTCTTACATCTCAGGGAAGCAGGCGCATGCCCTGCTCAAACAGTATTCCCTAGCCATGGATGGCTGGGCCATGGGGTGGGCCACCGCTGGCTTCCTGACTTATTTTTTGTATGAATGTGTCTTTGCAGGTGCCTTTGCATGCGTGAATCACAGGCATGCTTGCAATGCATACAGAAGCCAGGAGAGGGCACTAGATCCCTTAGAACTGGATGTGCTGGGACTCAGACTCCATCAGGGAAAGCCATCACTCCATTTGTTGAAAATGCTGTCTTTTTTCCACTGTATAGTTCTAGCTCCTTTGTCAAATATCAAGTGACCATAGGTCTGTGGGTTCATTTCTGGGTCTTGAATTCTATTCCATTGATTTTCCTGCCTGTCTCTACCAATTCCAGTTTTTATTTCTATTGCTCTGTAATACAACTTGATGTCAAGGATGGTGATTCCCCCAGAAGTTCTTTTTGTTGTTGAGAATAGTTTTCACTACCTGGGGTTTTTTGTTATTCCAAATGAATTTGCAAATTGCTCTAACTCTGTGAAGAATTGATTTGGAATTTTGATGAGGATTGCATTGAATATGTAGATTGCTTTCAACAATATGGTCATTTTTACTATATTAATCCTGCCAATCCATGAGCATGGGAGATCTTTCCATCTTCTGAGATCAATTTCTTTCTTCAGGGACTTGAAATTCTTGTCATACAGATCTTTTACTTGCTTGGTTAGAGTCACACCAAGGTATGTAATATTATTTGTGACTATTGTGAAGGGTGTCATTTCCCCAATTTCTTTTTCAGTCTGCTTATCCTTTGAGTAGAGGAAGGCTACTGATGTTTGAGTTAATTTTCTATCCAGCCACTTTGCTGAAGTTGTTTATCAACTTCAGGAGTTCTCCGGTGTCCACATGAAGCTCAAGAAGAAGCAAGACCAAAGTGTGGGTGCTTCAGTCCTTCTTAGAAAAGGGAAGAAAATACAGGAGCAAATATGGAGACAAAATATAGAGCAGAGACTGAAGGAAAAGTCATCCAGAGACCGCCCCACCTGGGGATACATCCCATATACAGTCACCAAACCCGTACAATATTGTGGATGCCAAGAAATGCTTGCTGAAAGGAGTCTGATATAGCTGTCTCCTGAGAGGCCCTGCCAGAGCCCTACATACAGAGGCAGATCTCGAAGCCAACCATTGGTCTGAGTGCAGGGTCCCCAATGGAGAAGTCAGAGAAAGGACTAAAGGAGTTTGTAACCCCATAGGAAGAACAATACCAACCAACCACCCCACCCCACCCCCGAGCTCACAGGGACTAAGCCACCAACCAAGGAGCACACATGGCTCCAGCTGCATATATAGCAGAGAATGGGATGGAATAGGGGGTTTCCGGGGGGGGGGGGACAGGAAAGGAGATAAAATATGAGATGTAAATAAAGAAAATATCCAATTAAATAATAAATAAATAAATAAATGCCATCACTGCAGGCCTAGATAAACTCTTCCTTTTCAGGCAGAATCTCTGTGGGCCCCTCAGTGGCCCAGGGCAGCCATGTGATTGCTCCAGAGGGCTGAGCATGTGAGGAAGCTGGCCACTGTGTCAGCAAACAATGAGACAACAGAAACAGCCCTTCCTTTCTAGCAGTCTCACGAGCACTGCGTCACCCCTGCAGTGTTAGCTAGCATGGCATTTTGTCTGAATTAGTTGCCAATATTTAAAAACCTGAGAAGACAAGGAAAAAATTAAGGTGATTCAAAAGAAGTCCCTGCCAAGTTGGAGATGTAGCTGAGGTGGTAAAATCCTTGCCTTGCAGGCACAAGAATGTAATTCAATCCCAAGACCTACAGTAAAAAAACAAGACAGGCAATGCTTTTAATCCCAGTGTTCAGGAGTCAAAAACTAGCAGATCCCTGGGGCACATTGTCCTCTCCCTATCACTACCTCCCCATCCCAGGACAGCTAAAAACAAAAACAAGATGAGTAGTCCTTGACAAATAACAGCTGAGGATGTCTTGTCTCTGGCCTCTGTGTGTATGGTCACACATCCAAAGGCACCTGCATAGACACATTCATACAAAAAATAAGTCAGGAAGCCAGCGGTGGCCCACTCCATGGCCCAGCCATCCATGGCTAGGGAATACTGTTTGAGCAGGGCATGTGCCTGCTTCCCTGAGATGTGAGACTCAGTGCTGCCATTGCTCACCTCAGCACTAAACTGATCCTCTATCACCTGATGCTGCCCTGGGAACACAAATAATAAACAGATATGGCAACAAGGGTAGGCCTTAAGAGGCGCTAAAGCAGGCCTATTTCTTTACCTTCTTAAATGCTTTATAATGTACCACTTTCCACTTACCCAGAGGGATATCACAATCTAGAATCACCTGCGAGAAAGCCTCTGTCCATACAAGTGGGGGCAGTTATTAAACTAGGTTGAGGTGGGAAGACCCATTCTGAATGTGGACAGATCTGATCCCAGACTATATAGTGGAAGACATAGCTGAGAACCAGCATTCATCTCCACTTCCTGATGATGGATGGATACAACTCAATTTCAAGCTCCTGTAGCCCTGACTTCCCCACCACGATGGATTTGAGCTATGTGTGAGCCAGTGAAAAGGCTCACTAGGCAAAGACACTTGCTGCTGGATCTAGTGACCAAAGTTCGAGCTTCCATCTTTGAGACTTACATGGTAGAAGGAAGTACTGACTCTGACCTCCATGTGTGCCATAGTGTATGCACTCACGCATGCACAAACACATACACACACACACACACACACACACACACACACGTTAAAATTTTTAAATTAAAAAAAAGTAGCTCTTTCTTCCTTAAGTTGCTTCTTTCAGAATATTTTATCACAGCAACAGAAAACAAACACACACACACACACACACACACACACACACATCACAAAAGCAGTGAGTGGTGATGCAGCCACAGCCAACGAGAACTCACAATTATCCAAATGGGATTTCACCAAGGGCTGAAATCCCACTCAGCAAACCTTGTTCGGGCAGCTCTCCAAGCAACTGGAGCTGGCAGTATCATCAGCTTTGCTGACAATGGTGCTCCAGACTGTGTTTAGAACACCAGGAAATGGTAAAGGCACTGATCAGATGTTGGCTGCAGACGTGTTTCTGAGCTAGCTCCCTTTGTGGTCAGTCTTGTTTAACAGAGAGAGCAGCTGCTTCTGGGCATGGGAAAGGCTCACTAATCCAAAAATAAAAGTCCTTTTGTCTTCTTCCATTGTGTGGGAATAAGCCTTTCACTGTTCAGTTTGATGTGGTACTCCATACCTGTGAAACATTTATTCATTCTGTGGGAAAATGTTGAACATCTACTGTGTGAACAAAAGAACATCCTTTACCCTTCCTCTGACAGACACAAAAACTACTGGAATATCACCCAGGGGCTGGGGATGGCTCAGCTGGTAAGGTGCTTGGGCAAACATGAGGACCAGAGTTTGAATCCCTGGCAACCACACTAAAAATAAATGAATAAATAAATTAATTTGAGCACTGTCTTACGTTTGTATTACAATTGCTATGATTAAATACCATGACCAAAAGCAATCTGGGAAGAAAAGGGTTTCTTTGGCTTACACTTCCACCTCACATCATAGTCCATCACTGAAGGAAGTTGGGCTGGAGCTCAAATAGCGAAAGAACCTGTAGGCAGGAGCTGATGTAGAGGCCATGGAGGGGTGCTGCTTGCTCACTTGCTCTTTATGGCTTGATCAGCCAGCTTTCTTACAGACCACCAGCTCAGGGATGCTCCTACCCACAATGAGCTGGACCCACCCACATCAATCACTAATTAAAATGCCCTACAGGCTTGCCTACAAGTCAATCTTATGGAGGCATTTTTTCAACTGCAGTTCTTTCCTCTCAGATGACTTTAACTTGTATCAAGCTAACATAAAATTACCAGTATGTCATAGTAGCACTCATTCATATTTTAGCTGAAGATTGAATCTCTTACCTGTTTACATATTGTTTCATCGCCCCTAACATCTTTGTGGGGTTGAGATCTACAGGTACACAGGTACATTTACATGCGTAGAAGTCAGTGCATAACCTCAGTTGTTCTTAGGCACCATTCCTTTTTCATTTTTGAGGCAAAGACAAACCTGTAATTCGTTAGGTAGTATTTCCCTTCCTGGAAATACTCTGGTGGACCCAACTAGGGAAGTGTCTTTTAATTGATCCCAGGTCCAGTCAAATTGACAACCAAGATTAACTGTCAAGGCCATTGTAGTACACACTGCATAAATAAAAACCATTTACAGGCAGTTGAGCCACCAGACTGACATGAGAGCTGGAAACCCAACTCAGATCCTCTGAAAGCTATACATGCTCTTAACTGCTGAGCCATCTCTCCAGCTGCCCTAACTAGTTTTCTAAAATTGGAAAACAGTGTTGAGGCTGGGACTATACATCAATTGGTAAAATGTTTGCCTAGCAAGCACAAAGCCCTGGACTTGATCTCCAGCATGATATAAACCAGGTATTATGGAACACACCTGCAAACTGGGCACACAGGTGGTAGAGGCAGGAGGATCAGAAGTCCAAAATTACCCTCATATTAATCATATTAAGGCCAGTTTGGGGTACAGGAGACCCTGTCTCAAAAAATAAAGGAATAATTCTGGGAGCTGTGTACCTCAGTGGTAGAATGCATGTTTAGCATATGGGATGACCTGAGTTTAATACACAGGTCATCAAAACAAAAGGTATACTAAAACCAGAGGCAATATTTCTTAACATCTTCAATTCAAACACCTTTCATTTCCTCATGGAGGTAGATCACAGACATTATCTGTACTTACATTAAAGGCCTGGGAGTGGCTAGTGTCTTGGTTGGTGTCACCATTACACAACATCTCAGGCTTACCACTCCAGGCTTCTCCAGCCTCCAAGCAACATCAACAACGGATTCTCCATAGAGAAGTGTTCAAACAGCAGCACACTACTTTACAAAGAGACCAAAAACAGTTTTATTGCTTTACAAGCCAGCAACGAACACAACTAATTATCAACATGACACTTCTAAACTTCAAGGAGAATCACAAGACATACTCCTTCACTTTTAAGTGCAATGTGTTCATTGCATCTGAAACTGAATTTCAAGAGTTATGTACAGTGGCACTGACCTAGAGTCCCAGCTGCTTCACAGGCTGAGGCAAGAGGAGGGCTTGACCCCAGGAGGTTGAGAGCAGCCTAGACAACACTGCAGGTAGGACATCACAACCTCTGTCTCTAAAGAGGAAAACATGAAACTTTTGGCAAGAGCTTTAATGATGTCTAGCAGAACCCACACTTAAGCAACAAAGCAAGAGCTTGTGGTCCTCCTGTCTCTAACTGACCATGTAGCTGAAAAGCCTTTTACCTTCCCAGACACTTTCAAGAGCCTAAACCTGTACTCAGGAAATGGAAACAGAGGTGCGAGTTCCAGGCCGGCCTGGACTATCAGCAAAACTCTGTCTCAAAGGGCAAACTGCGAAAAATAACCTAATACTTTATTCTAACCCGGCAAAAAGAACCATGAAGAAGGCTAGTCTATATGTCCAACAATATACAGCAATCACAGTTCATCCCTCAAGATGGGAAATTAGAGTCAGCCTCACTCCAGCCCACTGCACAGTAAGAGGTTGAACCCAAGGCCTCAAATATGCAAGGAAAACAGTCACTGAAACATACCCCAGCCTTTTTGGTTGTTTTTTGTCACAGGATCTCAATTAGCCAGGCTACCCCTGAAGCCTTGAATTTGCCAACCTCCTGCCTCAGCCTCCTGTGTACCTGGGAGCACAGGCCTGCACTTTGCTGTTAGTCTTTAACCATGGCCTGATAAAAGCAGTGTCCAATATATCCCACTGCATAAACATGAAGCCCAAACTGCTACCAAGGAAGAAAGGGTGTTACCCCTAGATACTTCCTATTACATTACACTGGTAATGCCAGCAGCTGCCTGTCAGAGGGTGCAAAAAAACTACACTATTTTTGTTGGGGTTTTTTCGGGTTTTTGAAGTCCTAGGGATGGACTAGTGCCTCACACTGCCAAGCAAGTCTACCACTAAAAGCTACATCACCAGCCTCCACTTTACTATTTCAGTTCTACCCCAAGAATGGCCAGATATGAATTCTTATGCTATCTCGAAAGGACAGGGAATAGAGGAGCCCACAAAGTTTACATGACTACCCTAAACTATACATTTTAAATGTACTGATAGGATCACAACCTGTAATTTCTTATTCCAAAAAATACTGCCAATCATATGAATTCTTTAAAGTCAAATTTTACTTTCTTCTACACCAAACAGCACTGATTTCTCTAAGAACACATCCCTCAGGACAGATAATGAATGAAGACATGAGCATGGCTTTCTACTCCCAGACCAGTTCTAGCTGGCTGCTGGGGAAAGGTCTCAGTTTGCAAATATAGCACATAGGTGTTAGCTCTAGACAGCCGTAAAAACTAACTGCTACAGCAGACAGGGTGTAAGGTGACATCAGAAATAGACAGCTGTAAAGACTAACTGCTACGGCAGACAGGGTGTAAGGTGACATCAGAAAACAGGTGCGCTAGCCCAACAGAAGACATCACCACACCCCTTTACCAGAGGATCTTTCTACCTTGACCTTGCTGAGTTGGACTGTACAGTTTCATCTGTTATATTTTGGTAGCAGAAAGAGAATCGGGGCCTCAAACTTCCTAGGCAAAAAATTCAACTAATTTACAAGGCTTATAAAGTTCCCTTGTTTGCCAACCATTCTATTCTCACACTGTATCCAGGTTACAGCTGGGAATGGAGGACTAATCTGGACCTAGAAAACATTGCTTACTTCTGGGAGAATCACAAACAAGACAACCAACCTGTCAATCAGTACCTCAACAGTCAGATAAGCAAGAAAAGGACTTTTGCCAAGAGACCAACATTTACACTGTTGACAAAATGGTAATACAACGACAACACAGCAAGTTCACTGAAACCTCAACAAAACCCCATCCGTGGAAAGGTTTCTTTTTCTTTTCTTTTTTTTTTTTAGATCCAAAAAGTATTTCAACTCTGATACCCACACCACACAGCTGGTTAGGAAAATAAAGCGCAGTGTTTAGCAACTGATGTGCTAACTACAGGAAGAGGCACTGTGCTAGCCCTCCCTGGCAACTGCAGAGCCAGCAAGGCCAGCCACAGGGAAAAGCTCCTATTTTTCACCACAAGCCGCTGCTGTCTCCTTATTGAAGCCTCGGATGGAAAGGTCATAGACCACCTCCTCTACTTTCTTCACATCGTACTTCAAGCCGTCATAGCGCTTCCTCAGGGAGTCATTTTTCAGATTGAGAAGGCGAAAACCTGAATCCAGCTCGTTGATGAAAGTAGAGATGTGAAGGGGCCGAGAGTAGTCTCCAGCAGTGACACTGTTGACAGACAGCCTCGACTGCACAAGGAGAAAGAAATCGGGTACATTACTACGTGGTTTCTCCCTCAGCACCTTCCCGCTAATCACAGCTAGAAGCTCAAATTTAAATACCTACACTGAACTGATGTTCTCTATTCAAGGTACTTCCATGTAAGCACATTAAAATAGAAGGTTCTCTGAAACAGACACCACCAGAACTGAGACAATGCCTGCTACAAGTGATGGATATAATCAGCGTCTTCTAAAATCTCTCTAATACCTTTAGCTGGCTATTAAGAAATAAAGTTATATTAAATTAAGCAAATGTCATCTTCACAGCTCAGCAGCTACTGTGAGGAACAGAAAATATGTCACAGCAATCATAGTAACTGGTATCTTTTCAAACATAAGCCACATGATACCTATCTACTGAGAGCTCATCTGATCACCTAGAATTAGTAAGAAATACAGGTAAGAAGTCAAAATTAAGTCAGCTCAACCGTCTTGAAGGCCAGGTAGGATTTCAAGACCCAACTCCCAAGACCTCCTTCCCCATAAAGTCCTACCCATTCTGCCAGGCTTCCCTGAGCCACCCATTCAGTACATCTCAACACACAGCATTCAAGACACTTCACCCCAGCCACTAACAGTGTGCTCAGACTCAAGCCTGCCCATCACCTGCCTCCAACAAGTCTGAGTTGGTGATACAGTTTTTCAATGGGCTTCTGTATCCCTCCTCCCTATTTCCATATTGACAGTGTCTCAAATTTTCACTAACCTACACAGTTAAATTGTTCTCTAAAATTACTCTATAAATTAACATAGTTGTCAGAAATGAACATCTTGACACTCACTCTGTAGACCAGGCTGGCCTCGAACTCAGAAATCCACCTGCCTCTGCCTCCCAAGTGCTGGGATTAAAGGTGTGCACCACCACTGCCCGGCTGGTATTACAATCTTTTAAATTAAAACTTCATAAATCACAACACTTGGAAGGTAGAGGCAGAAGAACCAAGAGTTCAAGGTCACCCTCAGTTACATAGCTGTAGAGTGAATTCAAGGCCCATTTGGGTTTCAGGAAATCTTGTCTCAAAAAAGGGTACTCATTAGGCCAGGAGGTGGTGTACATCTTCAATGCCAACACTCAGGAGGCAGAGGCATATAGATTTTGGTGAATTCAAGGCCAGTCTGTCTACAAAGCAAATTCCAGGACAGCCAGGGTTACACAGAGAAACTCTGTCTCAAAAAAACAAAAAAGCAACAACAAAAGGTGCCCATTAGTAAATGTACACAGCTCCTTCCCTTAGCATCTGAAATGGCATCTTTCTGACCCTACCCTAACTGTTAATTGTGACACATACAATTCAGTCAACAACTACTCATGACTGCTAGATGTAAAAGTAACTTTTATTCACCTAATGTAACTGCCATCTCCAAGGGCTTCTGCCTCCATACAATCTACAGTTTCTAGGCCTAGAATGTCTCAGCCTCTGAGACATACTACTGAATAAGCTCACCCTTGCTAGGTCTTTCTGAACTCTGACTGGCTGGCTGGTCAACACAGCTGTTCTGGTTCAAAACTACACACTGACTGATTCAGCCTAGCTTCTTTCAGCTTCTGACTGAATTGCTCTGCTTGGCCTCATACTAACTTTGGCAATACGTTCTAATCTTCTGGTTCCTTTACATTCTCTGGCTCATTCTGTCTTCACCTGTGTCTAGCTTGTCTTCTCTTTAACCTGTCTCTGTAAAACTCTCCCAGTAAAACTGCCCTTTCTCCTTTTCTCTCTCTGCACTGCTCTCTCTTAGGTAGACTCTCTTCTCTGTTCTCATAAGAGTTGGGCATAGCCTATTCTGTCAAATCTTTCTCTGTTTCTTCATTTTGTCTGCCACTCAATTAGATATCACTTTCTACAAATTAACTTTATCTTCATTGTTTGGGATTAAAGGTGAGTACTAAGAGTGTGTCTGTATTCCAGCCAGAGTAGCCATGTTACCAGATTAAAATTCCTCTATAGCTGTAAGACCTAAAAAGAAAGACCCTAAGACTTCCTCAGTTCAGGCAGCCATTTTAAGAACTAAAAATGAAACAGAAGCAGGAAATTCAAAACAGTGCCTGGTGTGCTGGAAAGAGGTCAATTAGTAAAGTGTTTGCCTTGCAAGCATGAGAACCTGAGTGTAATCCCCAGAATCCATGTTTAAACAAAAGTTAGACATGGTGGCATGTACTTATAATCCCAAATTTGGGGAGATGCAGACAGGTAGAGATCTGAGACCTGCTGGCTAGCCCACCAGCCTAGTCTATTACTTGGTGAACTTCAGGCCAGAGAAACCCTGTCTCACAAAAACAAGATGGGCCTACAAGATGATTCAGTAGGTAAATGGTTGCCACCAAGTCTAATGATCTGAGTTCCATCTCCAGGACCCACATGGTGGAACAAGAAAACCTACTAAAATTTGTCCTGTGATCTCCATGCACACTCCAGGGTACGTACGTACGTACGTACGTACATACATACATACATACATACATACATACATACATACATACATACATACATATACACTAAACACAACTTTTTTCTTCCCAAAAAAAGGTGCCCAGCACAAAGAATGACAACAAGGTTGTCCTCTGGCCTCCAGATGTACACTGTTGAGGCCCACCCCTCTAGCATAGCTGTAGCCACTTTGTTCCATGACTGACCCAGAAAAATAGCTTGACTCAGAGCCACACACCCTATATGTTCTGTATGTTCTGAGATTTGATAATCTTAAGAAATTCCAGCCAGGCAGTGATGGCGCAGGCCTTTAATTCCAGCATTTGGGAGGCAGAGGCAGGCAGATTTCTGAGTTTGAGGCCAGCCTGGTCTACAGAGTTGAGTTCCAGGACAGCCAGGGCTACACAGAGAAACCCTGTCTCAAAAAAAAAAAAAGAAAGAAAGAAAAGAAAAAGAAAAAGAAATTCCACAGCCATGAGCTCCACTTAGGACCAATCAGAATAAAGGTCAGTTAAAACTGTTCTGTCTCGTTAGCCAAAATAGCTTGAGTGAGAGCCAACCACCAGGCAGTACTTCCTGCACCTGCACATGAGCTCATTGTGGGTTTTTTCCTTTATAAGTTGACCCTGAAAAATGTTCCAGGTAACTGCTTTCAGCAAGTCTGAGCTACAGCCCTGATCGATCAGTCTTGGGGTATGCGCTCAATAAACCAGCCCTGTTTAACTGAGACTGGAGCCTGAGTGGTTTGTGTGGTGATTCCCAAACCCCAATATGTACTTGCACACACACAGGACTACCCTGACACACACATTTCTTACCAGTTCACTGGCAAGAATTAAAACTCCTGAGAGATAATCTTCCACATCCAGATGAAACCCTTTTTCCCGATCTGGTTCAACTAAAAATAAAAATAAAATAAAATCAGAATAAAGGATAATAATGATATGAAAGCAATTTAAGACAAAGATAAATCTACACATGCACAAAAATCTAGCGATACTACTACACTCTCTTCATGCTCACCAGCAAGCCTAACCACCTCAGTTCAATGCTGGGAACTGACTGACAGGATGGAAGGGGAAGCAACACCCAAGGTGTCCTGAGCTCCAGAGAAGCATCACACCTTCCATGCACCCACAGGAATTATTAAATGTAATGGTTTTAAGTAGACAGTGCCTAAGGAAGAACACCCAGAGTTGCCCCTCTGACCAGGCGCGCACACACACACACACACACACACACACACACACACACACACACACACTCCATGAACACACATTTAGAGATAGAAATAGTCTGCCCCTCACCAAAACCTAAGCTAATGTACATGATTCTACAGATCATCTACAGATCACACTGAGACACTTACTCCCAAGAATCTCTGTAACAGCCTCCCGGGTCACCAGGGTCTCTGTTTCCAAATACACCACAAACGCTGCCAGGAAGACCAGGCGCTGAAGCACGAACCGCCAGTGCTCATGAAACCTGCAGAAATGGCACAGGAAGTACCAGGTTAAGGACCGCCACAAGGACACACTCAATATGCCACATCCCAACAGCTTAGTAATAGGGTTCTTCTACAAACAAAATCTTACGGGCAACCCCAATATATAAAACAGACAGAAGCAACTCAGCAATCAAATACATTAAATGGATATGGCATGAATCTGACAAGTTCAGAAGTGTAGTATTTACCTAGTATACCTAGTGTAACCAATGAGAAGCACAATCCAATTTTTTAATAAAATGAAAATTAAAACTAAAGACTACGTTTATCAATTTGACTAAAGGTTTTCAATAGTCTTAAAGACAAAAATAAGAAACCTAAAAATTATGAATGAAGGCACAGTTGACCAAGTGTTCAGCTTAGTACATACCAAGCCCTGGGTTCTACTCCACAGACAGCATAAACTAGACTTGGTGGCATAAACACATGTAATGCCAGCATTCAGGAGGGAAAGATAGGAGGGTGAGATGCTCAAGACAACTGTGGTAGTTTGAATGGGTATGGCCCCCATAGACTCGTGTTTCAATGCTTGTCGGCCCATAAGGAACGGCATAAGTATCAGGTGTGGCCTTGTTGGAGTAGGTGTGGTCTTGTTAGCAGTGCATCACTGTGGGGGCAGGCTTTGAGGTCTCCTATGCTCAAGCTACACCCAGTGTGGCACACAGTCTCCTTCTGCTACCTATGGATCAAGATGTAGAACTCTCAATCACTTTTCCAGCACTAGGTCTGCCTGCAATCGTGCTTTCTGCCCTGACAATGGACTGAACCTCTGAAACTATAAGCCAGCCCAAATTAAATGTTTTCCTTCATAAGAACTGTCATAGTCATGGTGCCTTTTTACAGCAATGAAACCCTAACTAAGACAGCCATCATCCTTGAATATATACCAAGTTTAAAGCCAACCTGGGAGAAAAAAGGGGAGGGGGAAGGGGTCAGAGAGAGAACAAAACTCAACTACAGATGAAAAGGGTAAATGCCCTTATGAAATGTAATCAGTGCTGGGGAAAAAAATTTTTGTAATTGTTTTTAAGATTTTTTTTTTATTTATGTATGTATATGAGTACCTAATTTGCATGTATGCCTACAGGACAGAAAAGAGCATCAGATACTATTATAGATGGCCATGAGCTACCATGTGGTTGCTGGGAATTGAACTTGGAACCTCTGGAAGAGCAACAACCAGTGCTTTTAACCACTGAGCCATCTCTTCAGCCTGAAAAATAATTTTCCCTAAACTGAAGACCAAAACCAACTGTAACCGTACATCAACCCCTATAACTTATTCCTATACCTAACCTAAATCACTGCATTGCCATACAACCAAAAAGGAGGCCGTAACAAAAGCTCTGGTAGCAGAAGTGTGGTGGCACACTTGAAATCCCAGCTCTCGGGAGACCTCAGATCAGATCACTGGAGTCCCGAGGTTTGAGAGCAGCTAGGCAACACAGCAAGACCAGCCTCATAAAAACAAAATAAACAACCAACCTACAAGCTTGACCAAAAAAGTAGAAATTCTTCAACCTTGAGTATTTGTGCATGCCTCCTGATTTTCTTCTTTCTTCAGGGGGCTGGAGGAGAGGGGTCTTCTGTTTTTTAAAACATAGTATCACACTACATTGCCTTGGCTGGTCTAGAATTTGCTATATAGACCAAAGTAGCTAGGACTGCATCAATTCTCCTGCCTCTGCCTCCAAAGTAGTGAGATTACTGGCATGTGCCACCATGGTTGACTTCTGATATTTCAATGTGGCAGCAAATTCAAAACATATTCCTCATTGGACATGGCAGCACACACATGTAATGCCAGGACTCGGGAGACAAAGGCAGGAGAATCTCATGTTGAGGACGGTCTAGGCTACACAGCTAAACTGATTCAATAAACAAGTAAATAAACAAATAAATAAATGGTCCAGGCTACATAGCAAAGCCCTTGATTCAATAGACAGACAGACAGACAGACAATAAATAGGTAAATAAAGTACTGGTCATGGTGGCACATGCTTGTAATCTCAGTACTTGGATGGCCAAGGCAGAAAAAAGGATCACTAATAATCTAAGGTCAGCACCTGGTCTACACAGCAAATTTCAGACCAGCCAGTACTACATAGCAGCACCTTGTCTCTTTTTTAAAAAAAAAAAAAAAATTACTCAACAGAAAATAAAGCACACGTTAAAAAAGCCAGCTCCAGGACAGCTGGTGAGTGACCTCCAGGTACAGAGAGTCCTTCAGTCCTGCCAGCTTACTGCTCTGGACTGGACTTGACTTTTCCTTTTCTTTTTTTTGGTTTTTGGAGACAGGGTTTCTCTATGTAGCCCTGGCTGTCCTGGAACTCACTCTGTAGACCAGGCTGGCCTCGAACTCAGAAATCCACCTGCCTCTGCCTCCCAAGTGCTGGGGTTAAAGGCGTGCACCACCACTGCCCGGCTGCTCTGGACTTTTCATTACTTTACCATGGCAACGAGCAGGTCTGTATCGTTTGGTTTGAGACAGGGTCTCACCTATCTGGCTTTGAATTCACTAATATGGCCAAGGATGTCCTTAAATTCCTGATCCTCCTGCCTTTACCTCAAAAATCCTGGAATTACAAGGGTGAGCCACTACATCCATTGCTTTTATATTTAAAGGGTTGCTAAAGGTAAAACCCAAATAAGACTATGTGACAGAATATAACGGCAGAGTCTGAAAAGTAGACTACCATGCAGGATTCAAAAACAAATGAACTGACCCTTTACTCTCACCAGTGGCTTGCCAAGCCATTCCCTATGCACACACATTGTTTATTAACTGTATGTATGTCTTTAAAAGAGCATCTTTGTTAACTAAAAAGAAAAGCAGAGGGTGGGAGAGATAGTGCAGAGATAGTGACTGCTCTTCCAGAGGTCCTGAGTTCAATTCCTAGCAACCACACAGTGGTTCACAAACATCTGTAATGGGATTCGATGCCTTCTTCTGGTGTGTCTGAAGACAGCTACAGTGTATTCATATAAATAATAAATCTTTAAAAAGCGAAAAAAGAAAAGTAGAAATTTCTGGATTCTTATTTATCATAGTTCACAAACACAGAAATGTAGTTGTTTTCAGTTTAATGTCTATTAATCCAAATCATTTCAAAGCTGTACTTCATAGTCACAAGTAGCACTGTTTCTTCACTACTGATATACAAATAGTATAATCTTAAAATTAATAATATTGTACATTCAACTTTACTCACTATAAAGAAAGCATAACGGATATTTCATACAAAAAAAATGACACAGACCTATTAGGCATGTCTTCTTAATGGAAAGTGACTTATTAGAGTTTGATAAAATTGGATAAAAATCTTGAAAATCAAAGCAAAGATCTTACTGTCCTGAAACCCAGTGCCCCGATAGACACCTTGAAATAGGGTCAAAATATACATATACATGCAATCAGGAAGAAAAGAGGCCATGAGTTCGAAGAAGAATGAAGAGGGGATATGAAGGCTTGGAGGAATGAAAAGGAAGGGAGAAATGCTGAATTCAAATTACAATCTCAAAAACATAGTAATTTTTTTAATTAATGGTTTCCTTATAAACTGTCTGAAGTAAGAAGATAATATTAAAACACTCGTTTTCCTGCCACCATTATCAATGCGATTCTTTGTTGTTCCTTCTACAAAGACTTTTGCCTATTCATAAGTAATTATTCAATATCTCTATTTCTCCTTTCTTTAAACAAAAATGTAATGTTATAAAAAAAAAAAAAGCGCTGTTTTTCTTACAAACCTGTAATACTGTTCAGCAGGGAACTTGGTCTTCAGGGATGTTAGATGTGTTTTTACCGTACTGAAATGTTCTCGAGCTTTCAAGCACCTTTTTGGAACTGATCATAAAAGATAACAAAATTTAATAATGAAAAACTTACCAAACTGCCAATGTGGCTCTTGCTTAATAACCTATGGAGTCTCTACAGACATTAGTTAATCATCTTTAACCAGAGACCATTATTCCTCAGCTACTTTTCCTGTAAGTCCTCATACATCCAAAATCAAACTGTTTCTACTCCCATGGTCCAAAAAAAAAAAAAGAGCTTTACTGACTATTCTCAGATTGATAAATTCTACATCATTGCATAAACGACTTGCCTTGGAAACCTGTAAGCTGTGTATCAGAAAATAACTTCAGCTCTTCAGCTGGCTGCATCTTAAAAAGGGTTCCATGTCTAACTTGACATATTAGAATCTCAACAAAAGGCTGACTATAAACACGAATTTTAGAACATTTTATACCTGGCACTTTATTATCTACAAATGTATACTGAAAGGCGTTCAGTCATTAGAAGCATTCATTAAAACAAACACAAAGACTCACATGTGCCAACTACAATGACACTCATTGAAGGTTCAGGTGAGAGCAACACAACTCAACACCAGGCTAGGCAACAAAGCAAGACTCCTGTCTCACAAACAAACCACCCCACCAGCACATGCACAAGCGCACACACCTTTCACATGTGCGCACACAGGGGAATGCGTGTATGCACGCGTACACACACCCATACGCCAGTACACTCTCATAGCAAAATAACATCCCCATTTAAACCACACTATACACAGGTGGAAAAGCAAACAAAATATCAAGAATATCGCAAGCCTTAAAATGACCAAACCAATATTCTCCATTTTTCACTCACAATTAAAAAAAAAAAAAAAATCATTACAGACACCTCTCAATAAATGACAAAAGCGTACTCAGTACATCTTTTTAATGGAACATGACTCAGAGATTGATAGATTGGACCAAAAAAAATTTTTCTCTTTTCAAAAATCAAAGCAAAAAACTTACTGTCTTGAAACCCAGTGCCCTGATGGACCCCTTGAAGTAGGGTCAAAATCTCTCGAGCAGTTTGTTCTAAACTCTGTACAACTTTTCGTATTTCCTAGAGAATAAAAAATAAAAACCAGATAAGGTCAGTGTAATCCTCAGCACACACTCCTACAAACATGCCACCACACTCTCACATTTAGCCACGACTCTCAGGACTTTCACAAGAAGGGATTCTTCAGGTGTGAACCCGAACTCTTCCAGTAATTTCTTCTTGTCACAACTCAAGGAGCTGCTAAAAAGCCTCAGATTCTTCAGGTAGCCATGAAAGAAAAATAGCCACCTGCTCAAGAACCCATCTGAGACACTATAAAAATGAATAATTGGCAATGTAAATGTAGTCTATAGAACAAAAACTTAAATACAAGTGTTGACTTGTTTTCATTCATTTTACATTCTCTGAGCACATTTACTGATGGCATTATGCAAATATCAGAGAAGCAAGCAATCATTCCTAGCAATTTAATAAATAAGACAGGTAAATGTCTTTTTAATTTCTCACGCTTTTAGATGCTAACAGAAAAGCAATCCTTTCCGTTATAAAGTCAAGATAAGGACTACAAATTTTGCACGTGTAGTTTCAGCACTGAAAATGCTAAAGGCTACAGGTTCAAGTTCGAGGCCACCCAGGGCTACACATCAAGATCCTGTCTCAGGAGCAAAAGGAAAACAGTCAGAGAGCAGAAAATAAACTAATTCCAACGAAAGTAGATAGTACAACCAAGAGTCCTCAGACAGGACAATATCTGGAACACTAGACGAATAAAAAGTTAAATTTGAACACACACACAGTAACGAGTGTAAATAAAAGGAGAGCGGGGAAAGAGACCTTGTGAGACACAGTAGAATCTAGATTTTTTTTTTTTAATTCTATGTGGGATGAGAAGCTACAGGAGCTTTAAGGAAAGACCGCAAGTGCTTAAAAAAAAAAAAAAAAGCCAACAGCCAATATAGACGAGCTGTGGTTAGCCACGGGCGTTAACTGAGCCTGGGACGGGAATGCTGAAATAGGAAAAGTGATATTCAAAGAGGTCCAAGACGCTGAGAAGTCGAATCCGGAACCGAGAGGCGGCCTAACCTAAACCCATCGGGCCCGAAAACGAGAGACCGAGCAGGACTCGCCCAGCCTGGCTAGGAAGAGAAAAAAAGATGGGGAGGAAGGGGGCTCGCCTCTCGGATGTCCTGCTCGGCAGCCAAAAAGCCCTGCAGCTCCACGAAGATCTCGCTCACAGACATGGCGCCGGCTGCAATCAGTCAGCACCGGAGCACCGCTGAAGTACAACCCACAGACAAGTAGCGGACTCGCTCGCAACGCCCGTCGCTGCCGCTACATCCGCGTCCACCGACTCCTGCGCCACGGCTGGCGCCGGGGTCTTCCCACACACGTGGCGCACCGGAGCCGGGGCTGCCCGCCGCAATGCCTGAAGCGCCACGCGCACAGTCGCGTGCCGCTCGCTTGTCTTGAGCCCCGACAGCAGGACTAAGAGCCGGCCCTCGCCTGCTGCCCGCACATAGGCATCTCCGGAAACAGCCTACGTGGGAGCTTCAGCGGCACATGGCCATAGGACGGCTGATAGGCAGCTCCAATTGAGGGGACGGGGGCCGACGGCTGGGACTCGCAGATAGGCATCTAAGAGAACAGCCAGGTTGGGGGACCTTAGTGACACGTGGCTCATAGAGGGCGGAGCCAGTGTGTGTGGCGGGGTTTGCTTATCCACAGGCATGTGTTATAGGAATACTTCAGTCAAGGGAGGGAAATACTACTTCGCTTGCTGCTCAACAAAGAGCGTACATAAACTGAGTGTGAAAGAATGTCGAAAGAAAGTAATCGATAAATAAAAAATAATGAGAGACTATAATCTAAAAAAATATTAATAAATAAAAATAGTATCTTCGGGGCTGGAGAGATGGCTCAGCGGTTAACAGCACTAACTGCTCTTCCAGAGGTCCTGAGTTCAATTCCCAGCAACCACATGGTGGCTCACAACCTTCTGTAATGGGATCTGGTGCCCTCTTCTGGTGTGTCTGAAGACTGCTACAGTGTATTCATATACATAAAATAAATCTTTAAAAATATATATTGTCTTCAAGAACAGCTTGTTCATGTAACCTTCAACTAAGGAATTCACTTCAGCTGTGAAAGTGCTTCGGGGCTTTGAAGTCCTTGTACAGGATCTGGCTCACAACTACCCTATCCTCCCAGTGAGTATCTTGAAGATCTGGTCTTGAGCAGTTTGAAGAGGCCAGAATTCACCTTGTAGCTCCCGCAGCTGCTTCTCCACCTGATCAGTGAGTCCACTTACTCTCTGAATGAGCTTGGATCGAGTTCTGTGAGTTATCTCTTTGTAAGAGTACCTTCTATGGTGGAGTGGAGGGCTCTTAGCCATTAAAAGGGAGAGGTTGAGATGGTTTAGCAGTTAAGGGTTTGTCACCAAGACTGTCAGTATGATGGAAGGAAAGAACCAACACACACACACACACACACACACACACACACACACAAGTAAATAAATGCCTAATCTTTGGAGGGCACTCTCAAACTCTCCCCCAATACAGAAAAATCTATTTTAACCTCAAAAGAACCATTCTTCTTTGAAGGAGCAGGAACTAGCGAAGACATCCCCTTGTGCAGGAACTGGTTTTGATCATGTTCTGGACCCAGTTGCCTTGTAACTTAGGAAGGACTGTTCCAAGTACCCTTTACCTTTCGTGGAAGCTCTGACTGGAATTCAGATACCTTGCAGGAGCATAAAGCTTCTCTATTCCAACAGCCAATCTTCTGTTCTGTGTCCTTCTGTTTTAGTAAAGAGAGTGTTAGATCTCAAAGAAACTGTGTCTCAGTCCCTTTGGCCCCTCTCAGCACTTCTCACCAGCCTCCTACCTTAAACCTCTCCCTCCCAGGGCCTGGGCATCAGCTTCTCTTTCCCCAGTTTCTCTTCCTATAAAACAGCCACATGGCTACACACTCTCTTCACCTCCTGGTCCCTGCACCCCCCCTCTTCTGTTCCTCTCTCGAAGTCCCCACCTCTATCTCCTCGCATGGCCCGGTTCAATCTAGACTCGTCCAAATGCCTCTGACTGTTCTCACCTTCATATCTACAATAAACCCTTCTCAACCATACCTTGGAGCAGCAGTGTCCTTGTTTTTCATTCATTAGGGTCTTAAGTAGGCTGGTGTTTAACTCATCATGTAGCTAAGGACAGCCATGAACCTCCCGACCTTCCTGCCTCCACCTTCCCAGTGCTGGGATGACAAGCATGTGCCACCAGCCCCAGCTTTAAGTCATCACTTGACCAAATTCCCATGCCTGCCATTTTTTCAAAGTATCTTTTGAGAAAGTTTCCAAAAATCCAAGTTCAGGCTGTGGTAGACAGAAAGACAGTGGCTCCAGCAGCAACGTTTGGGAAGAGTGGCTTGCAGATGGTGGGAGAAGTTAACTCTTTATTCTTAACTTTTCAATTATGCGTATTTACTTACTCTGTGTGTGTGTGTGTGTGTGTGTGTGTGTGTGTGTGTGTGTGTGTGTGTGTGTGTGTTTGGTTTGTATGGCATATGTGGAGATCAGAGAGCAACAGAAGTCAGTTCCCTGTTTCTACCATGTGAAACCTGGCGTTCACATTCAGGTCGTCAGACTTTGAGGCAAATGACTTTAAGCACTAAAATACTACCATTACACTATCTGGGAATTGAAGGAAAGGAAACAACTGACTTAGAAAATCAATTCCCAAACCTGCTGTGGTGGCACATGTCTTTAGTCCTAGCACTTGGGAGGCTAAAGCAGGCAGATCTCTGAGTTTGAGGCCATCCTGGTCTGCAAAATGAGTCCTGGACAGACAGAACTGTTACACAGAAAAACCTGTCTCAAAAAACAAAATAGTAGTAGTAGTAGTAGTAGTAGTAGTAGTAGTAGTAGTAGTAGTAATAGAAAATGAACTTTCAAGTAGACCAGATTTATAAAAATATAATCTCAATCATTGCAATCAGGTCAGGCTTGTTTGAGTAATTACGGAAGCATCTAGGTGCAGCAGTGGAACTGAATGGTGAAAAATTCAAAGTTATCTTAGATTAAAGCCCCCAAAATGCCTTTGGATCCACAGGACAGCCTTGCTAACTAGCAAATAATAACTGCTCTTACTACACAAAAATCAAACCTCACAGAGCAAAGCGTGGCGGGTACCCCTGCTTGTAAGCTCAGCACTCGGGAAGCAAGAAGGTCATGAGTTCAAGGGCAGTCTAGGGTAGCACACAAGGCCATGTTTCCAAAAGTTGGACAGAAGCATTGCTGTCTGGGAGCAGCCTCCATCAGCCGTATGCCAGTTTGACCATGAATCCCTGCTATAACTTGGGGCTGGAAATTTCCCTGACGGACTGTGTACTGAAGTCATTATCCTGAGCTTATGGAGCCAGTGGAGGCAATGGAAACTTTATGAGATGGGACGTAATAGGAGATCTTAAGTCCCTGTCATTGGAGGTGTGTCCCTAATGGGTATTGTGAAACTCTGCTTCCTTCCTTCGTTCCCTAGTCACTCTCTTTCCGTCCTTTCTTCCTTCTTTATGGTTCTTTTAGGGCTCGCGTAGGCCAGGATGACTCCAAACTTGCCATGTAGCTAAGGATGACCCTGAATTTCTGATCTTCCTGTCTTCAGCTCCCAAGCTTCAGGACTGCAAGCCTGGGCCACCATGCTTCCTTTTCCTCCTTTCCCCTTCCACTTCCTGTCCTCCTCTCTCTCCCTTCCTCACTCTTTCTTTGACAAGATCTTGCTTTTTAGCTCAAACTGGCCTGTGTGTATATCAGACTAACCTTGAACTCAGTGTCCTCCTGTCTCAGCATTCTGAGTACCACGGCTACATGCACCATACTTAGGCCCTCTTTTTTGTTCACCGCCCAGTGGCAAAGTAAGCTGCTTTGCTCCACCACATGGCCTTATGAAGTTGTGCTCCCTCACCACGGGTCCAAAGTAACAAAGCGCACTCACTATGGAATGGACCCCCCTGAACTATGAGCCAAAATTATCCCCTTTCTATCCACAAATTCATAGCTTAAATGGTCACTATAGCAACACTAAGCAGTCTCTGAAACAACTTGGGCCAATAACAGGAAAGAGTTTGGCATAGTTGTAGCAGCTAACACCAGTCCTTCTCAGTCAAGAGCAACTGACGTCTAATAGACCCACCCTCATTGCCGACAACTTGAGTTGCTTATTGAACTGGACAAGGCCAGGTGTTCCGTGGACACAGGAACAGTCCCAAGGACTTGACACTGTGGCATGCTGTATTCAGCATCTTGTCCCTCAGAACCTTGTCAAGATTGGATCCCCCAAATCTTCCCACTGCTACTTCCCAAAGTGGATCCAGTACCTCAAGGCCTTGGGGAACAGAGACCTCAATACACAGCAGATTCACTACTTCAAAGTCAAAGTTTTTTTTTTTTTTTTTTAAAAATGTTATCCCAGCACTCAGGAGGAAAAAGCAGATCTCTGAGTTCAAGGCTAGCCTGGTTACAGAGTGACTTTTAGAACAGTAAGAACTACACAGTAGTAAGAAACAGTAAGAAACCCTGTATAGAAAAACAAAACAACAAAATGTTTTGAGATAAGGTCTTAATCTGTTACGCTGGCTGGCCTAGGATTTGCTGGGTTGACCAAGCTAGTCCCAAACTCAGAGATCTGCTTCCCAAATTCTGGGATAGATACATGTGACACCACATCCAAGGCCTAATTTTTTAAAACTTTTTTATTCTCTCTCTCCCTATCTTAGTTAGGGTTTCATTGCTGTGAAGAGACACCGTGACCAATGCAACTCATATAAAGGAAAACATTTAATTATGGCTGGCTTACTGTTTCAGGGGCTTAGTCCATTATCATCCTGTCAACGTGCAGGCAGTCATGATGCTGAAGCAGGAGCTGACAGTTCTACATCTTGATCCAAAGGCAGCAGAAGGAGACTGTGACACTGGGTGTAGCTTGAGCTTATATGAGACCTCAAAATCCCCACTTCACAGTGACACACTTCTTCCAACAAGGCCACATCTCCTAATAGTGCCTATGGGCTAAGTATTCAAACACTTGAGTCTATAGGGGCCATTCCTATTCAAACCACCACTCTTCTCTGTGTGTGTGTGTGGGGTGGGTGTGTGGGTGTCCACGCGCGTGTGTGTGCGCACATGCACACGCACACACATGGGGACTACAAGAGGACATCAATCAGTTACCCTGGAGCTAGAATAACAGAAGTTTGTGAGCCTGATGTGGGTGCTGGTAACCAAACTCTAATCCTCTGCAAGACCACCAAGCCCTCTTATCCACTTAGCTGTTTTTCCAGCTCTCCCTTTTTTATATTTTATTTCTACTTTAGCTATTTAGTTTGCGTGTGAGTGCATGAGTGTGCACATGCCTATGTGTGGGTGCACTTGTCCTCTCTTTCCATGTGGGTCCTAGGGTTTGAAGCCAGGGAGCCAGGCTTGGCAGCAAGCACCTCTGCCCACTGAACCATCTCAGTGGCCAAGGTGTATTTTCTTTACTGAGTGGGTAAGGAAGGATGTGTACATGTATTTATTTTTGTGAGTGGTAGGTATGAACATAGGTGAGCATGTATGCAGTGTGTTGGAGGCCAGAGACTGACACTAGGTGTCTTGATCCGTCGCTTCCTACTTCAGTGTTAGAGACAAGGTCTTTTCGGTGAACCTGGTGCTCAGCAGTTGGCTTGTCAGCAGGTTCGGGCAGGTGCCTGTCTTTGTCCTCTCCACAATGGTGTAACAGGTACATGACATCACAGCCACCTTCCCATGGCTGCTGGACATGGGAACTCAGCTCTTAATGCTTAGACAGCAAGCATTTTGCCCACTGACTATCTCTCCAGGCCCCGATCCAGATTCGTGTGTGACTGCCCTCCTGTCCAATGACTTCTGAATAGAAGGCTGGGCTTGCTTCCATCATTTCCTGGTGGCACCACCTGGAGCAGAACCTAGTTTTCAGAATTCTTGACAATTTCTCCAGGAAGGTCTCCGAGGATGCTTCTCCTTCTGGAAGGATGGGTTAGAAACACTTTTCTTCCTTCCTGTCACTAAGTATTGAAAAAGGTAAGAACCATGGAGATTACATAGAGACAGCTGCTAGGAGGTGCTGAAAGTCTGAGTAGACAGAGCTTCCAGGGCCCACACAACTTAAGACATTTCATGAAAGTACCAGGTGGGCCGCTCACTCCTGTCATCCCAGTACATCCAGAACATTGAGGCAGGAGGATCACCACAAGTTCCTGGCCAGCCTAGGATACAAAATAAGACCCCGTCTCAAACAAACCTTTGTAAAAAGAAATTTCTTTGGGGCTGGTTAGGTGACTCAGTGGTTAAAATACTTGCTATTCTTGCAGAGGACTCAGGTTCCCAGCACCCATGCAGTAGCTCACAGTTGTCTGCAAGTGCAGGTTCAGGGAAATCTGACACCTTCTTCTGTCACCCATGGGCATTAGGCAGGCACATATTTTTTTATATATATATATATGCATATATAGTTACATACACACAAGCAATGCAGCTAAAACACCAACACATTAAATGAAAGTAAATAAGTATTTTAAAAAGATGAGAAGGGGGGAGGAAGGAAGAGCTTGAGAAGCACGGCAGGTGTGCGGGTCCACGCCTTTAGGAGGCACAGCAGGTGTGCGGGTCCACACCTTTAGGAGGCACAGCAGGTGTGCGGGTCCACACCTTTAGGAGGCACGGGAGGTGTGTGGGTCCATGCTTTTAATCCCAGCACTCAGAAGACATCAGCAGAAAGATCTCTGTGAGTTAGAGGTCAGTCTACTCTATTTATTTTTTTAAAAAGTTTATTTATTTATATGAGTACCCTAACTGTCTTCAGACACACCAGAAGAGGGCATCAGATCCCATTACAGATGGTTGTGAGCCATCATATGGTTGCTTGGAATTGAACTCAGGACCTCTGGAAGAGCAGTTAGTACTCTTAACCACTGAGCCATCTCTCCAGCCCAAGTCTACTCTATTTATAAGTGTCAGGCTAGCCAAGGCTACATAATGAGACTCTGTCTCAAAGCAACAAAAATATTATTTTGTTTTATATGTATGAGTATTTTGCCTGAATACATGCAAGTATGCTACATATGTGCCTGGTGCCTGGGGAAGCCAAAAGATATCAGATCCCCTGAAACTGGAGTTGCAGACAGTTTTAAGCTAACACATGGGTACTAGAAATCGAACTTGCGTCTTCTGCAAGAGCAACAAGTACTTTTAACCACTGAGCCATCTCATTTGGCATAGCTAACTCTACATCATATCTTCTAGAAAATGAAATAAAACACTTTCCAATTTTTTTCTATTCTGTGTAAGAGGGTCTGTAAATTAGACCAATAAAAGATAAGTGTTCTCTTACCTCTTTCTCTTGCCTCTCTCCTACTTCCCTTACCTCTCCCCGTTCCCTTCCCCCCTCTCTCCACGTGGTCATGGCCGGCCTCCACTCCTCTACTTCTCTACTCTCTCCCTCTCTCTGCCTTTCTCTGCCTCTACTACCCTCTTAACTCCCCTTCCCATGCCCTAAATAAACTCTATTTCTATACTATAAAAAAAAAAAATAAGTGTTAACAGAACAGAAAATCAGAAGAACTCAATGACACCATCAAGTAGCAGGTCGTGGGCTGGGGACATAGCTCTTGAGCTCTAGAGGGCTTGCCTAGAATGTGAGTTCTTGGATTTGACTTCAGTACCACATAGACCAGATGTGATGGTTTAAATGAGAATGCACCCCCCATAGGGTGACATATTTGAGTATGCGATTCCCCAATTGGTGGACCATTTGGGAAGAATTAGGAGGTAGAGCCTTGTTGGAGTACATGTATCACTAAGAGAAGGCTTTGAGGTTTCAAACGCCCATGCCATTACCAGATCTAGCTTTCTGTCTTCCTACTACTTGTGGATTAGTACATAAGCTCTCAGCTACTGCTACAGTGCCCTGTCTCCCTGCCTGCCTGCTTCCTGCCTGCTGCCTGCTGCCTGCTGCCTGCCTGCCTGCTGCCTGCCTGCCTGCTGCCTGCTGCCTGCTGCCTGCCTGCTGTACTGCCTGCTGCCTGCTGTACTGCCTGCTGCCTGCTGCCTGCCTGCCTGCTGCCTGCTGCCTGCTGCCTGCCTGCCTGCTGCCTGCTGCCTGCCTGCCTGCCTGCCTGCTGCCTGCTGCCTGCTGCCTGCTGCCTGCCTGCCTGCCTGCCTGCTGCCTGCCTGCCTGCTGCCTGCTGCCTGCTGCCTGCTGCCTGCTGCCTGCCTGCCTGCTGCCTGCTGCCTGCCTGCCTGCTGCCTGCTGCCTGCTGCCTGCTGCCGGCTACCTGCTACCTGCTGCCTGCTGCCTGCTGCCTGCCATGAGTGTCATGGACTCACCCTCTGAAATGTAAGCACTAAATAAACTCTTCCTTCTATAAGTTGCCTTGCTCATGATGTGTCATCACAGTAATAGAAAAGTAACTAAGGTACTGGGTGAGTTGTGCATGCCAGAACTTGGGAAGTAGACACTTTGTGTCTGCAGAAGATGCCCTGCCCAAGCTTCCTGCTACTGTTTGCTGCCATGACTTCTCTGCTTTAATTGACTCCCCCTCTGGAACTACATACCAAAATAAACTCCTGTTCCCATAATTTCCAATGATCATGATGTTTTATCACAGCCACAGGAAAGTAACTGATACCCTTAGGAAGAGGGGACTTCAGTTAAGGAATTGCCTCCATCAGATTGGCCTGGGATGTGTCTTTGGGGGAGTTGTCTTGATTGGTAGGTGACATAGAAGGGCCCAGCCCACTGTAGATGCCAAAATTTTTTGACAGATGGCCTGGGTTATATAAGAAAAGTGGTTTAGTGTGAATCTGGGAACACACCAATAGGCAGTGGTCCTTCATGGTTTCTACTTCAGTTCTTGCCTTGGTTTTAACCTGTAAGACACAAAACCTTGTTTCTCCCCCAGGTTGGTTCTGGTTTGTCTTATCATAGCAACAGAAAGAAAACTAGTACAGCCTCAGAGGATAGATTGCAGGAGTTGGTTCTTACCTTCTACAGTTTGGGTTCCGTGGTCCAATTCAGGTCTTCAGCTTAACAGCAGTAGCCTTTACCCTCTGAGCCATCTTGCCATTGCCTTCCCCTTTTGTGAGGACAGAGAGAGCCTCATGTAATGCTGGCTGCCTAGGTGTTGGTTTATTCAGAGTTGGAAATAGAAGCCAGAGCTTCATAAAAGGTAAGTAAGCACCGTACTGAGGCTGCAGCTGCACCTCCAGCCCCTCTTCCAGTGTTCTTTATGTCATGACATTCCCCAGAGGGATTTAAGGAAGCCACATCTCCCTAGAAGTTGCTCTCTTAGACAAAAGGCTTCTTTTTGTATCTACCGAGTCTCGAAAATGTTTGGCTTAAAACAATCTTCAGACCAGGTCAGTAAGATGGCTCAACAAGTAAAGGCACTTGCCACTAAGCCTGACCCTGAGTCCCCAGAACGCATACTGTGGAAGGAAAGTACTAACTACTGCAAGTAGTCCTTTGACCTAGAGACATGTGATACAGCACAAAGGCGCACACACCATACTCATTGACAGGCATACACACAAAATCAGTCAATTAATCTATAAGTAAATAAACATGGAGAAAAGACAGAAAGACAACTGTTTCGACATAAGAAACTCTTACAAACTTCTCTTTTTGTGTTTTCTCAAAATTCCTATTGTGTTACCTAAAGAAACCTACTAGGGAACTGAAGAGATAGATGGCTCTGTGGTGAAGAGCCAGAGGACCCTGGCTCACAGTCCATAATTCCACTTCCAGTGTTCTGGTACCCTCTTCTGGCCACTGAAGGCACTGCCCACATAGGGTACACATGCAGACAGGCAAAACACTCACCACATAAAAATAAAGAGGACTGAACAAGTAGCTCACAGTTAAAAGTATTTTCTGCTCTTCCAGAGGACTTGAGTTCAGTTCCCAGTACACTGGGCATCTCACAACAGCCTGTAAATCCATGTTCAGGAGATCCTACACCATTATTCTGTGGTCACCTGAATTCCTGAACACATACCCACTCATAGACACACATGTATAATATCAAAAATATAAAGATGTGTTGCATTATGTTATGGAGATTTCCATGGTGAGGACTGGTGGGATTTCAAGTCCTGAACTTGGGGGAACTCAGGGATTGGTGGAATTCTTTTCTTGTACGGCGGGGTCTGGCCACCTCTCCCACTTCTAGGTGGTTAGAAAATCATTAGGGAAAGAGGGGGACATGTGGGGGTGTTGGGGAGGCTGGCTACTGAAGCTCCTCAGGCAGGGGTCTGGCCACTTTCCTGCTTGAGTGTTTACAAAGTTTACAAAAGGAGTCCACAGCAGGGAAGGCTTTCCCTGTTGCCTGTTGGTGTGGACAGCCAACACTCATGGCTAACGTTTGGGACCCATGGAGCCCAGGCTGTCTTCGAACTATATATATGAGAATGGCTTTGAACTCCTGATCCTCCTGCCTCAACCTCCCGAGTGCAGGGATTACAGACATGGGGAGCCAGTCACAGTTTATGAGGCGCTGGGTTTCCAACCTAGGACTTAGAGCTTGCTCGGCAAGCACTTCACCAACTGAGCCTTAGCCTCGGCCCTCGGGGTTATTTTTAATCCGTTTTAGAAAGTTTAGTTTGTACCCAGTAGGTGGCGCTCGAGCCCGCCCAATACCAGACACCCGGGCCTGCTCTTTTGCTACACTTCCGCCTCTACTTCCGCTTCCGAGAAGCGAAGGGAACGTCACTTCCGAGAGCTCCGCGTGGACTGACGGGTTCTGGGTTCTCCAGCATGGCCGAGTTAGCAGGCCTCGCGAAGCCGAGTCTGGCGTTGAACCCGCAGGAAGACTCGCAGTTTGAAAAGGATCTGACGCAAATCCAGCGGCGCGCGAAAAAGGTGAGCGGCGGGGCGGCCGGGCTGACTCGGGAGCGGAGCTCTCACGGGCTTGGAGACTATGGTTCCAGTTCGGAGACTGAGGCAGGTCGGGAATCGGTGTGAGGTTTGGCTCTTTAGGCCCTCAGGACTCACGTGGAGAAGGAGGGGTGCCACGTGTGGGAGCATGGCACCTCCAAATCTCAGAATATGTTAAAGCTGACACGCTTCCGCTTTGGCCCGCAAAATGAAGGTTCGTGGTCTACCACAGCATTTGGAAGGTGTGTTATGTCCCCTTACCTTGTAGTGCTTAGAAGAAGGAATAGACATCCGGAAACCCAGCTCCTGGGACCGGGAAGCAGGAGGCTCGAGAGTCCGAAAACAGCTCGACCTCAGTATTCAGACCAGAGCTTCGCCAAAGAAAAGCGAGATTACAACCTGCCAAGCTCTGTTTGCAGACAGTGTCCCTAACGGAAGTTTATATTCCCTTTGGTTTTCAGCATGAGGTGCACTGGAGAGAATGGAAATTTTTCTTTTTTTGTTGTTGTTGTCCTGGGGGTCTTTGGGGAGGGTTGCTTTTGTTACAATGTGTGTGGGGGGTTTATTCTAGCCCATGCTAACCTCACATTTGCTTTGCAGTCGAGGCCTTGAACCCCTATATCCACTTCATGAATACTAGGATTACAGAAGTGCAGTCTGCACTGAAGGTTAACAGCCAGAAATAGTAAGATTCAATGTAATAAACTGACATCAGAGTTGAAGGTCTTGGGTTCAGAGTGACAATAACAGACTTTTTACTTGCTTGTCCATTGAGCTCTTGAACACATGTTGTGCTGACTGTTTTGTAGGGCCAGGTGGGTGTGGACATGTGTGTGCTGTGGTGTGCATCATGGTGCCTGTGTAGGTTGAAGGACATCCCTTGGGAGTCTGTCCCTTGCAGAGAGAGTCTGTGGCTCTGTGTGATTGAAGTCAAGCATCAGGCTTGCACATAAGAGAACTAACAAACACCTAGTTTTTCCGTTTCCGCTGTGATAGAGATACGAGCATGTTTCTGGACTGAGGGGAATGAAGGGTGTTGAAATTTTTGTTGCAGGCCAGACAAGGTGATGGTTACCTTCTATCCAGTGCTGGAGAGGCAGAGGCAGGGAGATCTCTACCTATCTTCTAAAGAACTTTAGAAAGCTGGGTGATGGGGGCACACACCTTTAATCCTAACACTCAGGAGGCAGAGGCAGATGGGTCTGTGTGAGTTTGAGTTTAGCCTGGTCTACAAAGCTCCAGGACAGCCAGGGCTTCACAAAGAAGCCCTGTCTCAAAAAAACAGAAAGAAAGAAAAAAGACTTTAGAATTAATTTTCTCTGAAGTTAAGGAGTGGTAACATACTTCGGTTGAAAAATAAAGACCTTTGCATGGCGTAGTGATACAGGCCTTTTATTTTAGCATTCCGGAGTTAGAGGCCAGCCTGATCTACATAGTGAGTTTTGGGCCAGCCAAAGCTCCATAGTGAGACCCAGCTCAGAAAAATGTGTATACACACACAAATTTTGGTACGGTATGAGTGTGCATTTTTAAAATGTTTATCTGTTTTGTCCTCAGCAAAAGAAGAAAGAAAAATTTAACCCTGGAGTAGTTTATCTGGGGCACCTACCTTCAACACTTTCTGAAAACCATATCTATGACTACTGCGCCCAGTTTGGCGATATTAGCAGATTCAGATTGTCTAGAAGTAAGCGGGTAAGATTCTGTACTGAATTCAACTATGTATACTTTGCTTGTCAATTGTCTGTCGTCCTTTGTATTCATAGGCACAACAGTGTTACCTACAAAGCTCCTACTCGGGAACATTTCACAAGCCAGCCATGGTGGCGCACACCTTTAATCCCAGCACTCAGGAAGATAAGCAGAAGCAGGTGAAGCGGTTTTGAAGCCAGCCTAGTTGACATCATGAGTTCTGAGACACCCATAGTTACATAGAGAGAGCTTGTCTCTAAATAAGTAAATGTAAGCCCAGTAATTTTACAAATTGCAGTGGAATCACAAGAAAGTAAGCTTGGTCTAGTGGTCCATACCTTTAGTCCCAACACTTGGGAGACAGGGACAGGCAGACCTCTGGGTTTGAGTCCAGTCACAACTGCATAGTGTGAATTTCTATCTCAATGAAAAGAGAGATCATGAGGCTGCGGAGATAGCTCAATCTGTAACTGTCGATCTGCGGAGCCCAGGTCAAAAGCCAGGTATGATCATATACACATGCAGTCCCAGTGCTGGGAAGGTGGGACTCCATGACTAGCCAGCTGAGCCCAGCGCCAGGCCAGTGACAGACTTGTTTCAAAATTCGCGTGGTTGAGACCCAGGAAAATGGCTTAATGGTAAGAGCACTTGTGCTGTAAACAGGAAGTGGAACAGATGCGCACACTCACCCCTTCCTCAAGCACCAAGTGAAAGGCCACGCGTAACCCCAGAATTGGGAGCTGGAGCCAGTGACTGTAGGTAGGACTTGCTGCTGCTGGCCAGTTTAGCCAAAACAGCAAGCGACCAGGTCAGTAAAAAGTCCTATCTTGAGAGAATACAGTGGAGAGGCGTAGAAGGTACTGTGCATCCTCTGGCCTCTGCCTATGAACAAACAAGACGGTCAAGCATCTTGGGGCACAGCACTGAAATCTCATACTTTAAGTCAGCTTATGGTTTGTTAGCAGGCATTCCTGTCCCTAGCCGGGAGCCCATCGTCAGGCCACGGGTTGGGTGCTTACAGGGCAGAGCCACACGCTGCTTATAGGAAAAATCGGAAGTCAGGAAAATCGGGGAGCAAGGATTAGAATTTAAAACGACCTCAGGAGCAGAATCAGTATTCTGAATGTTCATTTACCTAACACGCACAAGTAGACCGTGTTTACTTTGTGACTGCTAACCCTGGGGCTCATGAACTTCAGTTTGCTTTGTGGAGAGCTTTTCTAGTAGATCCCATAAAACCACAGCCCCCCCCCCATGTGTCCGTGTGTCCGTGTGTGTGTGTGTGTGTGTGTGTGTGTGTGTGTGTGTGTGTGTGTGTGTATTTGCTTTTACTGAGGTTTAAATCATGGGGTGGGAATTGTCTGTTTGTGGCACCATCACCTTTTGAGGCCTGCTGCCAACTTGATTCCTCCCTGGAAGAGAATGTCTTCCTCTGGTTGCCTCTTCTAGTCCCCTGAGGAATTCTTGTCTTGGGACACTTGTGCTGCCCCATCTGTCTCTGCCAGATCACTAACTACTTCCTTGGAAGAAAGGTGTTTTTGTTTGCGTGTAGGGAAGGAGAAGGTGAGTCTTCCACTGTCGAGGAGGCTCCTGGGCTTTGGCTTTCTTCGTGGGTTGTCGAGTCTCCTGGAACTCTGCGGAATGTACCTGCATTCTCCTGCAGGTGCCACAGCTAGCTCAGCCAGCAGCCTCGTTCTTGTCAAGTGTTTCTCCTCAGTTCCTACTAATCTCAGCAGCCAAAACTTCCTCTGCCTGAGTCATAGCTTCTAAATTCTGTAGACCCTACAGTCTCATAGGATGGCTACTCCTCACTTGCTCTAGAGACTTCTCCCCAAAATACATCTGTGGGCCCCTCAAAGAAATAATTGATTCTTGATGTATGACTGCAATGGTTTGACAGCTACCAGGAGATGCAACCTTTGTTCACTGTTCAGCTAGTGAAGGTGCAGTTAAAAATGAGTCCATATTTGCTCCAGAAACTTGGTTCCAGTTCCAGAGCCTAGAAGTGGCTCAGATACTAGGATGAGCCATCACTTGCATGACAGAGGCCATGCATTTCAACAGGTGTTTAGATTTATTATCCTCTAAGCACCTTTAAAGTGTTTGGTTTTGATTTGGTTAGTTTGAAATGGAGATTACCTGTGGAGCTCTGGCTGTCTCAGACTTGCTACATTAGACCAGGCTGGCCTTGAACTTGTAGCTATCCTGTCTCTGCTTCCCAAATACTAGGATTATAGGCATTCACCACCATGCCCAGCTTAGAAGAAATTTTATTATTTATGTGTTCTACCTGTCTGTGTTTGCACACCACATGCATGCCTAGTGCCTGCAGAAGCCAGAAGGGAGGGCATCAGAGCTTCTGAACTAGGAAATTTGAGCTACCATGTTGGTGCTGGGAATTGAACCCAGGTCCAGTGCTCTTAGTTAGCCACTGAGCAATCTCTCCAGCCCCTACAGTCTTCCTAATGCTGTGACCCTTTTACATAGTTCCTCATGTTGTGGTAGCCCACAAACATAAAATTATTTCATTGCTACTTCATAACTGTGATTTTTTTTTTTTTTTTTTTGCTTGTTTGTATGGTGCTGGGACTTGAACCCACGTCTTTGTGTTGGGCATCCAGCCCTTGGCCTTTTTGTTTCTTTTCTTTCTTAATTACTTTTATTTATTTGAATGAGGCAGGGGTGAATATAGAAATCAGCTAGTTTGGTTTTTCCTTCCACCATGTGGTTCCTGGGGTTGAAGTTAGGTCATTAGATTTGGTGGGTGATGTCTTTGTCTGGCGAGTCATTTCACTGGCCCTTGGTTTTTGTTCTTGGAATGGCATGTCCTTTCAAATTACTTTTCAAAGGATCTGTTAGTTAACAGTGGTGGTCTGTTGTGTTGTTCGTAACCCGTGACCCTTCTGCTCCACTATCTTGCTCCTGTGTACTGGGTGGGGTTGGAAGTGCTGGTGGGAGATGGCTGGTGGTGGATGCTCAGTCTGCCCTTACTCTGTGGAACTGAAATTACCTTTGAATTGCTGATGTTTGTTTTTTTTAACGTGTTGTTGGGCTTTGTGGGACATTGGTATTTTTGTGGCACCCTGATGAGAGTTTATTGCCCTCATTCCGTGGAATGACAGTCTGAGGCGTCCATGTTACTTAACACAGGTCAGGTGTCAGTGGCAGGATCAAAGTGTAGACATTTGAACTCCAGAACCCACCCTGTACTTAAGAGCATTCTCGGTGTGGAGATCCACTTGTGAGCTAGTGCAGGGGTTAGGAAGTCAAGGCCTGTTCCTTTGCCTAGGCTGTGGAAGTCAGTGCAAGTTCCTTGGTGAGTCTCAGGACACTGGAGACTTGGTTGTCTCTACCCTTAATGTGAGGTGAGCTTGAGCTGCCTGCACTCTCTGGTGCTGGGAACTGAAACCACGTTGCTATTTGATTTTGAGATAGTCTTACTTAGTTGCCCAGACTGGCCTCATTATACTCACAAGATCCAACATCCTCCTGCCTCAACCTCCTGTGTAACTAGGATTACTGGGGTTACCCGGACTGCCAGGTTTTTTAATGAAAAAAAATACAAAAACAAAAACAAAAAACCCTAGCCCTTGCTGGTGTGTGACAAATAGGACTACCAATGAAATGAGAAATGAGTAGGTAAGTCTAGGACTGTGGGAGCCCGAAAGATGGCCACCTCACCACCAGACAGTGCTGCTGAATTCCTTGTAGCCAGAATACTCAGACTAAGCCGAGTACTAAGGATACCAGAAAATCTACATTCCAAGCTGTAACTGTCTTGTCTGTCTGTGTGTTAGTTCCAGAGTTGGGGGGCTGCGGGGTGGGGAGTTGGCTTTCAAGTAGTAAAAGTTGTGACTGGGGCTTGTTAGGAGCTAGGTAACAGACTTAACTGCTGTTTGGCGGGTTTTCTGTTGCAGACTGGAAACAGCAAAGGCTATGCCTTTGTGGAGTTTGAGTCTGAGGACGTTGCCAAGATTGTTGCAGAAACAATGGATAACTACCTTTTTGGTGAAAGACTTCTCTCGTGTAAGTGCTCTACCTTTCTGCACTATGATGGGATTACAAAGTTGCTTGTGGGGTTGTACTCAGGAAGAGAAGCTCACCCATCTTTAATGGGTGATTGGAAAGAACTTTACTCAAATTGAAAACGGATGGGGTTGGAGCCCAGCATAAGCGACACACCTTTAATCCTGGCACTTGGGAGGCGGAGGCAGGCTGATCTCTCTACGTTCAAGGACGTCCATGTAGAGACCTTATGTCAAAGAAGGAAAAGAAAACTGATGGTTAGATAGGCATGAGCCAGATAAAGGGACAGCAGTGCAGCCTGAGGTCATTTCTTACCAAATGAGTGGAAAATGCCAAACCAGAGGACACTAACCTTTAGTTATTAGAATGGTAAGGAATTCAATTGGGGAGACGTAGATGGGCTACAGGTCAGATTCTTGACACCCATAAAACTAAGAAGTTAATGTGAGGCCTGAGTACAGCCCATTAGCAGAGTCTACACAGGGCAAGACCAAAGGTAAAGAATCACATTTCAGGATCAAACTCAATGATGGTGGGTGCAGCTGGCTGTCAGCCCAGCTCCGGGCTCAGTGAGAGGCTGTTTGAAGGAAGGAAAGCAGAGTGAGAGAATAGAAAACCACATGCCCTCCTTGCTCTGCACAGACAACTCACCCACAGACGCACACGTAATCATTCCCACAGAGGTCGTAAATAGAGCCACAGTGAACTTTTGTGTCCCATCACAGGAAACCTGTGACATCACCACCCAGAACTCTGTCCTTGTAAGGTAGACCTAAGTGTCCAGCCTGCCTACACCCATGGTAGAATGTGCCCTGCCCTAGGAGCAGTTTACAGGTTCACAGGGCTTCCTGATAACATTTTTCTCCCAGTTCCCATGGCCATGGGTGTTCCATGTTCAGTTCAAAGCCTGGCTCCTGTTGGAGAAAGTGGCTGGGTAGAAACCTGGGGGCATTGGTGCTCTGCTTTGTCTAGTTTGAGGAAAATACCAGAAAGGGCTGTGGATTCTACTGAGGTTTTTGACTATTGCCAGAAATCCTTATCCCATCCAGGGTAGAGTGGAATTATCTGGGACTGGGAGTGTAGTTATCTGGTAGAGTGCTGGCCTAGAATGCACAAGGCCATGTATTTCGGCCCTAGGTGCACATACACTGCATCTGAGGGCACAAGCCTTTAATGCCTATATTTGGGGGTGGAAGCTGGAGAACCTGAAGTCAAGGTCATTCTAGGCAACCTCAGCGCCAGCTTAGGCTACGTGAAACCCTGTGTTTAAAAAAAGTTTTAAAAAGAGGAGAGCAGAGAGGTGGCTCAGAAGGTAAAGCTGCTTGCTGTGAAAGTGAGTTCAATCCCCAGATCCCACATCAAAGTAGGAGAGAACCAACTCCACAAAGGTGTCCTCTGGCCTCAGTGGGCATCAGGGTATGTGAACCCACACACACGCATTTGCATAGACAATAATCATTGTTTGATGTTTAAAGGCTACTTCTGTCACGTACTTAGTTCATGTCATAAGAAATAGCTATCTGGGAAATATAAAATTAAAAGACCCTTTCCTCTTTATTGGTTTGTTTTATAGGTAAATTTATGCCACGAGAAAAAGTCCGTAAAGACCTTTTTAGCCAGTGGAATGTTCCGTTTCATCCTCCATCATTTCCAGCAGTGAAACGCTATAATCAGAGACGAGGTCGTTTGCAGATGTTGAAGATGGAATATCGGTTTAAGAAGAAGGAAAAATTACTCCGGAAGAAACTAGCTGAGAAGGGGATTGATTATAGTTTTCCTTCACTGGTAAATATCCTTTTCCAGTTTTCTTGGTGGTTTCTCTTAGGGGTGAATGTCCTGCCTCACTAGTTGTAGCTCGTGTCTATGATTATACAGAATCTGTCCCAGTGCTCCTCACACGCTAGGTTTCTGGGTTAGTTTGTACGTGTAGTTCTTGATTGATTGGCGGACAGGCTGGAGTCTGCCCTGCTAGGCAAGTGGTCTGCTGATCTTAATGTTTCTGGTGCTGGGGATGGGACCCGGACACTGAGCGTGCATCACGCATCCCTGCCTCCCTCAAACAGTGGCCCCCTTTTAGAGAAAAGGTCTGGCTGAGTTGCATGGACTGGTTTGACTGTGGTTTGTAGCTCAGGCAAGCCCTCCTCGTAGGTCCTCTTGCCTCTGTGTCCTGGGATCCTGAGTAGATAGGTGAGCCCTAGACAGTTGGCTGCTACTGTTGTTGATGTTGCTAAGACTGGGTCTCTCATTCCACACTGGCCTCAAACTTGTTATGCCACCAAGAATGACAGAATTTCCCGTCTTCCTAAGTGCTAGGATCACAGGCACACGTAATAACTCCAGGTTCATGCAGTCCTGGAGGTGTAACCAGAGCTTTGGGGTTTGCTTTGTATGAACTACATTCCCAGGCCTCTCCCAGCTTTTTCCCCAATATAATTTCCTGCCTGTGTACCAAGTGGTTGCCGGGTGTCCTTGGAGGCCAGAAAAGGGAATTGGATAGCATCAAACTATAGTTTACAGATAGATGCAAGTCACCATTTGGGTGCTGGGAATTGAATCTGTCCTCTGAAAGAACAGTCTATACTCGTAACTGTTGAACAGTCTCTCTAGTCCCTAGCTTTTTTTTTTTTTTTTTCTAAAATCAAGGTCTTGCTACATGACCTAGACTCCCCCAAAATTGGAGACTTTTCTGCCTCAGCCTTCCAAGTGTGGTGATCATAAGCATACACTACTCACCCGGGTTACAGCTAAACCTTGCCCCTGGTGACATTAAATGACAATTCAGCTACAGCATATGCGTATAGCTGATAAATATGCAAATTGTTTATTTGCAGGTTCTACCTAGGCCAGAGAAAGGGACTTCAAACATTGTTAGCACTCGTGGGGATTCTGAGGTTAACCAGGTAAGATCTCTGGATAATGGCCACTGGTTACTATAGAAATACTTCCAGGAGTGTTGGCAAGGCTGGGAATGAAGGCACTGGCCACCAAGCCTGGCACTAGATCAGACACTGGGTCTCACATTGTTGAAGGAAAGATCTGTCTCCTAAAGGTTGTCCTCTGAGCTCCTCACACATGTGCGTGCGTGCGTGCTCTCTCTCACACACACACACACACACACACACACACAGAGTAATCAAAAAAAACTTTTAAAAGTAAATTATCTGAAAAAAAGAAAGTAATTTCTGCTATACTTCACTTTTAAAGACTTCATACAGTTGGTGGGTGTTTTGGGGTTTATTGGGGGACGTTTTTTGGGATCTCGTGATCTTAATGTAGCCCAAGGGAGCCCCAGTGTTACACAGTAAGCCCCCAACTTACAGTGTTCTGAAGATGAACCTCCCATCCTCCTGCCTCCCACGTCACATCCTTGGTGCTGGGACTGCAGGCTTATGCCACTAGAGCTGGACTCTTGTACTGTGAGAGTGTCTTTTTTTTATTAAGAATTTTTATTTATGTATATGAGTATACATACTATAGCTGTCTCTAGACACACCAGAAGAGGACATCAACATCAGATCCCATTACAGGTGGTTGTGAGCCATCATGTGGTTGCTGGGAATTAAACTTGGAGCCTCTAGAAGAGCAGTCAGTGCTCTTAACTGCTGAGCCATATCTCTCCAGCCCCCGTACTGTGGATTTTTAAAACCCTAAAATCATGTGGAGAATTGCGCCAATGAGAAAGAATACTTGCTACACAAATATGAGGACCTGAGTTCAAATCCTAGAACCCACATAATGTCAGGGTTCATGCTGTATGTTCATGCCTGCCACCCTTGGAAGAGGGGGAACATGCATGTGTGACACTTGCTGGCCACCAGTCTAGCTTCCGGTTCAGGGAGAGACTTTGTCCAAGGGAAATAAAGAGTGATGGAGTAGGACACCCAGTGTCCTTTTGGCCCAAGCAGGCTTGCATACACACAGTTGTGAGCCACCATGTGGGTGCTGGAAGTTGAACCTAGGTCCTCTGGAAGAGCAGCGGTGCTAAGCCATCTCTCTGGCCCCTTGATCTTCATTATCTTGTCATTTTAGTTAAGATTTTGCTTCATGTTCTTTCAAGCTGGAAATAGTGATACAAATCGAAATCAGTGACTCGGGTTAGAATGGGTTCTGTGACTGTGATTGTGTATAGGTTGGACTTCAGCAACCCCAGGAGCAAGAAGGGAATCAGCAGAGGCATGGTGCTAGTCAGGAAGCGAGGTACGGAAGCCTTGCTGGACTTTCCCTCTACTGCATTGAGCAGTCCCAGGTGTCTTTCACTGGGGGGTGAGGAAGGTTTCCTTGACTGAATCTTAAGAATGCTTTCTGTCTTCCATAGAACCTGTCAGCTTTTTTTTTTTTTAACTCAAAATTGTAATTAGTTGGTGAGGTGACATCTATTTCCAAGCTTATGCCTTCTCAGAAGCTAGGAGTCTTGCTTCTTCACCCCAGTTTCAAGTCACAGAAACATTGTGTCAAAACTTGATGTCAGGCTGTGGTGTAATCCCGGCTGAGATAGGCATGCACCGTAACATCTGGGTATAGCAAAGCCTTTACCCTGCTAATGTGAACTATTTGGCAGTTTAAAGATAGGCATACAACTGTAACATGTGCGTGTAGCTGAGAAATAAGTTGTTAAACTCCTAGCTTTTATTTCCAGGTTTTACCTGACCAAAAAGAAAGGCTTTCAGGCATACCCAAGAGAAAGGAGAAGATGATGAAAGGGGGGGTTTCCAGAAACCTTCCTAAGAAGCAGCGTAAGCAGTCTAAGAGGAAGAAGAAGTCATCTGTGGACGGCCAGGTGAGCATGGCCTTGTATTCTGGGAATCAATTCCTGTAGACATAGTTAGAAGGAGAAAAAGCAGTCTTCCCTTGTGTCAGTGGGAAATAAAAACAGGCTGAAAATAGATCCCATGGTATACCTTAAAACTAGGAGGGTAGAGGTGTTGGGTGTTCCTTCCTGGTAAGGCTAAGAAGGTGGTGATGGTGGGTGATTGTGGGTGTTGTTCCCAGTGCCTGTGCTCAGTCCTGGACTGTAATGTACTTGATGCTTTCAGGATCCCACACCAGTTTGTACACCAACGTTTTTGGAGAGACGAAAATCCCAGGTGATGGAAATCAGTGACGATAAAGATAATGAAATCGTTTTGAAACTGCCTGTGCCCCCAGTGAAAGAAGACACGCAAATGACTCCAACACCTGCAAGCTCTGGGAAAAAAAGACGGAGAAAAAGGAAGAGCAAGCAGTGACCCTGTGCTGAGCATCCTGTGTGCACAGTTCTAGCAGGGGTGATCGTGTGGTAAAGGCCTAGTATATGTTACAAGGTGTAATGACATGCAAGCACCGACAAGACTGTTGGAGTGAGAATACAGTTTGTTTTTCCAGTGAGGAAAGCCACCAGGAACCTGGCTGTCTTGCCCTCTCCTGGCCTGAATTTGTCTTCAGGCTTTGTAGCTCCCGTAGTTTTACTCTCCTTATGAAACTCAGGCTTAACTCCCACCAGGAGTCTTGTGGCGGATGCGTGTGTTTGGACTGTGTGTGGTCAGGCGGTTATGTATGTAAATCCCCCCCAAAAAATATGTCAGGCTTCAACCTCAGGCATCTGAAACTGGAAGTTAAATCCAGAGAGTGAGAGGGCAGTCCAGCTGTGAGTAGATTTGCACATGCGTCCAGGAGCTGAGGAGGAATCCGAAGTTAATTGCAGCTAAGCTTGAGTAGGTTTCACAAATTAGTTTCAGCAGTTGTATTCAAGTTTCAAACAATGACCAAATTTTTCTACAGTTTATTTGTGTACAAGAGAACCTAAGAACTTTGGGGGATAAGAAATGCTTCCATCTCCTGTTGTAAGTCTCTGTACCCTTTCTATGCTTTTGTTTTGCTAATTCGGGTTTGTTGAATATAATTGTCAGTCACCATTAAGCATCCTTTTTGTCCAGTTGTGGGGTGTGAGTGAGTGTACATGCTGTGTGCACGTGCACACGCCTGAAGGGGAAATCAGGTGCCTTCTATCCCTCTCCCCTTAGTCATTTGAGATAGGACTCTGGTTAGACAGTTTTTCCCTATATTGTCCTGACTCTCCTGGAACTCGCTCTATCAGACTAGGCTGAAGACTGAAGAGAGATCCACCTGCCACTGCCTCCCAACTGCTGAGATTAAAGGTGCGTGCTGCCACCAGCTTGCTGAGATAGGACTCTTAACCTCATCTGAGGCCATAACACACAGCACTACCAAGGTAGTGGTGGTAGCCTGGCAGTGAGTTCAGACCTAGGTGAGCACTTCTGAGGGCAAGAGCCTTTCCCATTCACAGGCCAACACTTCAGACTTGAGAACTTAGCTTTAGCTCCAGCCAAGTTTCCTGATGTTTTAAGATAATGAATATAACTTAGGATCAAATCAGAATGTCACAGCTTAAATGCCTATGACATCTTTTGTATGTTTGTAAGTCAGACTTATTTCTTCAGTCACTTTACCTTATGTGTGTGTAGGTCTGTTGTTAGGAGAGGAAGGAACATACACAGCCCATGACACATGTATGGGAATCAGAGGACCATTTTGGGACAGTCTCAGAGCAGGCCAGTAAGCCCCTGAGATCTCTCTCCTCTGTTGATGGGTGTACCACCAAGCCTGGTTTTTTACATGGGTTCTGAAGACCAAACTTAAGACCTCATGCTTGTGAGACAAGTACTTTTCTGTTTCATCTTTGCAGCCCCATTTTTAATTTGTTGTCTTGTGTATTCCGGGCACACGATGTAATTAAGGATGGCCCTCCTGCATCTGCCCCTGCGTATATACCACCCTGCCTGGCATCTCCCCTGCTCCCTTACCAGGGATTGGATCTAAGCCTTGTGCACAGGCCAATGTTTGCCAGTGATTTGGACACTAGGAACCACCCTCAACATTTACAGAGACTGAAATGAGCATTTGCACTTGGCTAAGGGAAGCTGAAAGGGTGGCTTAGGCACTAGGCTTGATTGCTAGCACCCACATGACAGCTCACAGTTGCCTGTGACTCCAGTTCCAGAGCATCCAAGGGTACTGGGCACCAGTGTGTACAGACAAGTCCAACAGTGTCGTCACTGCCGATTGTGGCATCATGTCCATTTGTCATCACAGCGCTGCATTGTGCCATCACCACGCTTATCTGAGATGACATTTTGATGTCACAGGGCAATTGAGATAATGCAAGGCTCTATTGTGTCATTGTGTGGCATGCTCTGTTGTGATAATGACTGTTCCATAGGCACCAGAATATCCACTAATGACATGGTGCTCTGTGTAAGCCACTGGATCACCAGGTGCACTGTGACATCACAGCCGAGTTACATTAAATTCCCATTGTGTCATTACCACATGGCTATGACACTGTGGTGTTGAGTTGTGACATCACAGTGTAGTATATAACACCAAACTGAATTGTGTCATAAAGCAGTGTTTTGACATGGCAAACCCCTTGTGTTTGCTTGCAATGTAACAATCATACATCGCATACGAACATTGCAGTACTATGTTGAAATGATTCCTTGTGCCCAGAAACTGAATTCGAGTCATTCTGTGCTGGGTATGATGCTGCACATCTGTAATGTCCCAAAAGTGGAGGCAGGGGAGTGGAGAGTCCAGGGCAGCCTGGTTTGCAACAGGAAGGTAGGCTAGAGGTAAGATCGGTGGTGTGCTTGCTTAGCATGCTGAGTCCCTGGGATACACTCCCAGCACTGAAAATTGGTCATGGTGGTACACAGTAGAGACAGGTTGTCCTCAGTTAGTCTGGCCTGTCATGCATAGTATGAACTCTTGGGTTCCCATTTAACCAATCAGGGTCTCGCATGACGAAGTATTTAACCAGCCATGCTTTTCCGTGGTAAAGAAGTATGTGATTGATGGAGGGCAGCCCAGCACACTGTGGGTGCCGTCCATGGGCTGGTGGTCCTGGGTTATAGAAAGTGGGCTGAGCACATTAGTAAGCAGCACCCCCCCCCCCCATATCAGCACCTGCCTTGAGTTCCTGCCTGACTTTTTCAGTGAATTGTGGTTTGGACATGTAAGAGAAATAAGCCATTTCCTCCCCAATTTGCTTTGGTCCTGGTGGGTGTTTCAGCACAGCAATAAAAACCCTGACAAGTCAGGTCCTCAAAATAACAGCAACAGTCTACCAGTAGGTGGCGACAGAGCCTAAAACTAACTCTGGTGTTTAGAGTGCCAGAAGTTCAGGATTATTAGGGGGAGTTATACTGTTGTTAATTTTTTTTTTTTTTTTAAACACAGTCTTCTATATCCCCAATAGCCAAGGACAGCCTTGAATTTCTGATCTCCCTGCCTCTACATTTCCAAGTGCTAGGATCGCAGATGTATGCCACTGTGGTGCTTTTGCAGTGTTGGGGGTGGGTGGAAGCCAGGGCCTTGTGCGTGCCAGATAAGCATTCTACCTACAGATTCCCACACCTGAACCTCTACTTAAAACTAAAATCCCATGCTGGGAACTTGGCTTTGCTACTAAAATCACTGTTTTGTTGTTTTTGTTTTGTTTTGTTTTGTTTTGAAAAAAGCCCTGTTCTGCTTTACTGGGGGTGCTTGTCTCCATGAGGACAGAAGAAGGTATTGCCAGAATTACAGAGAGTTGTTAAGCCACCAACATTATTAATTCTGGGAACCAAATTTGGATTCTCTGGAAAAGCAACAAGTGCTTTTAAACACTAAGCCATCTCTCCAGTTCCTAAAAAGAAGTCTTTAATTCACAATGTACTTTTAACTCAATTTTACTTACTTAACTCCACTTAGAATTGTCATTTTTCCGCTTCACTTAGTAATCTGAACATTTTGGATTTTCTTTTCCTTTCGTTATTTCTTTTTTTCCTGAGGCTGTCTTTGAACCCACGATCCTCTTATATTTTTGGTTGTGAGCCTAGCCTTTAACGGCTGAGCCATCTCTCCAGCCCCCCACGATCCTCTTGTCTTGGCCTCTGGAGTACTAGGATTGCAGACGTGACACTACACCCAGCTGGGGTTATTTTTCAGTTCTGTCTTCATAATGTATTTCTAGTCTTGTTCTTCTCAAAAACAAGCTCAAAATTTTAAATTCCATTGAAAAGTTAGAGTTTACCTTAGGCCAGGAGATCCGTGTGCCCTCCCTCCTCCCACCAGACAGGGTCTCACTATGCAGCTCCGGCTGTCCTGGAACTCAGTGTTCCAAGCTAGCCTCTAACTCTGAGAGATCCACCTACTGCAGTCTCCCATATGCAGAGATTAAAGGCAAGTCATCATGCCTGGTCTTAGGTTAATTTTGTTTCAAGACAGGGTTTCTCTATGTAAGCCTGGCTGTCCTGGAACTCCCTTTGTAGACCAGGCTGGTCTGGAACTCTCAGAGATCTGCCGCCAGTCTGCTGGGAGTAAAAGTATGCACAATGCCTGCTCATATGTTAATTTGTAACATTTACATTACACCTGGCCTGAGTGCCCCATTGTTTAAATTAAAGAATAGGTTAGGCTTGTAGCTTAGCTGATAGTGCTTGTCTACCTTACAGCAAACCCTAGATTCTTCTCACACTGGGCTGAAACCTGGTCTGATTCTGTATGCCTATAATCCCAGGATTTAGGAGATAGAGGCAGGAGAATTAGGAGTCCAAGAGGTCATTCTTGGCTAAATACTGAACGTGAGACCAGCTTGAGATACCTGAGACACTGACTCCAAAGTGAGGATGACCATGGTGGAGGGGGGCCACAAGTGTAGTAGCATATAGTTTTAATCCCAGCACTCAGAAGGCAAAAGCAGATGGATCTCTGAGTTTGAGGCTAGCCTGATCTATGTATGCTCTATAAAGGTCAGCCTGATCTACAGGGAGATTTCCAGGCCAGCCAGGGCTCCATAGTGAGACCCTATCTAAAAATATGATGGAGGTGGGAGACGAGGTTCCTTGGTGATTTAGAGCACCTTCTGTTCTTGCAGAAGACCTGAGTTCAATTCCTAACACCCACATGGTGGATCATAACCATCTGTAACTCCAGTGTCGGGCGTCCATCACTCTGTTCTGGCATCCAACCTGCAAATTTCACTAGTTTTACAGTTAAGTTGCTCAGCAGGTGTCTGGATGCCTGCATTGCTTCGACCTGCTTCCAGAAGAGGAACCTGAGCTATGAGAGATGTTACTTCTCTGGCCAGATGGTGCCAATTTTAGAATCTTCCTAGTTATAAATAAAGCTGTCAGCTCTGTGATGCCCAGAAAAAGCAACTCAAGACATTTGATACTTGCCAAACGTGGTTTCTGTGCAGATGTTCCCACGTTAACGCAGCTGCCCTCCAGCCATTTCTTTCACAGTTTCTGCTGGGGTCTGGGAAGCGGCTCTGTTACAGGGTGATCGCTGGCAATGTGTTTCTTCTGAAGGAATAGGACATTTCCCCTTCTATTTCTGTTTTATATGGTATGTACTGTTAGCCTTCCATCTAAGCTCCACCCCACCGTCACCTGGCAACAGCCAAGTGTGCCTGACTCACTCTAAAAGGCGCTGCTTGCCCCTTCCGCTCTCTCTGCTCTTTTACCCTTGCCTTCCTGGTCCTGCTCTCTCTCCATTCCCTTTGCCACTCTCTCTCTCCACATGCTCGTGGCCAGCCTCTACTCTCTCTCTGTCTCTCTCTGCCTTTCTCTACCTCTACTACCCTCTTGACTCCCCTCCCCATGCCCTGAATAAACACTATTCTATACTATACCATCGTGTGGCTGGTCCCTCTGGGGGAAGGACTGTCTCAACGTGGGCTCCGGGAGCACCCTCTTCCCCCACAACTCACCACACCTCATAGAACACATCCCCCCCTTTATCTTTTTATAAAGACATCATGTATGGTTTTCTGTTTGTTGTTTGTTAAGACAAGGTTGTGTAACCAAGGTGTTTAAATATGCCTGACCCATGGGGAGCATATTAGGACGTGTAGCCTTGTTGGAGTGGTGTCTCTTCACAGCAATGGAGACCCTAAGACACCAACCTCACACACGGGGGGGGGGGGGGGGGGG
>CM052711.1:68750015-68765898 GCA_028551405.1 Uromys caudimaculatus | reverse complement strand
CCAAGAGATGGAAAAAGCCATCTTCCTGACACCCTGGTCTCTTGGTCCAGACATATCTGACATCCCCTTGACTTTTTGGTTATGTCAATAATTTCCTTCCATCCCCTTGAAACTAGTTTTAATTTAATTGCTGTCACAGGCAACTAAAAATGCCCTATTAGGAGTTGTAGAAACGGTCGCTGGACCATGGTGGCATACATATTTAATCCCAGCACAGGCAACTGGATCTCTTGAGTTCAAGTCCAGCCTAGTCTACAGAAAGTTCCAGAATGACCAGGGGCTACAGAGAAACCCTCTCTTGAGAAAGAAAGTTGTAGAAACTGATAACATGACCACTCTATGGTGTGGCTAAGGGGAAGGTTCTTATCGTAGGTACGTAAGAGGGAGGGAACAGGCAGAGGCATCGGGAAGAGTCCAGAGCAGAGAGAGAAAGAAGGAGACTGAACACGGCCAACAGACTGGAGCTGCCTGGCCAGGACTATCTGTGAGAGAGAGGAAAATAGCAGGGGAGAGACAGCAGAGAAAGTGAGAGAAGCAGGGCATAGAGAGAGGCCATAACTGGAATAGCAGGGTGATAAAGAGAATTTAGAGCTGTGGGGAACAAAGCCCAAGAGCTGGAGGGAGTTTAGGATGAGAAGGTAAGGGGGGCTAGGATGCTGGCAAGGACTTTGAAATGTGTAACAGGTACTTGTGATACCAGCATGCACTTTGATATGCTGATAAGCACCACAGGTAGCCATCTGTCCCTGACAGAGATGAGGGAACCAGCTTCACAAGTTCCTGAGGAATGCTGGCTTTTATCTAACCACCAGAAACCCTCTTATGGTCGAGGCTGAGCATGTTTCTGAATATTTGGGCTGCCTTTTGAAGTATAGGGAATTAGTTTCCCTTGGACCTGACAGAGGTCACACATTTTACTAGGGGTGGGGTGGGATGAGCATATATATGTGTGTGAAGACTGAGGTCTATGTCAGGGGTCTTCCTCAACCACTCTCCATCTTTGTGTGTGTGTGTGTGTGTGTGTGTTGGAATGTATGTGTGTATAGTGTGCACACCCGGGGGGAGGGTGGCCTCTATCATTCTCTACCTGTCTCGCTTGTGACTGTTTCTTCCTGAACCTGGAGTTCATGTTTCTCCAGCTAGGCTAGCAGCCAGCAAGCTTCATGGATTCTCCTGTCTCTGCTCCCACCCCCATTTTGCTGGAGTTATGCGCAATTATAGGTTATAGCCATGCCTAGCTTTCTACATGTTACTAGGTGATAAGTCATTCTCCACCAACTAAATGAGCCAAATCAAAGTATATAAAGGCAGGTTCATTGGTCCCAAGGACTGAGAACAGTAAAGTCAACATGGGAAGGGAGACAGCGGGGAGGGGGAAGAGAAAGAGAAAAAGAGTGTGTTCATGCAGGGAGAGAGAAAATACAGAGAGAGGGAGAGAGAGAAGAGAGATCAAGATGTCTCGGTTATATAGGGAAGAGAGTTGGGGGGAGGGGAAGCCCAGTCCCTGGGCTGTAAGGTTCAGCATAGAGGGCCGGCTGGGTAGGCCATCCATACCCTGTAACTGGTAGGGACTGAGGGATGCTGGGAGAACCTGGAGGCCAGGTCCACTTTGGTGTGTAAAATATGCACCTCAGCCATCTGGGGTCTGAATCCTAACACATAGTCCTTATTGAACCACCCCCGAGGTCCATGTCACAAGGCTTTCAACCAGTAGGTCTGCAACAACTGTAAGAATGTAAAGTCTGGGCTGGGCAGTGGTCCCAGCACTTGGGAGGCAGAGGCAGGCAGATTTCTGAGTTCGAGGCCAGCCTGGTCTACAGAGTGAGTTCCAGGACAGCCAGGGCTATACAGAGAAACCCTGTCTCGAAAAACCAAAAAAAAAAAAAAAAGAATGTAAAGTCTGACCTAACACACAGTATTGAAAATTATACTGTGGGGCTGGAGAGATGGCTCAGTGGTTAAGAGCATGACTGCTCTTGCAGAGGTCCTGAGTTCAATTCCCAGCAATGACATGGTGGCTCACAACCATCTGTAATGGGATCTGATGCACTCTTCTAGTGTGTGTCTGAAGACAACTGCAGTGTACTCATGTACATAAAAAATAAATAAATCTTTAAAAAAATTATACTGTCATAGATGAACTGAAGAACAATGGGTACAAAGGCTGCAGGGGACTCTAGAACATTCTGAAAGTCAACCTAACCAACACGCGAAGTGGAAAACACTCTCTGGGCCTTCTGTCTTGTAGGAGTTACAGCCTTTAAACAGAACTTCCAGAAGGAAAGCAAGCACTTTCTGAAGTCGGGGGTGAGGGTGGGGTTGTGGGGCACCTGTTTTGTTAGTAAACCACAAGGAAGCCACCGTGCCAGTGCAGCCAGGGGGAGGTTTTTCCTCCCTTGTGCACTGTAAACACGTCTTGCATAATTCAGCTTCTCTTGTCTTGTAAAACATTCCACACAGCTGCCTGGAAGTGCGGGATGGAGAAGACCAGTAAATCACTAAGCAGGTATGTGTTACTGAGGAATTCCCAGCAAGCAGCAGGGACGCTGGTCCTTTGGATCCACCTGGGTGTAGTGAATATAGGATTGTAATTAATTGCTACAAGCCGTTGCTGCAGTGTCAGAAGGCAAGGGCTTTCTTTGATATTAAAACGATCAGGTGTTTACCTGACCAGTTCTTTAAGTGGACACCATGACCCCAGTGGCAATGCTCCTCTTTATTTTCTCTTCCCAAAGCCTTGCTTCCAGATGGTCATGGTGGTGCATACCTGTAATAGCAGTGCTGGGAGACAGAAGCTTGCTCGCCTTACAGCAAGTCTGAGACCAGCACGGGCTACTCCCTCAACAAAACAGACAGGTCAGGGGAGATGCTCAGCCTGGTGAGGCACTTGCTGTGCAAGCACGGGGAGCAGATCTCCATGAGCTCATCACTGCTGGACTGGTATGGTCATTCACCCCTAATCCCAGCAGCAGGAGGCAGACAAAGGAGAACTCAGGGAGCAAGTGGCTAGCTTAGACCAGCTGGACAGGTGAGCTCTGGGTTCAAGTGAGAACCCCGGCCTTAATAGAAAAGGTAGAGAGCCATCCAAGAAGATACCTAGGGCCAGTTTTTGGCCTCTACACGCATGGGTGTGCACATATACACACCTGCACATGTACACATGTGCACTGCTGATGAAATAAGCCAATTCAAGCCAATTTTTTTTCCGATGTAAAAGCAAGAGGAATTTATTGTTCCAGCACACTGGGGTTGTCCTGCACCTGAAGGAGAGGTGGTGACCCCAGGAATTCAAGCCAAATTAAAAGTAAAAAAAAAAAAAAAAAAAAAAAGGCAGGTTTATTTAGGAATGAGCTCCCAGGTAAATTCACTAGACTCAGGGCACTAGGCCAGAAAAGGTTCCAGGCAAGACCATTGCCGGAGGCTTTTTATGGGTGGTGTTAGCATTCCTTCTAGGTTCTGCCCAACAGTTACCTAGCAACAGCCAGGTAGGCCTGGCTTCTCTCTCCACCCCTTTTCTCCCTCTGCCCCCCTTCACTCTCTCTCATCCTTTCTCCCTCTCTCCCCTTCCTCCTCCCCCCTCCCTCCAAGTGTTCCTGGCCTGTCTCTTCTCTTTCTCCCTCCCCCCATTCTTTCTCTTCCTCTACTCCCTTCTCAGCCCCCCTTCCTATGCCCCAAATAAACTCTATTCTATACTAGCCCTGCCTTATGGCTGGTACCTCAGGGGAGGGATGCTTCAGCACGGCCCCATGAGGTACCCCCACACGGTGCTCTACCAAACATATCCTTGGTTCTACAAAACGTATCAGATGGTAGACAAAGGAAAATGATGTGTCTGCCACACGCTGGGCTTGAGCCCAGGTATGGTCATCTAGAGAAGGGGCCTGAGTGGCTGGTGACGCCAGGTGAAGGGGGTTGTGACAGCTGTCAGGAATGCAGAATTGGGCTTTCCTCACCTTTTTCTGTTCCCATGCTTTCATAGTTGTCTAATTGGAGAGGGAGAAATGGAATTTTTTTAATTTTTTTTAAATTTTATTTATTTATTCATTTATTTATTATATGTAAGTACACTGTAGCTGTCTTCAGACACCCCAGAAGAGGGCATCAGATCTCATTATGGATGGTTGTGAGCCACCATGTGGTTGCTGGGATTTGAACTCATGACCTTCGGAAGAGCAGTCAGAACTCTTAACCGCTGAGCCATCTCTCCAGCCCCAAGAAATGGAATTTATGGGACCATGTGGGTAAAATGGGGTCTTTGCTTTTATAAGCTATCCCTGGGATGGATCCCAGGGCACATAAGACAGACACCTGCACCAATATAAGAAACCATTTGGAATAAGACTTCCATTTTGAGTAGGGGATTGAATAAAGGTTAAGTTCCCAAGACCTCCCAGGGAACTGACATCCTATTAGACAGAAAGAGTCGTGTACATGGGTAACTGACTTACTGATTGGCAAGTTAAGACATGAAGAGAGCCGGGCGGTGGTGGCGCACGCCTTTAATCCCAGCACTTGGGAGGCAGAGGCAGGCGATTTCTGAGTTCGAGGCCAGCCTGGTCTACAGAGTGAGTTCCAGGACAGCCAGGGCTACACAGAAAAACCCTGTCTTGAAAAACCAAAAAAAAGGATCATCTGAGAACTTCTGTCATATAAGAGCTGTAACATACCCTGTGGAGAAGAATTCTCTTCCAAAGCTTTCACTGTTGGAAGCTGCCCAGGCCACTGTGGTCACTTCCCACCCTGTGGCCCCAACCTAGCCCCTGTACCTAGTCTGCCACCTCATCCACACCCCCACTTTGCAGAGGGTCTTCTCTTTTTCTGATTGCCTGGTTTTGTGTGTGTGTGTGTGTGTGTGTGTGTGTGTGTGTGTGTGTGTGTGTGTGTGTTTGTGTGTGTGTGTGTGTTTGCTCACACTGCCCCCCAACACACACACACACACACACACACACACACACACACACACACACACAGAGTAAACACCTTCTTTAACAGATGATTCTGGCGACTGCTGACTGAGGTGTCTGATATTTCTCTGATGATACTTACCGTGTCAGGCTCAAGATTTTCATCCTTTTGAATTCTTTAACTGGCAGAGAAAACTGACACAATCAAGACCCATAGACTATATCAACATGACGATTCACAACCATCTATATATCCAGGTCCAGGGTAGCTGATGCCTTCTGGCTTCTGCAGCCACCAGGCACACATGGTACACGACATATAGCCAGGCAAAACATTCATTAGCATAATTTTATAATGTTTAAAGCAAAACTAAAATGAGTAGAATAACATTACTTTAATGTCACTTTATGCATGGAATTGCTGCTGGGAAGTCATGATTTAAAAACTGCCTCATACTCGTCCTAACATACATGTTCTCCCTTCATCCGTCCATGCCTGACTGTCTACACCAGGTAAAACTCTCCAGGGTGGTACTTAGTACTACACCCACCGCCAGAATGTTCTCTTACAGTAGATGAATGTACACAGTACACTCTTGGGAGGAGGTGAGGATATCTGACTACTCTAGGAAAAGCTTGGCTTTTCTTTTTTTTTTGTTTTTTTGAGACAGGGTTTCTCTGTGTAGCCCTGGCTGTCCTGGAACTCACTCTGTACACCAGGCTGGCCTCGAACTCAGAAATTCACCTGCCTCTGCCTCCCAAGTGGTGGGATTAAAGGCGTGCACCACCATTGCCCAGCTAAGCTTGGCTTTTCTTAACTGTACTTTTTAGTGTGCTGATGCTCACTGCTCCTGTTGTATCTGGGTGCCATCAGTTAAAGTCTACTCAATTCCAGCATCAATAAAGACCAGATATTTTGAACATTAATAGGGGAAGAAGAAACCCACAATTTAATATAGGGTCTCTGGTTACTTACATGGCCAGTAATAACCAAGTGTCTACCGGGTAGCTAACCCTTCGTGCTGCTTTGGATCATCCAGCCTTTGTCACAGGGAGTGGTAGGTGGCCATATCATTTGTTTTCTCTACTTCCATAGCGTTCAGATGACTCTCATCTGCTCTCATGCTCATGGCCTCACAGGCCAGGCTGAGAGAGGCCCCTTCACAGCATATTAAAGCACTGTCTTTCAAGCACTACAGGTGCAGAGTCTTCTCCAGTTACCCTGCTTCTGTACCGTACAGGCTTGGTAAGCCCTGTCCCACTGTGAATCATGGCCACCCGTATTAAAGCCGGGATCTGAGTGGTGCGGACTATCACTTCTCCTAGTCTATCCAGGACTCCAAGGGGTTGGCTCACAGGAGGAGCTATTTAGCACAGATCCACTGTGTGTTCTTTTTCCTTCTGGCTTCTCAGCCATAACAAATAGAAGGCTACCATCTGTGCCTTGTCCCCCTCCCCAGCATAAAACCACACTGTCCTGCCAAATCCAAGGCTAGTGTGGAGATAGATACCATCCGCATAGCTTTTTCTTATTGCAGGTCCTCCCACATGTGAATATTTATCTATCTATCTATCTATCTATCTATCTATCTATCTATCTATCTATCTATTTATTGACAGTGCTCACTCTGTACACTAGTCTGGACCAGAACTCACTATATATAGACTCCAAGCTGGCCTTGACCTTGAAATGATCCTCTTGAGTCAGCAAGCTCTTGGGAGGTAAACAGCTGAGGCGCAGTTGCATGTATTATGACCCAGAGCTGAGGCCATGCAACTGATATCACAGCTGCAGTTGACTCTAGCCCAGCCATTCTTAATCTGTGGGTTGTGGTCCCTTTGAGGTGGCAGATCAGATATCCTGCATCTCAGATGTTTATATTAGGATTCACAACAGTAGCAAAATTACAGTTATGAAGGAGCAACAAAGTAACGTTATGGGTGGGGGTCACCACAATATGAGGAACTGTCGTAAAGGGTCACAGCATTGGGGAGACTGAGAACACTGCTCCAGCCTATTCCTCCTTCTTTCAGGAATCCCAATAGATTTTGTTGTTGTTGGGTTTTTTGTTTTGTTTTGTTTTTCAAGACATGATTTCTCTGTGTAGCTCTGACTGTCTTGAAACTTGCTCTGTAGAACAGGCTGGCCTTAAACTCACAGAACTGACTGCCTCTGGTGCCCAAGTGCTGGGATCAAAGACATGTGTCAGTTCCACTGGTTTCTTTTTTTATTCATTTATTTAATTTATTATTTTATGTAGATGGTTATTTTGTTAGTATGGCATGCCTAGTCTCTTTGGAGACCAGAAGAGGGCAGTGTGTGCCCTGTAACTGGAGTTACAAATGCTTGTGAGCCACAATGTGGGTGCTGGGAACTGGACCTGAGGTCTCTGGAAGAGCAACCAGTGCTACTACTGAGCCATTGCTCCAGGTCCTACAATAGATGTTCTGTTTGTTTGTTTGTTTTTTGTTTTTTTCAAGACAGAGTTTCTCTGTGTAGCCCTGGCTGTCCTGGAACTCACTCTGTAGACCAGGCTGGCCTCAAACTCAGAAATCCACCTGCCTCTGCCTCCCAAGTGCTGGGATTAAAGGCGTGCGCCACCACTGCCCGGCTACAATAGATATACTAAGATGCTGTCAACTATCTTTAAGGCAACCCCAAATTCATGTGGTAGACCCTACTAATCAGGAGGTTGTCTATTGCATACCACATAAAGAAAGATGTCGGCTCTATCCCCACCACAGACATTCCATTTCCAATGTAAGGATAATGCAACCACTGTTACCACAAGAATACTGTGTTGTTTCTTACTACATAGGGAAGAATGACTATATTGTAAGTGCTCCCTCAGGCATCCCACTGACAGATGGCTTAGCGTAAGTTTCATGTCTCGTCAGCCATAGTGTTAAGGCCTAGGTAAAATGTTAAGACCTAGGTAACTGTTACTTGTCTAGCTTGCCACTATAGGCTGTTACTGATGTCATAAGGAAAGTTTCTCATATGCTCTTCCTGCTGTTACTAAGCTGCTCTGTGCTTTGGTGTTCTTGGAAGCCAATCACAAGAGGAGTCAGTTAGAACTGCTTTGGAGCAGTAGACACAATAAGCTTGGACCCGGACCAACCACCCAGCAGCACTTTCTGCACCTGTATATGAGCTTTTATGGTATTTGCTTTTATAAGCTGCCCCTGGGATGGGCCCCAACATAAGAGAGACACCTGAATTTTGAGTAGGGGTCGAGTGAAGTTTAAGTTTCCAAGACCTCCCTGGGAACTGATATTCTACTTGGTAGAAAGAGACATGTGCGTGGGTAAGTGATGTCTTGGTTGACAAGTTAAGACATGAATGTTAGACGAGGCAAATCCCTGCTGCAGTCCAACCAATGGGAGCAGGATAAGTGTACAACGAAGACATGTTCCTAAGGAAACCCCCTATCACTAAATCCTGATTGTTGGGACAACTTGGCACACAGATTGTGGATTTTAGGCTTAAAAGCTTTATAGGATTCTAGCTGGGCATCACAGTTCAGCTCCTGGATCTAACCTATGGCCCTGACCAATCAGTTCTGGGGCATATGCTCAATAAACTATCCCTGTCTGACTAAGCTCAGTGTTCATGTGGTTTTCGAGGGGACTCCTGGAGCAGAAAACATAGGAAGGACAATAGTTCTCCCAGATGAACCTTTAGTTCTGTCAGGTCCCCGTTCAAGCACTTAGCACAGACCAAAGAGACAATTCTACTCCATTCTAGCTTGGTGGAACTTAATTGAGACCCTTCCTGGGACTATGAGACATAGGCAGCTGACGACTGTTATTTATGTAAGTGAGACAGAAGTTGGCACCAGGGACTGGGGTATTGCTATGATGGGCCTGACCATGTTTTTGTTTGGAGGAACGTGGACCTTGGACTAGAAAAGCAGTTGAATGCCTTAAGTGGGGCTGAATTCTAGTAGGAACATGGAAGACACTAGTGCTGTGGGTGGCTTGAATTGTGGCAGCCTGTTTCAAGTTTCAGAGAAGAATGTTAGTATGTCCCCTAGAGACTGCTCTTGTGATATTTTGGTAAAGAACGTGGCCGTTGTCTAAAAAGTCTGCCTGGTGTTAAATTGAAGACTTTTGGATTAATTATGTTGGCAGCAGAAATCTCAAGACAGCCTAGCATTGACTCTGTCATGTGGTTATTAGTGTTCACTATTATGCCGATTTATAATGAAATGGGACAATCTGAGCAAGGAAAATACAAAATGTACAATTTGAGGAGAAAAGAAGCAGCAGCCAGGTAGTAGAAATGAGCTAAGTCCTGTTTTCAAGGAGATAAACAGATTTTTTAAAAACCGGATGTTAAATAGAATAAAGGGAGTGGTAACCTCAGGGCAAGATCCCACCCAGCCAAGTTTCCAATTTGTGAAAAGGAATTAAAGAGAAACCTAGAGCCAGGTGTGGAAGTGCACACCTTTGATCCCAGCACTCAGAAAGTGAAGCTTTTGAATCTCTAAGTTGGGGCCAGCCTGATCTACAGAGCTAGTTCCAAGACAGTCAAGCTTAGGCAGTGAAGGAAAGCTGCTAAGATGTAATTGAACAAGGGAGCTGTTCCAGTCCCAGCAAGAAGCAGAGCTCAGCAGCTTTGGTCATATGGTTCTAACTTTAGAGTCCAGGATAAAAGAAAGGAGTTATGGAAAATCCCTCCACAACTAAAGCTGCTGAGACAAGGAATATGTCAGAGGTGTCCCTGCATAGAGGCCTAGAGAAGCCAGGCTTAGTAAAGCTGAGGCCTGGATTACCTTGGAGATCCCAAAATCTTGGAGATGCCAGAGCCATGGGACACCTCCTGAGGAGAGCTGCTAACAGGGAGTGGAACCAGCTCAAGAGAGAGAAGTGTGCTGCAGTCAGCAAAGCTGAGAGGAAGTGTGGATCTGAAGAGTGCTTTTACATCAGACATGGAGATATAGATTTGGAGTTTGCCCAGCTGGGTTTTGGTCTTGTTTTGGCCCACTATTTCCTCACTATGCTCCCATTTGGAATGGTAATGTATGTCCTGTGCCATTGAATGTTAGAAGTATGCAATCTGTGTTTTCATTTTTACTTTAGAGGGGTTAGAGTTTGCCATGAATCTCAGAAGAGATTTTGGACCTTGGACTTTTAAACAACTTTGAGACTGTTATAGACTAGGGAGACTTTTGAAGTTGGACTGAATGTACTTTGTATTATGATACAGCTACAAACCTAAGGGAGCCAGAGAGTGGAATGTGGTAACTTGAATAAAAATGGCTCCTAGAGGCCCAAAGGAAGTGGCATTATTGGAGGTGTGAATTGTTGAAGTAGGCGTGGCCTTATTGGAGGAAGTGTGTCATTTTGTGGAAGTGGGATGTGAGGTCTCAGACGATCAAGCCAGGCCTAATGGCTCACTCACTGTCTTGTGAGCTCACCCATGGATCCAGATGTGGAACTTTCAGTTCAATCTCCAACACCTTGCATGTCTGCCTGCATGCTACCATACTTACCGCCATGACAGTGGACTAAACCTCTGAACTGGAAGCCAATTCCAATTAAATATTTTTCTTTATAAGAATTGCTCTGGTCATGGTGTCTCTTCACAGCAAAAGAAACTCTAATTAAGACAGTAAGTATTCTCAATGATGGTGGGGCCTTGTCAGCCACATCCCATAATGTTTGCTGAGCCCCCCATGCCCTTCAGTGGGGGCATGTTATGGAGTTGTGAAGGCCTTATGTAGCTAGTCACAGCTGCTCTGATTTCAAGAGGACAAACACCATACTATAGTCAGAGGACAGGATTCTGCTTGAAGGCTTCCTCAAGAGTGTATAGCACACGCAGAGTGGTGGGATGTCCCTGCAGTCCCAGCACTAAGGAGGCAGAGGTAGGAGGACTGCCACAGGTTTGAGGCCAGCTAGGGCTGTAGAGTGAGATCTTTTTTTAAAGAAAGAACTAAGGAGTATAACTCAGTCAGTAGCCATGTTCACTTGGCATGCAAGAAGCCCAGAATTCCAGCCCCAGCAGAGCATAAAATCAGGCATGATGCCACACCTGTAATCCCAGCACACAGGAGGAAGAGACAGAAGGATCAGGAATTCAAGGTCATCTTCAGTTACACAGCAAGTTTGAGTTTGAGACCAACCTGAAATATATGAGAACCATTGATGAGAGAGAGAGAGAGAGAGAGAGAGAGAGAGAGAGAGAGAGAGAGAGAGAGAGAAACCACACTCACCAGATCTGCCAGGGGACCAATCACCTCAGCGCCAAGGATAAAATGCCTACTTATTGGCAGAGCAGAAAGCAGAGCTCTGGCTGAATCCACTTTGTCTTCTACAGCTACTTTTGATCCCTTTGTCTGGCGAATGGAATCAGTTCCCAGAACACTGGGGTTATTAATAACTTCGGGACCTTTTCCCAGTCTCCAAATCAATTGGCAGATGACTCTAGATTTTCACCCCTGGATGCTTCTAGTATTTAAGAACTAGGAAGTGACTTTCTCTTCCAGGGCCTGTGCTGATTTTTTTACCCTGTGCAGCAACCCCTGCAGAGTCCAACCCCAGAGTCTTCCTGCATAGCTAAGTATGTGGCTGCTTCTTTGCTTCTACTGTCTACTGGGAAGTCCGATCTCTGTTTCCCATCTCAGATGGCTTCTCACTGCCAAGTGCAGGCCAGAGTGTTGACAGGGAACTGTGGAGCCGGGCTGATTTGGATTGAGGTCACTTTGAGCTGGCTCCTCCCTTTGTACTGGGTGCAGGCTTCCTAGTCATCTGGGCATGGTCTCAATCTGGGGGCCACTTCTCCCAGAGAAACTGCTGCAGTCTAAAACTCCCTTGGCACAGGAGCATCCTAAGTGCCTGTCTTGCAGAGGGCACCTGCTCCTCTCCATCTCTCCTGTCAGCCTTCCTCAGGGCCCAGCCATGGCCATGGTGGCCCAGAATCTCATTGCAGCTGCTCTGATCCTCACCTGCTTCCTCAGCTTCTGCAGCCTTACCTGCCCACAGATGAATCACAGGCCCCAGCACCCTAATCTAGCTAGAACAGTGGAACACACAGGCCTGGTGTCACTTCCAAAGCTGTTAGCTGAGTTGAGAAGTAAATGTGAGAGCATGCCTTGAGAGGCTGAGTGATATGAATGACAGGTAAAGGGACCCGCATCGTTGGGGGCTGGGGAGATGGCTCAGTATAGTGCTTCCTCCATAAGCACAAGGACTTGAGTTCAGATTCGTAGCACTCATGTAAGCACAGAGATGTCTGCCTGGCTTTCCAACCCTGGGGAGGCAGAGATAGAAACATCTCTGGGTCATGCTGGCCAGATAGTCTAGACAAGTCACTGGGCACCAGGTTTAGTGAGAGACCCTGTCCAAAAACTTGAAAGCTCAGCTAGTAAAACCACTTGCCCACAAGCCTGGTGACATGAGTTCAATTCTTGGAATCCAAACAAAATTGGAAGGAGAGATGTGCTTTCTCAAAGTTGTCCCATGACCTCCATGGACAAGTGGACAAGTAGAAGCACTTGCTCCCCCCCTCCCCCAGTAATAATAAGTTTAAGAGACCAGAAAGGTGGCTTGCTTCATGACTAAGAGCAGCGACTGCTTTCCCAAAGGACCTAGCGTCTCTATCTAACCCACATGTCAGCCCACAACCACGTCACTCCAGTGGATCTGATGCCTCGTTTGGTTTCTGCAGGTACTTTATGATCACAGTGCTCAGACATACATGTAGGCAATCACACATACACATACAATAAAAGCAAATGAAATCTCAAAAAAAATGTAACACAACACAGTAGAGAGTGACTGAGGAAGACTTCTAACATCTCTATCTCCAGTCTCCAGTGTACACACACACACACACACACACACACACACGAAACAGACAAAAAGCGTGGCGCTGTGGCTCCTCAGCACCAGCTTCATCTTGCTCTCCTCAGGATAGCATCGAAGCTTCATCCCTCCCTCTGAGCAGGCATCACTTTTTCTGTACGTCTTTTACTATGGTGAACTGTACCTGAGTTTACCTTCTCAACCTTTTTCTTTTTTCTTTTTTCTTTTTTCTTTTTTCTTTTTTGAGACAGGGTTTCTCTGTGTAGCCCTGGCTGTCCTGGAACTCACTCTGTAGACCGGGCTGGCCTCGAATTCAGAAATCTGCCTGTCTCTGCCTCCCAAGTGCTGGGATTAAAGGTGTGCACCACCACTGCCCGGCCTCAACCTTTTTCTTGAGACAAAGTCTCAATCAATTCCTAGCTTAAGCTGGCCAGGAACTCCTGACTCTTCTAGCTCTGCCTCCCAAGTCCTCGAATTACCGGTGTGTACTATTGTCTTAGTTACTGTGCAATTGCTGTGAAGAGACACCGTGACTAAGGCTTATAAAAGAAGACATTTCATTTGGGGCTTGCTTGCAGTCTCAGAGGGTTAGTCCATGACTATAATGAGCTGGAGGTCCTGGGTTCTATAAGAAAGCAGACTGAGCAAGTCATGAAGAGCAAGCCAGTAAGCAGCACCCTCCACGGCCTCTGCATTAGCTCCTGCCTCTGTGTTCCTGCCCTGCTTGAGTTCCTTCTGCCTTGGCTTCCCTCAATGGACTATGTTATATGTGAGCCAAATAAATTCTTTCCTCCCCAAGTTGCTTTGGTCATAGTGTTTGTCACAGCAATAGAAACCCTGAGATAACCACCAAGCAATCTCTTCAGTCCCTGTTCCATTATTTATTTATCTTTATGTTTTAAAGATTTTTTTAATGTGTCTATTTGCCTGCATGCATGTATGTATACACCATGTACACGCCTGGTGGTGCCCATGGAGGTTCAAGAGGGCATTGGATCCCCTGAAGCTGGAGACTCAGATGGTTGTAAGCTACCGTGTGGGTCCTGGGAGCAGAACTCAGGTCGTCTGCAAGAGCAGCGAGCTCTTCACTGATGAATCATCTCTCCAGTCCTTATTGTTTTTAATTACCAAGTGTTAAGAATTTGCAGGGCAGTTGTGGCGCACACCTTTAATCCGAGCACTTGGGAGGCAGAGGCAGGTGGATTTCTGAGTTCGAGGCCAGCCTGGTCTAGAGAGTGAGTTCCAGGACAGCCAGGGCTACAAAGAGAAACCCTGTCTTGAAAAAAATAATAATTTGACTATTTTATACATGTATACAATGCACTGTGGTCATATTCTCTTCCTCTCACTGACCCTTTACCTTTTTCCTATTGGTCCCTTTTCCACTTTCATGTCTATGAGTGTGTGTGTGTGTGTGTGTGTGTGTGTGTACGCGTGCGAATGTGTTTGTGTATTGTGTGTATGTCTGTGTATGTGTGTGAGTGTATGTATGAGTATGTGTATTATGTGTATTTATGTATGTATGTATGTGTGTATGTGTATTGTGTATATGTATGTATATATGTATGAATGTGTGTATATTAGGTATATGTGTGTGTATGTCTATTATGTATACGTATGTATGAGTATTGTGTGTGTTTGTATGTGTGCATTGTGTGCATGTGCGTATAAGTGTGTATGAGTGTGTATGTATGTGTGTGTGTGTGTGTGTGTGTGTGTGTGTGTTACATATAACTGCGGTGGCTGTAAGTTCCTCAGTGCAATGGCCATGGCATAGCCAGAAGACAGTGTTTCCCAAGTCCCCTCACCATCTCCTGGCTCCTTCAGCCTTTCTACTCCCACCCTTGCTGTGCTCCCTGAGCCTTGAAGGATGTTACAGATGTTCTTTAGTGCCAAGCGATTAAGTTATGTAAGCTCAGACTTTGATTACTTATGAGTGTCCCCCCCAGTCACAGACTTTCAAACTAGTCTATGTTTTTCAGATTTTTAAAAATATATCTGTGTATGCCATGTCCTTGAAGATCATAAAAGGGCATCAGACCCCCTGGAACAGGAGGTAGGAATGATTGTGCGCCACAGTGTGGGTGCTGGGAATTGAACCCAGGTCCTTTGCAAGAGTAACAGCCCTCTTAACCACTGTCTTCCCAATCTCTAGTCCAATTTGTTTGTTTGCTTGTGGTTTGGAGACAGGGTTTCTCTGTGCATCCCTGGCTGTTCTGGAGCTCAGTTCATAGATTAGGCTGCCTTGAACTCAGAGATCCACCTGCCTCTGGCTGCTGGGATTAAAGGTGTGTGCCAAAATACCTGGCTCCTTAGTCTAATTAAACAGCAACAATAACAATGACCAGAGGATTATATGGTGGCATGGGATAGGGAGATGGCTCAGTAGTTAGGAGCTCTGGCTGCTCTTCAGAGGACCCAGGTTTTACCACAAAACTTACACGACAGCTCTCAAGCATCTGTTTCTTCAGTTCCAGGGGATCCAATGCCCACTTCTGGCCTCTGAAGATAACTTGCACACAAGTGGTGCACAAATGTGTATGCAGGCAAAAAAATGTATGTAAGATAAAAATAAATACAAATCGGGGTGGAGACCTCTGCCTGGGCCAACAGGAGTCCATAGCCAATGAGCGCCTGAGAAAGCTACCCTCCCAGGAGCTTGGAAAAGCCGTGAGTGGGGTTAAGAGGAGCAACACCTCTCACCCAGACCCGCCGGATCAGCTGGGATCCAGGGCCTGAGAACCCGGGGACACAAAACCTCTGAACCTTCCGGTTTCCATCTGTGGGTGGAGACCTCTGCCTGGGCCACCAGGGGCCTGTGCCTGGGGACCTCAGCCTGGGCCACAAGGCTCCAGGAGAGAGTGGGTATCCCAGGAGGGCTGACACACCTTTGAGCACAGGCAAAACCACCACTTCTGTTCAAACTCACTGGATCAAGAGGGACCCTTGCAGAGCCTTCAGGGCATAGGAACCTAGGGACAGCTGGGGACAAGATCCTTCTGATTTCTTTCTGCACCCCAGAGCGGACCCTGTGCCACAGCTCTCCAAACCCAAACACCTCTCAGAGAGAGCTGGTCTTCAAGGAGTACTGACACAGAGGCCTGCAGGAGGGGCAAGCCACAACCAGACAGAGTAAGATCAGCTAACATCAGAGTTAACAAGATGGC
>CM052711.1:68734347-68749515 GCA_028551405.1 Uromys caudimaculatus | reverse complement strand
TGGGTGGGTGGGAGGTGGAATTCCCTCATAGAGGCGGGGATGGGGAGGGGATAGGGGGTTTCCAAAGAGGAGACCCAGAAAAGGGGAAACATTGGAAATGTAAATAAAGTATCAAAAATAAAAAATAAATAAAAATAAATAAAAATAAATACAAATCTTTAAACAATGAATACAAAAGAAAAGTGGCGTTAGCATCCTTTTGTGTAGATTGGTGATCCAGCACTAATCTTGAAAGTGGAGAGACTGGGTTTCATCCCAGCACAGTGCAGATATACTGTAAGCCAGTGAGTGTTTAGATAGAAACATTTGTATATATAGGTATATGGTTTGCATGTGTGTGTGTGGATGTGCACGGGTATGGGCTCACGCGTGCTTGGGCTTACATGTGCCCATGTGGAAAGTACATGTTGATGTCCAGCGGCTTCCCAGATTGTTACCATCTTATATACTGAAGCAACTTGCAGCTAGTCTGGCTAGCCAGTCTGCCTTGTGAATTTCTCTTCCACTGATGGCTGCTACACCCACTTGACCTTGAAATGACTTCTAAGGATTATCAACCCTTGTACTCCAGCTGGGGCAGCAGTTTCTCATCCATGGAGCTACCAAGTCCTCAGGCCTGTGCTGGCTAGTTTTATGTCAACTTCACAACTTCATTTGGGAAGAGGGAATCTCAACTGAGAAAATGCCCAAATTAGATTGGCCTGTGGGCAAGATTGTAATACATTTTCTTGATTAATGATTGATGGGAAAGGGGCCAGCTCGCTATGGGTAGTGCAGGCTGAGCAAGCTGTGGAGAGCAAGCCAGTAAGGACCATTCCTCCACAACCTCTGCTTCAGCTCCTACTTCCAGGTTCCTGCCCTGACTCCCTTTGATGATGGACTGCAAGTTGAAGTAAACCCTTTTTTTCCAGAGTTGCTTTTGATAGCAGTATTTGTCACAGTAGCAGAAAAGTTAACTAAGACAGCCGCTTAGATAGGAAATTAATATGCGGAGTTTTACTATGTACATACACACAGAAGATACAATTAAGTTTTGACTGAGTCAAAGGGTGGGACTTCCATTCTTGGCTTTAGCACCGGTGGCCTCCAGTGGCCCTTTCTCTCTTCTCCTTCCTGCCATGCCCTGCTCAGCTTGGTTTGTGTCCCAGCACCTTCATGCTCCATGGTTCTTCCTCTACCCGGACCCCTGCCCATGGAAGCAATTTTTTTTTCCCTTGCTGCTGACAGTCTGTCTAGGCATTAACTGGCATGTGGTATCAAGGGGTCTGCTGCCTTTGAAAGCTTCCTGGATTCTTCCTGGTGTTGACGCAGGAGCTTCCTTCCTCAGAACCTCTCACCCTCCCCGACTCCGCCTGTACCTCAATGGCCCCTCTCATAGCTCAGGTGCCTACAATAGGCACCCCACTCTGAGATTCTGACCAAGCTCCCTAGTCTCTGTTACTCTCTAGTGTTGCCCCGTAATAGTAAATTTAGAGGATTAATCTATTAATCTTCATACATCCCTTTCCTCTCCCTAGGTATTTTTATGGTGTGTGTGTGTGTAGCAATGCCTTTCATGAGGGTTACTTGATAGGTTTTTTTTTCCCACCACTGAAGAAATAGGCCAATTGGAGCAGAATTAAAAGTTAAAAAAAAAAAAAAAGGTCAGGTTTACTTGGGAATGGGCTCCCAGGCAAGTTCACCAGTCTTAGGTGACTGGAGACTGGAAAAAGGCACAGGCAACTAGGGTGGGGAAGTTTTTTTTATAGACTGTGGGCAAAGGAAAATGACATATCCGTCACATGCTGGGCAGGAAAGGGGATTGGGGGGGCTGGTGACTTAAGGTGAGAGGGGTTGGGACAGCTGTCGGAAATGTCAGGAATGAGGGACCGGGCTTTTGGCAACTTTCTCTGTTCCAAGGCTTTCCAAGGGAGTAGTGTTGGAGAGAGAGAAAAAAATGGAATTTACTAGACAATGTGGGGTAGAGGATGGCAAGCCAGGGACTCCAACCCAACATTACTTAGAGAAGCATAGAGGCATCTTACCAGTAGCTACACCACTAGAGAAAATATCTTTCCCTCTCTCAGTAACCAACAACTGCATTAGGAAGGGTGGAGCCTGGTGAAGCCCTCGGTCCCACTGGAAGCTTTTCATGCTGTGTGGCTTTGCATGGGTGGTTGGTGCCTTGGGTCTTCTCACTTGTTTGCTTGTCTCCTATCCCACTTTCTCATGCCTCAGGATTGACTGCCGGCTCTTACAGGTGAGGTTCACAGGAAGTCATTTACAAGTCAAAGCTACCATTGTCTCCTGAGGGGAGTGCTGAGGGGAAGATAATGACGCAATGTTTGAGTACCTGCCCCCCCCATCACGTGTCTATTTAATTACAATATTTTATTACGTTTTTTTCATTTGTTTGTTGGGGGGGGGAGGGGATGAGGGGGGAGGGGAATGCCACAGTCTATGTGTGAAGTCAGAGGACTACAATTTGCAGGTTTGTTCTCTCCTTCCACTATGTGGGTGGGTCCTAGGGAGTGAACTCAGTCTGTTTTGCATGGCAGTAGCGATGAGTCATATCTTAGAAGTCCAGCATGCTGGGGTTTCTCATTCCAGAATAAGGAGACAAACAAGTGAGTTTTCAGGCCTGATTTAAAACATATCAGGGGATTCCGGAGTAGGCGATCTTTATCTTTCTCCATCTCTAAGGGCATCCCATTACCGAGGCGTGGGGTCTGGAAACTGTTGCTGAGGAAGTCTGGAAATTGCAGCTGACCCATTATCCTTGCCTTAGCCCAGGTGGTGGGGCAGCTTCTAAGGCCTGGACTTGCCTGAAATTGCCTAGTTCTTGGAAACAGAAATTTAGGTCTAGTCTCCTTAACTGACAATTTGAAGCCTGTCATGGAATCAGCCTAGCCTTCTCAGGCATGCAAGCTCACTTGGTTGTCTATCTTGGTAATGGGAGCCCCCCCGACATGCTGGATTTCTGCAGAATAAAACACTCTTTGCGTTTACATACTATTTGAGTCCAGGGTATCATTCAGTGAATCATGGACCCTTATATTTTCGGGCTTGTCAGGGATTCACTGGAGACCCTCTGACCCAAATAGTGAAGTGTTTTTCCAATTGGTAAGTCTGGGCACCCGGTTGTCTCTTGTCTTGTCCATATCTGTATTTCTGTTTCAAGTTTAATTCTGTTTTGTATTTAATCTGGAGGCTGAGAGGGACAAAGCAGACAAATATTTTGTCATCTGGCCAGGGGCAATGGAGGACACTCTGTTCTCATTTGGATTCTCAATTGGCTGTGGGTCTAAGGGCCTCACATGCACAGGGAGGAAGACTGTCTGAGACAGCCTTTTGTTTTGCTTTTGTTTTCCCGGGAACGTCCTTCTGTCTGTGTGTATTCTGTTTGTGCTTTTTGTCCTCTCCTACAAATTCTTCTTTGATTCCTAAGATGGAACAGGCACAAAGCACCTCACTGGGCTTGGTCCTGAACCATTTTAAGGCCTTTCACAGAGTCACGGAAGACTAGGATCTGGTTGTTCATCCCCATAAACTAACCATCGTTTCCAGGAATGAATGGCCCACCTATAAAGTAGGATGGCCTGAGGAGGGAACTTTGCATATCCCCATCATTTACAGGGGGAAGGTTAAGTATATGAAGCTGGCGTCACCTGGACCAAGTACTATGAGCCTCACTGCTCCCCACACTTCTTCCTCTAAAGGAGGGTCAGCCTTGCCCACCTGCCTTGATCCCCCTGTCTGCTCCAGAGGAAGATATCTGTCCCCCTCCTTATGTTCCTGCTCCTATCACCAGCCGGTGCTCCTGCTCAGCCAGCACAGGCGGAGGGAGGAGCAGTCCCTGACTCCCCTGACTCTACTAGGAGTCCTCATCACACTCAGGCCCGTACTGCCTAGAGGGCAGAGTCTACTTCGGCCTTGGCCTTATCCCTCCAGGCTACAGGACCCTCAGATGCTCAGGGGAGACAGTTCATGACCTGTCATTCGCCAGTAAAGATCCTTACAATTGGAAGTTGCAGAACATTTTTAGGAAGACCATCAGCTCTCACAGGTCTTCTAGATTTAATCATGCTGACTCACCTACCCACCTGGGATGACTGTCCGCAACTGCCACAGGTCCTCTTCATGACAGAGTTGAGAGAGGATCATAGGAGCCGCCGGGAACTTAGTTCCGGAAGCAAATAGGCTGCCTACTCAGGTCTAGGCTATTGATGCAGCCTTTCCTTTGACTCCACCTGAGTGGGATTTTAACACTGCTGAAGGTAAGGAGAGGTTCTCCGGGTCTACCGCCAGATTCTGGTAGGGGGAGGGGAGCGCCTAGGAGGCCACCAGATGGCCCACAAATTTATCTAAAGTGAGCCAGGCGGTGCAGGGAAAAATGAGAGCCCCAGGGAACATCTAGGAAGACATTTTGAAGTCTATAGGACCTACACTGCTTTTGACCCAGAAGCCAGAGAGCACCAGTCAGCTGTGAACATGGCTTTGTTAACCAAACTGTCCCTGACATCCATTGGAAGCTTTAGCCACTGACTGGCTTTGTAGCCTGCCTCTGGCACCCAAAAGTCAGCCTCTATTTGCCGTTGAATGGTAAGACTTGGAGAGAGGCTTCAAGGGACAACTGACTTGGACCCTCCTGCCTCAAGGACTCAAAACTCACCCAAGGCACTGCATGAGACCGGTGTACTCTCAGGTTCTACTTTTGAATCCCCCTCACGTAAAATATAACCCAGCCACCCTGCTGCCTGACTGGGCCTCAGATGTGCAGCACCATTGCTCTGTAGTTCTGGGGCACATGCAGAACGTCAGGCTGGACCTGACTGACATATGCTGGCCAGATGTGGTACATATCTGCTTCACAGATGGAGCAGCTTCATCCAGAATGGAGTCAGGTGTGCAGGGGCGGTGGTAGTGGGCTTGGACTTTGTTATCTGGGCAAATGTTTGGCTGCTGTGAACTTCAGCCCAGAGAGCTGAACTAAAGGTTTTATCCCAGGCTTTAAATCTGTCAAAAGGAGCCATAGCTAACATTTACACTGGCAGCAGATGGGATTATTGACTGCTGAAGGAAAAACCATCAAAAATAAGGAAGGAATAGTTGCTTTATTGGAGGCATATGGCTTCCTCTCAAAGTGGTCATAATTCATTGCCCTGGGCATCAGAAAGGGACACTAGAAATAGCCTGAGGGAACAGCGAGCTGATAAAGCAGAAAGGGAGGCTGCCCTAGGCTTCTACTGCTGAAGACAAATGAGATCAGGTGAAATGCCAAGGAGTTTACAGAAGAGACAGATGTTGCACCATCCTACCTAAGGAGTTTGCTAAGCAACTCATCCATCAGGGTCATCAAGTTTCACACCTGGGTAATCTCAGACTGTGCCACCTGCCAGGCTGTGAAAGAAATTGTTCCTATTGGTTTCAACAACCGGCGCGGCAGATCGGCTCCGAACCCAGTGACATCACACACAAGCGACAGACCCGCACATAAGCAGCCACGGCAACCGCCATACATTCCCAGAATCCACTTGGCTCACCTTCCACCTTTACCTGCAAGTGGCTAGATCACTATCCAAATAAAAGGCATGCCCCTCAGACCCCTTTCTCCCCCCCCTTCTCTGCCACCTTTGCCCTCTTCCTCCACAATGAACCTCTGCCACGTGGAACTGCTTTGGCCTGGTGTGGTCTGTCAGACTCGAGCCTCGATTCTAATACAACCGTTCCAGGAACCAGAACTTAGGGTCAATAGCCAGGGGCTAATTGAGAAATAAATTATTCGGAAATAAAACCAAGAGTACATGGACATAAAATTTGCTAGTTTTTATAGATACCTTTTTGGGATGGGTAGAAGCCTATCCTACAAAGAAGGAGGGAGTCTGACAATATAGTGGCAAAGAAGCTTCTGGAAGACATCATAACCAGGTATAGTTTGCCTACCTTGCTTGGGTCTGATAGTGGAGCAGCACTTATCTCCCAGGTAACTTAATCTCTAGCACAGGTTCTGGGGACCAATTGGAAATTACATTGTACATACAGACCCCAGAGTTTAGGGCAAATAGAGGATAAATTGGACCCTGAAGGAGGCCTTGACCAAATTAACCCCTGAAACTGGCGATGACTGGCCTCTCTCCTACCTTACGCCTTTTATAGGGCTAGGAACACTCCCTGTACTTTAGGTCTCACCCCCTTTGAGATCCTATATGGGAGGCTCCCTCCCATGCTGCCTAACTTCCAGTCTGATATCTTAGCTGAATATGACCAACATAAGTTTTTAAAATCCTTGGAAGCCCTCTCCATAGGGTCCAGAAGCAACTCTGGTCTGCCATCTGACAGGTTTATGAGTCTGCTCCTCCCCCCTAATTCCCATTGCTTTGAAACAGGTGACAAAGTCTGGATTAAGAGATATAACCACAAGACTTGGGAACCTAGCTGGAAAGGACCTCACATTGTGATCCCAACCATGCCTATGGCTGTTAAGGTGGAGGACTGGGACGTGGATACATCACTCCTACCTTAAGCCTGCGAGGAAAGAGATGATCCAGCAGGTAAGGTCCCAGCAGAGGTGACTTCCAGGCAAAGTCTGGAAGGATGGGAGGTCCTGCCAGCTTGCTGCTTATGCTTTGCTGCACCAGCCACTTACTATAAATATAAGTACCCTTACTATCTGGGTACCCAGGGGTTGAAGCAACAACCTTGTCATTAAGTTCCTAGTGGCTGGCAAGAAGGCTGATTGGACTTCCGGTTCTTAATTCCTCTTGTCCCGGACTTAATACAGAACTGTTGGTTACCCCACAGGGATTCTGCATTTGAAATAAGGTGCCCCAGCCTATTCCCACCTTTGCAACCGCACCATAACCCCTGTTACAGTGAACTGTTGCAGGAGGGCTTGAACCTCGGGACTTACTCCATATATTTATGGCCTGGTTGTAAATATGACTGAGGATTTTTATGTCTTCAACCAGCTGGCACCTCCAAACAATCAGGTTAAAAGGGTGGCCATTTCTGCTGTGTTACTAGGTTCTTTCCTTGATATAGAGTTGGCTGGAGCTGCCAGTGTAGGGGGCCTCAGAAACATCTCAGGGATTCAAGATGGCCCATTCCTGAAAGGGGGGAATGAAAGGCTAGGCTGATTCCATGATAGGCTTCAAATTGTCAGTTAAGGAGACTAGACCTAAATCTCTGTTTCCAAGAACTGGGCAATTCTAGGCAAGTCCAGGCCTTAGAAGAAACCCGCCACCTGGCCTGAGGCAAGGACAATGGGGTCAGCAGCAGTTTCCAGACTTCCTCAACTACTTCCCCAGCAAGTTTCCAGACCCCACCACCTTGGTAATGGAATGTCTGTAGAGATGTACCCAACAGATTAACAAAGACATCACCTGCCCCAGAATTCCATAATGTGCCCTTCCCACAGAAGTTCTTCCCTATATAATCCAGACATTTTGCTCCCCCACCCCACCCCACATGTGCACTCTTTCTTTCTCTTTCCCATCTCCTCTCTCTCCCTTCCAATGGTGACTTCCCTGGACTTCTTAAGGTCAGTGAATGCAACTGAATGAGAGCAGCTTCCCAGTAAAACTATATTTAATCTAGTCTAATCTGTTTAGATTGGCTCATTTTACCAGTGGAGAATAGTATATCAGACCTACATTTATTTATTTATTTGGAGATAGAGTCTCACTCTTAGTAACAGTCCAAAAAACTAATTATAGGAGAATAATAATTTGCGGAAAGTTGGTTATAATACATGATTGAATAACCTTTACTGAAGTAAGTGTACACTACCTAACTCAGTATTCATTATTGTGTTTGATGAAGACTACACAAAGACAAAAACCTGGCACTTCAGAGGAGGAATGGACCTGTTATAGGTCTAAGATCGGTCAGATATTCACTACTCTGACCATGAGTAAATTTTAACAAAGAAGAGGCTTTTATTCATGAGGCCAGGTCTACACTCAGGATTTGCGATTCCCAAATGTAAGGCCCAGCCATCTCAGTCAGGGGTTTATAAAGGCAAAAACCACAAAGTTATAGTCTCTTCCACAAGTCGTAGGTCATCTCTTACAAAGCCAGCTTTTGTTTATAGAGGCAGAAACGGTGGTTGACCTCATGACCTTGCATATGTAACAGTTTTGTTAAAATTGTACAAGACCAGGCAATTAAAAAAAAATCAAATCTTAATATCCCTTAACACTTGAAGTCCAATTTTGTTTTATAGTTCTCTTAAGCATAGAAATCTTAACTCTCAAACATCAAATTAGCCATCAGCATAACTCTAGCCACCACAAGACCAAACTACATCTCAATGCCAGCCATCCTTGCGTGATGGGGCCAAGGATGCTTTACTCTTTTTTATTTTTGTGTAGTACTCAAATTGTCTATTATATCAGCTTATGTTAACAACTGGAAAAAAACCAAGCAAGTTATACTTTGCTAGTCAATATTATTGTTGGTTTGGTTTGGAGATCTTGCTTAGAAATAGGAGGATGGCCAGACATGGTGACACACAAGCCAGCCTGAGCTGTGTATTGAAACTCTGTATTAGACACACACACACACACACACACACACACACACACACACACACACACACACACACGTAATAAATTGAGAAAATAAAATGAAAGGGAAAGAAAATAATTGGGTTCCAGGATGATAGAGCCCTTGACTGTTTGTGATGGCTTTGTATATGCTTGGCCCAGGGAGTGGCACTATTAGAAGGTGTGGCCCTGTTGCAGTAGGTGTGTCACTGTGGGTGTGGGCTTAAGACCCTCATTTTAGCTGCTTGGAAACCAGTATTCTGCTAGCAGCCTTCAGATGAAGATGTAGAACTCTCAGCTCTGTCTGTACCATGCCTGCCTGGATGTTGCCATGCTCTGCCTTGATGATAATGGACTGAACCTCTTAACCTGTAAGCCAGACCCAATTTAATGTTGTTCTTATTAAGACTTGATTTGGTCATGGTATCTGTTCACAGCAGTAAAATCCTAACTAAGACACTGTTGTTCAGCTCTTGTTTCATCTCTAGCATTGGAAAAAAAGAGAAGGAAACAAACAAATAAAACGAAACCAGACATTTAGTGGTTTGTATAATAAAGTTGTTATATCTGTTCTTAAATGGAGTGTATGGTAAAGCCTTTGTGTCTGGCTTTAAGTTAAATGTTTCAGCAAAGCCTTTGCTATGTTTGAGAACTTGTAGAGGCTGAGAAATTGTTTTGAAATTGTTTGAAACTTGAAGAAATGTCTCTCTTGAGAATCTGTACTTGGTGCTATGTGAGAGCTTGAAGTTGCACCAGCCTTGGTTCTAAGAAAATCCTGGCAAACCTGAAGTTCTTACTTTTGATTATGGATAGGCATAATCAAAAGGTACTGATATTTGTGTTAGTTGTCTGCTCTCATGGGCAGCAAGGACAAGATAACCTTGGTAGCTGGAACCTTTCCCAGCTCCAATTAACCTTGTATAATGTTTGAATGAAGTAACTGCAGTGAGCTAGCTGGGTGTTAGTCTTTTTCAAGAAGGCTGAACCCCCCCCCTTCTTTGGAAAATGAAAGCTTAGCATCTTGTTGAACTTCTCTCTCTACAGTGTTACCTATGACTGACATCAATCAATAAATGGCGCCTAATGTGAGGTTCAAACCCATAACCCTGAGATTAAGAGTTTCATGTTCTACCAACTGAGCAAGCCGATGTCAGTCTTTTCCAAGAAGGGTAAATCCCTCTGCTCCTTCAAAAAATGAGGGCTTAGCATTTTGATGGGCTTCTTTCTCTAATGTAGCACCTATGGCAACATTATTTAATACAGACAGACAATATTTTCATCCCAACCCTACCTCCCAGCCCCTTGCCTGTGACAGTTGAAATGATGGATAATCAAGTAAAGCAGTTGGTACGAGGCTGACAGCCTGAGTTCCAGCCCCAGGGCCTACCTGGAAGGAAAGATGCTCCTGAAGATCTTGCTCTGACCCTACCCCACCCCACCTGGGTAACTCACTTTCCTAACGACAACTAGGTCCTAGCTAGGAAGAGGAGGAGATTGAGGACTAAAACAGATTAGGATCCAGGAAGCAGGTCCTGGGGAGTAAGGGCATTATACATTCTGGTAAGAGCGTTGTATTAACAGTTTCCTTTGATATTGAAACATTCCTTTCTTCACAGAAGTTCCTTAAGCAGGCAGGTAAACAACTTTGAGGAAGTCCCTGAAACTAACCAGATTCACTAGGCCTCTCCATGCCAGAGTATACAATAAAAGCTGAGAGTCCTTCTCTGACAAAGTGAAGCTGAGCTGCAAGGAAGACCCTCAGAGGAGAAAAGCTAAAAAAAAAAAAAACCTCTGAGATCAGCTGCCTGGAAGAGGTTTAGACCAGAGCCACTTGGAAAGGACACTCTCCATCTGTTGAGCTGCCTGTAGGCTGTACAGTGCGCTCCAGGTTTCCTAGCTTTGTGAACTGTCATCAGTAGGGTGGGCTGTGGTGATGCAGCTTCTTTAAGTCATTTCTGCTCACGCATACTTCTGTAAGTAACTCCAATAAAACTCATTGTTTCAACAAGTTAGGCTTGGTAACTGTACTTTGGTCTGTCATGGGCTCCCTATTTGGGCTGAGTCCACTTGTGCGTGTTGCATCTCTCCCGTACAAGTTTTGTCATACAACAGAGAGAGAGCTGAAGTTTTGAGTCCCGGGCATATCTTAGCTCACACAGTGCCCGGCAGCTGCCCTCTTCCCTGTAGTTAGCTTTCCTTCCTCTTCCTCTCTATCCCTCCATTCCTCCACCTTTATCTTTCTCTAAAGATTTATTGATTTTTATTATATGTTTTTGACTGATTCTGCCCTCATGTAGTATGTGTACCATGTGCAGACCTGGTGCTCCCAGGGGCCAGAAGTGGAGACTGGTTTCCCTAGAACTACAAATAGTTGTGAGCTGCCATGTGAGGGTGCTGGTAGCCAAATCCAGATCCTTTGGAAGAGCAGTGCATGCTCTTAACCAGTGAGTCAAGCCTTCATCCCTCCCTTTTAAAAATTATGAGTTTATGTGTATATGTGAGTGTGGATTTATAAATTTGAGTATAGTGTCCTCAGAGACCAGAAGAAAGGATTAGATCTCCTGAGCTAGAGTCATAGGAGGTGACTCCACCTAATGTGGGTGCGGGGAACCAAACTCAGGGCCTCTGCAAGAATAACAATTGTTCTTACCTGCTGTGCCATTTCTCCAGCCTCAGATTTATTTTATTTTTAATCAAGTGTATGTACATGTGCATCTGTATGTGGGTATTCACAAGTAAGTATGGGTTCTCAAGGAGGAAAGAAGTGTTGGGTTCCCTACCTAGAACAGGCAGTTACAAGCCACCTGAAAACAGTTCTTAAAATTGAACTCAGATCCTCTGAAAGAATAATGCATGCTTGTAACAGCTGAGCCATTGAGCCATCTGTCTAGCCCTGCTTTTTTGGTTGGGTTTGGTTTTGAAAGTTTCTCTGTGGAACCCGAAACTCCTCTGTAATAGACCAGGCTTCTAAGTGTTAGTTAACAGCTTTGAGGGAAAGGTTTCCCCAACTGAAGTGTTACAGCTCTGAAGGAAGGGTATCCCAGCAGTCAGAGGTCAAGGAATTCCACAAAGTCACACCATACAGCAAACCTCACACAGGAGATTTGTTGAAAAAAGACACAACAGAGTAGCTGCCTCTGCTCTGGTGAGAAGCAGCAAAGAACTAAGCAGGAGGCAGGCTTATATATGGCTTCTTGGAAAAGGGGTTTTCTAGGATAGAGATTTGCAGGGTAGGGATTGGTGGGATTTCAAGTCCTGAGGTTGCAAGCTTAGAGATTGGTGGGTTGAGAAAACTTAGAAGTTAGCTGGGATGTTTTATCCTACAAGGCTGTCTTCAAACTCAGAGAGCCACCTTCATTTTAACCAAAACAAAAAAAGGTCTCATGACTTTGAACTCCATGTGTAGGCAAGGATGACCTTAACTCCTGATATTTCTGCCTCTACTACACCTGACATTACAAGTGTGTACTACCATGACTTTTTTTCTAATTTATTACATTTATTAACTGGTCTATGCAGACGTCAGAGGTCAGCCTGCTGAAATTCTCTTCCTTCATCATGTGTGTTCCAGAAAATGGCAAGCACATTTACTGGCTGAGCCACCTGTGTCACTGATCTCCATGCCTAGTTTACGCCGTTGCTGGGGATGGAACCCGGATCTTTCTGAATACTAGGCAAGTTCTGTGTCAACTGAGTCATGTCCACAGCTCTCTATTGTATGTGAATGACTGTGAACCCCTGGTTCTGGGAACCTTGGTGAAGTGTTTACCCAACAACCTAGTTGGCAAACTGGTTGTGGCCAAAAAGCAGTGTGTTATATGAACAAATGGGAATGACTGGTTGTTCAGGCTCCACAGAGGTCTCTGGCTTGCTTTTCCTGTCTGCCTACCAGGATCAGCTAGATGCTAACCCTTACTAAGACCCTGGATAAAGCAGTACAGCCTCACTTACTCAATGACGAACCCATTCATCATTGCTCTTGTGTTTGTAGAGCACCTGATATCTGCCGGTACTATTGTAGACATTTGCATGTTAGTGATCGACACCATAGTCAAATCTCTGCCTTTGTGAGATCACATCCTATACTGGAGATAGATGCCAAAAATAAATGAGGAACTGTATTGTGAGTTGAATAGGGTCAGAACAAACTTTGGTGAAAATGAATATGGTATATTGTATTAAATAGGATAGTTAGGAAAGGCTCTTGTGAGCTGGGCAGAGACCTATAGGAAGGGACAGGGAAGGCCATGGCACCAATCAGTAGAAGGTCATGCCAGAGCAGATATATACAGTACCAGTTAGTTTTGAGTTTAGATGAATATTAACTACTGGGGCAATGAGCCAAGTGATAAAGTGCATAAGGACTTTAATTTGTTCCTCAGATCCCATTCAAGATATCCCTGGAATCCTAGCATTCATGTCTCCAAAAATAATGTGGATGGGGCTGGCCAGATCACTTGGAGGGTAAAGGCCCTTGCTGCCAAGCCTAGAGCCTGAGGAACTAAATTCTATCAGCTGTGTAAGGAAAGTGCCATCTCTCACAGGTTGTCCTCTGGCCCACACTTGCACATACTCCTTACTATACATCTCAAATATCACCTAAGATGCTGTGAGGGAAATTCCTGGTCATCAACTTGACTGCATATAGAATATCTACAATCCATAAATGGAGGGAATACCTCTGATCCAGATCTTGAGGGTGGAAGACACAGGCTTTTGATTTGGATCTTGAGGAATAGTGGCCATGAAAAGTTTAGGCCCAGGCAAGGTAGTACATGGCTTTAATCCCAGGAGACAGAGGCAAGTGGATCTCTGAGTTCAAGGCCAGCCTGGGACAGAGCAAGTTCCAAGTCCAGGTGTAGTAGTACACACCCTTAATCTGGGCCATACTTTCTGCTGGAGTCCTACATAAGGATGATGGAAGAAGGAAGATTCACTCGTCTTTGCCTGCTTGCACTTACTTGACAGCACATCTGTTGGGACCTTCCTCTTCAGGATTCCAGCTTATCCAGAAGACCAGCTGAAACATCTAGCCTCATGGGACTGAGCAACTACTAGACTCTTGGATGTCCCATTTCCACCTGCCCACTGTTGGGTTATTTGGATGCAGACTGTAAGTCATTCCAATAAAGTTCCTTAATATAGAGAGATATTCCATAAGTTCTGTTCATCTAGGGAACCCTGACTAATACAGATGCTTATACTAAAAGTCATCTGAAATTCAAATTTTTATGATGAATATTTTTTTTAGATTTTACATTTTTTATTTATTTTTTAATGTATATGAGTGCTCTCTCTGCACTTATAACTGTAGGCTAGAAGAGAGCATCAGATCTCATTATTGTCAGTTGTGAGCCACCATGTGGTTGCTGGGAATTGAACTTAGAACCTCTGGAAGAGTAGGCAGTGTTCTTAACCGCTGAGTCATCTCTTCAGCCCAATGTTGAATGAGAATATCTGACCACTGTAGTTTGAGAAGCATCAAACAAAAATTTAAGATAATTAATAAGGAAGCTGAATGCTGTGGTCCCTGCCTGTGACTCTAGTACTTGGGATGCCAAGAAAGGCAGGTCGTACAGAGTCTGAGTCTAGCTTGGGCTACACAGTGAGTTCTGTGAGATACTGTCTCAAAAGTAAAACAAGAAGGGCTAGAGATGCAGCTCAGTTGACACAGTGCTCTCCTAGCATGCATGAAGCTCTAAGACCCATCCCTAACACTGTGAGAAAGTCCAGCTGCTCGGGTAGAGCTGGAATCCCAGCACTCAAGAGGTGGAGGCAGATCAGAAGCTCAGCATCCTCCACCATATAGTGATAGGCCAAATCTTATAAGTTCAGACTCCATTTTAGCCAATCTTTTTTAAAAAAGATTTATTTATTTATTTATTTATTTAATATATGTGAGTACACTAGCTGTCTTCAGACATGCCAGAAGAGAGCATCAGATTCCATTACAGATGGTTGTGAGCCACCATGTGGTTGCTGGGAATGAACTCAGGACCTCTGCAAGAGCAGTCAGTGCTCTTAACCTCTGAGCCATCTCTCCAGCCCCCAGACTCCATTTTAGAGAATCTGATCTAAGTTTGAACTCAGGTAAACTAAAAGGCAGGTACCTAGATTTAGTTTCCAAGTTGCCCCCCAACAAAACCTGAGCCTAACTCCAGTCTCTAGGCTAATCCCCAATAAGACCAGCGTCTCCAGGCTTTACCCTCAACAAGACCAGCGTCTCCAGGATATTCCCCCAACAAACCTGCACCCCCAGGTTACAAGCTCACCTCCTGCCTAACGACCACCAATGCAGAGGGGAGCAGAAATTAAGTTTATGATATGACTCCCAACACCAGCCAATTATGTTAAAGGCCACAGTAACTTTCCAATTAGATGCTTGCACACATACTCCCTGATTGCTGCTTACTATAAAGCCTTGTCCCGATAGACATTCCAGGCTTCCCCACCACCGAAACTGTCCTGTGTGACAACTGTGCGTTGGGGAGGCCCAAGCTAGCTTGAATAGAATAAAGACCCTGCTGTGAGTTGCATCAGATCAACTCCTGTCTTCTTGGAGATCACTAACATTTCCCTGGCACTACAATAGTAAGTTTGAAGACAGCATGGACTGTCTCAGAGAGGCGGGGGGGGGGGGGGG